>CM021323.1:5916246-5943897 GCA_010645155.1 Tigriopus japonicus
AAAATTCCCGCTAAAATCCGAACGAATCCGAATCCGAAAATTCTTGCGTCAATCCGAACGAATCCGAATCCGATCGGATTCGGATCCGATCGGATCCGACTTTTCGGATCCGATGCACAGCTCTAGTGAGGACGATTCATTCTCTATTTGTCACCCAAGCCACCAACCATTGGGTAGAGTGTCCACCAATGGATGAGTGTAATCGAACGAATTCAGCTGGGGATTCTGGGGCCAAAATGATTATGGATGGGTCAGAACTAGGTTCGGACACTTCATAGTTTTAGTTTGCCAAGTGGGGAACAAATTCTTTTTTGAATTGATTCTCAAAATGAAGAAAACTAGTTTGGCTCACGAATTTTGATATAATTTCATGGAGGTTGTATCTCGACTCCGACGTATCCCTAGCCATTTTGGCCCCAGGATCCCCAGCTGAATTTGCTCGATTACACTCATCCATTCCCTCTCTCCACTATGTCTTGCATCTTCCCATGGGGTACACGGCTTTTCAAACGCTTTGAATAGTCAACGTAAATTGTCTCCACCATTTTGTCCGGGTTTTCCAGCTTTCGTGACAAAGCCCATGTGTGCCAACAGATTGGTTTCCGACGATCTATGGACCTTAATCCGAAAGTATATTCCTATGGGTTAGGAACCAACTTTCCCTCGGACGATTCCCCCAATAAAACGGGGAGTGTTATCGTGCTCTTCGATTACACATAGTGATGGACCGGAAGCACTTTCAGCCAAAATTTCGGTTTCGGTTATACCTACCGCAGACACGCTCTATAAAGGATGGAGATGACAACAAAATCGAATTTTTTTGGTCCAAAAATCTCTGAAACATAAATTTTAAAGATTTTTTTTAATTTTCAATTGTCCCACATAGAACACAAATGCAATTTAAATTTTTAATGTGAATTTTGCATATGGATGATTTTGTAGTCAGCTGGTTTCGGTTTCGGTTAAGCACTCTTTCGGCCAAAACTTTCGGTTTCAGTAAAGAACCCTTTCGGTCCATCACTAATTACACAACTTGAACAACTTCAAGTCATTCAAGTCGGATTATAGATGAGCTCAGAAGAAATCGCCATTTTGTTGCTGATAATTCAAGGAAAGGTAACAAATTCTTGATTTGTTCTAATTGTGTAATAGATGATCGTTACAAACTTTCTCGTTTTAGTCCGGGGGAAAGTTGGTTCTTAATCTCCTTGTAAGAGGAATTTGCGTACGGATTTAGGTCCCTGCCGTCGATCACCGAGTTATAGTGGCAATGATATGGGATGTTGGGTCCAAGTTGTCATTTCTCATTATGCATACGTTCTTCATAAAGTGTTTTCCGGTTTCACCGTTTGGGCTTACCAAACATGGTGAGTGGGTGGAGCTTTGATAGGATGGATTCTCATATCTTGGCATATTTTTCCTCCTCCTCTTACTACTTATTTCATTGGAGAATGCAAGTTTGCCCGTGTTTTTGCGTTTACCATTCCCTTTGGCACCCGGGTTTCTCTTCCCCGTGCTTTTTGCAAATCCGTTCAGTTCCTAACAAAGCAATGGGCGTGGTTACTGGTCAGGGTTGTTCTCGACGAGCACTTCGATCACAGCACATCTTCGTAGAATTATATTACACCTTATATTAGTGCAAGGATGGCTCAAGCCAGGATTTCTTTCAATATACACACTGGGTCCGATTAGTACAATGAAAATTCAACGGAACAATACATTTGTTGCAAAAACCTCACATTTTAGTACAATGATCGGACCCAGTGTGTATTTTTGAAATTCGTCCTGACGTACAGTGGTTCCTGATTAGTGTTACTAAGTGGTGTATATTTATTTTTTTCCTCGATATTCTAATCATTTTATTTGAAATGTACAAATCTTTTCAAGCCATCATCAATGAATGACGAACGTGTTACCTAATTTTCCATAAGAATCTCTAACCCAAATTGAATTTTGATGGCTATATATCTTCGATATGATAAAATTTCATGCTTTTTCTGCACAGAATTGTGAAAAGAACCATGATGAAATGATTTTTTAATTCATGCTTGATCTTGACTGAGTCATAAAACAATTATTAAACATACAGTAGCTGCAAATCCACGATGAATTCCTTATACCACCAACTAGAGATGATTGAATTTAATGAGGAGCAACGACGTTGCGCCGTTGTGATGGCCCTTGTGAATTCACAGGCCAAAATAACCAACAGAGAGATTGTTAACACGCTTGGATTGGACATCTGATTCATTCAAAGGACCAGGAAGAGGTTCAAGAAGAAAAAGAAGCACCTTGGTTCAAAGATAGTATGTGGAGTGATCTTGAGTGATGACCATATCATGCCTCCACACATCACCGAAACATTGCTCAGGGTCAACACAAGCATTTTATTTAAGGATGTGGTTATCCCTATCACCAAGTAGACAACTGGTAACCGTCCCCTGAGTATGGCAAAAAGACGATGCACCGTGTCATGTATCCAAAAGTCTCTCCTGTAGCTCAAGGAGAACAGCTACGACTTCACCTTCAAGGATACATGGCCACCTAGCTCTCTAAATGGGAGATGCACGGGGAGGTTTGAGTGATCTCTTCAAAAATCTTATCGCGGGCGGATGAAAGAAGAGAAAAGGCTTGTTTGGCAACAGTGGGTGGCTCGTGAGAATTTGGGCAGTTTAAGGGTTTTCGCAATTTACAGACCGCCCTTGCGAATTAGATGCCATGAAAAATGTCGAATTGCAAGTTTGAACACCTTTGGTTAGGATTTTGGAATAAAATGCACACTTTATTTGCTCGTTCTTGCACGAGAAAATTCTCAACAAAAGACCACTTTTTTTGGGTAAGTACAAGTGTAAGTGATGATAAGCACTGATTTGTATTGTAAAGCTCCATAACCATCATGGTATCAAACAAAATGCCGTTTTTTGAATGTGTTTCTTTTTTAAGTGCTTGCCATTTTTTGATCAAAAGAATAATTTTGCAAATTCTTACAAAACCGAGAGTCAAAATGTCCAAAGTGGCAATTCGACATTTTTTGTAGCATCTAAGTCATAAGGGCGGTCTGTAAAACGCGAAAACCCTTGCACTGACCAAAATCTTACATTGACGAACAAACCTTTTCTCTTCTTTCATCCGCCCGCGATAAGATTTTTGAAGAGATCACTCAAACCTCCCACTGCATCTCCCATTGAAGGCAAATGGATTAGTCTTTCTTGGGCGTATTGAAAGAAAGGACCAACATAAGAGCCCACAACACGAAGACCTCCCAAATCGGTGCCATCAACGAGAAGGGCAACAAGATAGACGAGGCAAGGGTAAAAGCTGCAACTACGTGGTTTAATGTCCGCGCGAAGGCCGTGGTGGAGGCTGAGGGCAATGAGATCCAATGAATTATATTCTAAACCATAAGCCTTGGACGTCAGTTTTTTCAATTTTAAAAATTTAGTCTTTTAGGGCTGAGATATACTAGTTTTTGTGATGTTGATGATACGGCGACAATTAAAAGTAGCAGCCCTGTAGATGAGTCTGTGTTGGGGATTACGTCTGGCAGGCCAATTCGGATATAATAATGCTGGCCAGCGGCAACCACGTGATACATACATTGAGTTACTCTTGGATTAAAATTTGCATCATAACTGACTGTCAATGTTGTCAATTGTAAAAATGAAAACATAATATCATATTCAAATAACTCCAAAGAGACAGAATCATCCTCTCCACTATCAACTACCCCAAGAATGCTTCTTATATGAAGAGGGATCACTAGAGCGTGGATTGTTGTTTTTGCTAAAACTTTGCAAACACCTTTTGGGTTACTCTGGCTTGATAAAAAGCCATTTTTAGGCCTTACAACTTATTCTGAACTAAAAATTTCACTTTTTGCAAAAAATTTACAATGAATTTATTTTCGTGTTTTTCGACCAAGCTATTTTTTTGAAATTTTAAAGTCCAAAATTTTTTGGCCTTTATCTTGAAACAAAATATGTGCCGACTAAAGAAACCAACCAACTAATTTCTGCCTTTTAAGTCACAAAATTGAGAAGATTTACCATTTCTATCCACAAAAAGCCCTTTTTCCATTTTTATTCAAAAACCTGGCCACTAGTGATGGGGCTTGATGCTGATTTTCGATCTTCAAGCTGTTGAGGCTAGTGATGTAAAACAAGCTGACTGGCTTGATGGCATCGATGCCAATGCTTCCTGCAATGCAGCCTCGGAAAGCATCGAGCATGCTTGATTCATTTTCAACTGATTCAGCGCCGCCAATTTCACTTGAAAATTTATATGGCTTTGATAGCCCAAAATCCCATGGCTGATCGTACATACCTAATTGTTTTATAATTAGTGATGGATCTAAAGCATAATTAGTGCCAAACAAAATCAATATCCGATGGAAGAATGTCGTTTTCAAGTCATCTGGCTTTTTAAAATGGCTTGAGGTTGTTCAGAGAAGGAAGACGTGTGACAAGAAAAATAATGTGACCAGTGCTGCGACATTTAAATCATAAAGACCAAATTTCAAAAAAACAGTCTGAATTGACAGAACTGCAAATGCTTCCACAACTTAACATTTTCATTAAAACTGTCGTTGGATGTCTCTTTGAAGAGCAATTCAAGATTTACCAGTGCCACTTAGGTAGAAATTTTGGCAACATGATTTTTAGGTCTAAATATGACTTTGCCGTCCTTTGGCTCTTCCATAATCTGGCAACCCTCTCTGCAGAGTTGAGGATCAAGTTCCGTTGAAAGTAAACATTGAAAAAGCAAAAAATTCAAGGTCCACATGGGAAGCCCTCTACGCCGTTTTCCCAAGTATCTGAAAGATGCCTCGAAAATCCCTTTTTTTGAACAATGACACCGCATATCTCCTGACGCATATCTACCCCCTCGCTGCCTTACTCAAGAATCTCTCCAGCCATTGACTGGCGGAATCAAAAATTAAATCAGATTGTTTCAACGGGCTAATTCTTTCAATTTTTGACGACGTTCCGGTATCCTTCCCCGTCACTTCACGCATTGATTCTCTCGATCGCTTCATCGTTCTGGAGGCGCTACTCATTCTTTGAATGCAATCTACAAACGCTACATCTGTGGAGAAGTTTTAGATAGTTACCATTCTCTAACATTTAGTAGGAATACATATAATATTTACCAACTAACATCTGTACGTGCACTGTATGTGGTTCACCAGTCATGCTCACTATTTTCCTTTCAGCGGTAATACTACTACAAGCATTTGAAATATGAAATAAACAACGAAAATTTCGGAAATCAAAATGTATCACTATGTTTATTTGCATTGTGTCCCATGCCATATTTTGTTAGGGATATTTCCTGATGTAACAACAGTAGCCAGTAGCACTTCAATCTTTTAGAAACCTGGTTTTGAGGAACATAGGATGCAAATTGATTGATGCAAAAGTTTAAAGGTGAAATCAAAATTCACGTTGCAAAGGCCAAGTCAATTGACAACATGGTGATGGATATGAATTCGTAACTTTGTCACTCGAAAGTATTTTAAGGTACAAATGGGATAAACGTTCTTGTGGTCTGATGATAGCTTTGCCAAATTTATGGTATCTTGAGCCAAATATACTTTTTGTTGAGAAGACTTGGACAATGAAGTGACAAACATCTTAAAATCATGAAATGCATTGCAAATAAGAAATGATACAATACATTTGTATGGGACAAGCTAAACATTTGAATTGCCAGGATGAAGAAGTCAAGTGAATTGGCAAAGCAAAAAGTTATTAATGGGGAAAAGTGGCATGCCTGCGATTGGTAAACCTTTCAATGTATGTGACAAGTGTGGCTGAGTAATGACAAGATCTCATTCTCATGCCACAGCTGGATGTTATTCATGTGGTTTTATATCTTAAATACGTCCAAATACACAACAAATCAAGTTTTATTCTCAAACGAGAGTCTAAAAAACCATTTTGTCTTCTTAATTATTTATTTATTCAACAAAGGAATATAAGACAGCACTGGGGCAGTCACCTTAAGGACCTTGTTCAGAGGCCCATATCAGCAAAAAAGCTTGATGCCATTCTGATTCTACTGATGGGAACAAGCTGCAGCTTGAAGAGGAGCTTGGGCCAAGCAACAATTTTCAGCTGTGCTTGAAAGCTTGCAAGCACTTTCAAGCACTTTCACATGATGTCAGGTTTGCCAATTAAAATTCAATTTGTTGGCCACCAGAAAAGGAGTAAAATAGTTTGCGCTCAAGTTTAACAAAGCATCTTCATATAGCCCCTAAGAAAGCAAATATCTTGCAAATCTATGCCATAAATTGACAAATTCTGCAACACCATAGGAGTTTCTGCTTTTATTTATAGATCAGGCAAAAAGGACCACAAATAGCTTGGCAACACTATTAACTGGACACTATTAACTGTAGGTCCTCTGAGCTCTGGCTTGAATGCTTGGTTAGGCTTGAGGCAGCTGAAATGAAAACAAGCCCAGCTTGAAAAATTGAAGTGCTTGATAGCTTGGGAAATCCCATCATTATCTGATTCCATTCCAATACAAGATCGTGTTGCAAAGATCAAGCACTTCAATTTTTCAAGCTGGGCTTGTTTTCATTTCAGCTGCCTCAAGCCTAACCAAGCATTCAAGCCAGAGCTCAGAGGACCTACAGTTAATAGTGTCCAGTTAATAGTGTTGCCAAGCTATTTGTGGTCCTTTTTGCCTGATCTATAAATAAAAGCAGAAACTCCTATGGTGTTGCAGAATTTGTCAATTTATGGCATAGATTTGCAAGATATTTGCTTTCTTAGGGGCTATATGAAGATGCTTTGTTAAACTTGAGCGCAAACTATTTTACTCCTTTTCTGGTGGCCAACAAATTGAATTTTAATTGGCAAACCTGACATCATGTGAAAGTGCTTGAAAGTGCTTGCAAGCTTTCAAGCACAGCTGAAAATTGTTGCTTGGCCCAAGCTCCTCTTCAAGCTGCAGCTTGTTCCCATCAGTACTGGCCACACATCAACTGTTTTCAGCATCACTAAATTTGAGAGGGATTACATCAGCCTGACCAATTTTAGGTCTTTAGAGCTAAATTTACATCTTTTTCCTGATATTTTGGAAATTTAGCTTCAAATTTAAGAATTTAGCTCTTTTGGCTCTTTTAGCTTCTTTTGAAATATTTTGCCATTTTTAGCTCTTTTTTTGAGAATTTTAGGGATTTTTGGCTCCCTTTCACAATTTTCCAAGTTGCCAGATTTTCTACCACAACAAAATGATTCTTGTTAAAAAATGTTTTTATTTTTCTTTTTACAAATACTTAAGGATTTTCAGGACAACCGACTCAAAAACTATGGCTCCTCAAGCTAAAGCTGAAACAACAACTTTTGGCTAGTCTTTCACAATCTCCATTATCGTGCTGGTACCGACTAAAACCTCCAGTTACTTTACTCTTTGCTTCAAGCTATCCTACTCAAACTGACAAAAAGTTCATTTGATCAAGTTGAAATTGAGCATGCGAGCCTTAAATTACGGGCCAAATAATGGGTTGAATTAGATCTATCTCTGGTCGGTCCAGAAATAAAAAAACGGCTTTTGCCAATAACCGAGGGATCCTTTATCCATTATCCCTGCTCTATCTATATCACGCAAAAGCCAACATTACTTCACAGAGTAACCTTTTTTATTGGCCGTTTTTTTAAGGAAGTAAGAAAATGACTCTAAAAAGCCATGTCTCGAAAGACACTACCAATTACGTAAGGTCCAAAAGTATGATGGTGTTAATGTTTTGGCCATTTTAAATATTCTCTTTTTTAGCTTTTTTTCAAACAAAATATAGCTCTTTTAGCTCCAAAATTTGCATTGAAACTGAGGTTTTTGGCTCTTTTTGATCTTTAACAATTGGTCACGCTGGATTACATGTTAGGAGGGCTTGCCAGAAAATACTTAACAGAGCCAAACAAAAAAGTCACCATTTACAACTTACATCGTTTATGGAATCCGGTAATTTATATGACAAGAGTCAAACATCTAGGACAGGGTTCGGCAATCGGTGGGCCGCAGCCCAAATGTGGGCCCAGGGGTGGTCGTTGGTGGGCCCAGGAGATATGGAGACAGTCCAAAATAGTGGGACCGAGAGCCATTCATAGTACTGTACTTGTGGGCCCAAAGCTCCTTGACCGCTAATTAGTGGGCCCCTGAACATACCAATGTCTGTTTGGTGGGCCCCAGACGACACCAATCAAATTTCGTGGGCCTTGACCCAAAAATGGTTGCCGACCCCTGATCTAGGACGTCCGTTGCATAGTTTCTAAGATCATCCTTTTGAATATCGGCACATTTGTTTCATTACAAATTTTATACCCATTACAGCAATTACTAGTGACGTCATCATTTTTGGCGGGAAAAAAGTTCGTAAGACTTGTGTTTCTGATGAGCATGCGAGGTAACTAAAACGAAGGTTAGGCCTGGTGATTGCAAAAATACCTTTCTTATCTGCACAAATTAAAGTTGAAATAGCAATTCATGACATTGTATTTGCAAAAAAGTATGTTTTGTTGCTTTTATCTAAAATTTTCCTACATAACTTGAGAGGGTTCTTCCGAACTTTGAAATTAGGAATGCCCCACTTTGAATAACAAGATGGCCAGAGGAGATCGGTTCCTGGGGCAACTAAACCTAAAAACAAATAATTTGTTTAATTGAAGGCTTCCAATTTCTCCATTTGTTTTCAAATTACTTTGCAATACTTCTCAACATACATTAACCATGCCATTGCCCATAAATGCAACATTTTTCGAAAACCTGACCCTTGAAAACTGAGATTTTTTTTGGCAAGCCTACACTGCTAACGGCTGTTAGAGACGGCAGCAGGTCCATAAAATGATACGGTAATCACTCCCATTATGGCAGTACTGTTTGTCGAAGGATCAACTTGAAAATCTCAATCCAATCACCAGTCTCCCCAATCAGCGTTAGAATTAGGGATACAGGAGGAGGTTTGAGTGATCTCTTCAAAAATCTTATCGCGGGCGGATGAAAGAAGATTTCGACAACGTAAGAATTTGGTCAGTGCAAGGGTTTTCGCATTTCACCCACCGCCTTTATGACTTAGACGCTATGAAAAATATCGAATGGCGAGTTTGGACATTTGGACTCTCCGTTTTGCAAGAATATGCAAAAATTATTCTTTTAATCAAAAAATAGCAAGCACTGAAGAAGACCTTTGCTATTGAAGAGAAGCAGGTACAAAACACGGTATTTTGTTTGTTACATTGATGGTTTTTGAGTTTGACGATTCAAATCAGTGCTTGTAACATCATTTACACTTGTACCTACACAAAAACAGTGACCTTTTGTTCTTTTTGTTCTTGCGAAAAAACTGCCTGGGCGGGGTATTCGGGTTTAATGTCAACCAGGCGGGAATGAAGCAACCCTGACCTCAGGTACCATTCCTATAAGCTTAGAAAGGGCCAAATTTTAACTGAGGAGGCCAAAGAAAAGAGGATGAAGAACTCCAAAAGCTCCTCCATTGGTTGCAGCATCCCATTCATCCCAACACGATTTGGTTCTTCTCAGATGAGAAAAATTTCTGCCAGGATCAAAAGGTCAACCGTCAAAACAATAGGTGGTTGGCCCAATGTTCACATGAGGTGTCTGTGGTGATGCAAACCAAGTTTCTCAGCCATGTCTTTGGTGTCATCAGCTCTGAGGGAGATGTCATGCCACCTCATTTCTTCCCCCAAGAACTCAAGGTCAACACTGATGCCTGTGTGGAGGTCCTGAACAAGTTGCTTAAGCCCTGGATTGAAGAAATAGCCTAGGAAAGATCTTTCATGTGGCAACAAGACTCTGCACCTTGCCACACCTCCAAAAAAGTCTCACTTGGCTGGAGGACAACTTTGACGATTTTGTTGGACCGGGCTTTTGGCCTCCTAACTCTCCAGATCTCAATCCGCTGGATTTTTTCATATCGGGTGCAATTGAAAGACATTTCAACCGAACTCCATGCAACACCTCAAACGAATTGAAGCAAAGAATCCGCCATGAATTTGCAAACTTGTCCAAGGACGTGGTAGCCAAGGCCTGCTCCCGATTCAGGCCCAGACTGGAAAGACTTATTCAAGGAAAGGGTGATTTCTTAAAACAAAAGAAAGTATTTTTAACGCTGAATCCAAATCTGTGCTTACTTCCCAAATCGGACCAAGGATAGTAAAATGGCAGCCGTTTTACAAAACCACTCGCGAAATTAACAAATACCCATCGCACCCTGTATACCATTCATTAAGCAATCGTTAAATGAAATATTCTCCGACAATTTGGAGGATGTAACATAAGTTTTTGTGTTAATGAAAAAGATTTCACGTCACACTTTCAGCGGTTCTTGGAGCAGGGCTGCCAGATAGCGGTTTGGCCCGCCAGATTTTGGTGTATCTGGCGGTTTGAGGCCTCGTCTGGCGGCGAGATATTTTATTTGGGGGGACGGAAAAATCTGGCGGTATTCTGGCGGTTTACGTTACAGTCTGGCGTTGGGAAATTTCTGTTTGGCGGGGAATAAGATTTTGACACGTTTCTGGCGGTATTTATCTGAAAATTGTGAAATTTGGCGTATTTTCTTTGATATTGTAGGATTAATTGAAACACAATAGTGTCACACTGTTCTTGCAGAATTTAGCATAACAGAGCTCAAAGTTACAGCATTAGTTACAAAAAATAATGTGACCATTTTTTGGCCCATCTCTTTCCTTTTTCTCTTTTTTATGTTAATTTTCCTGCAATTTCAGATAAACAACCAAAAGTAGCGCTAATAATAATCATGATTTTTACATTCTGATATTAAAATCTTATAATTAATATAAGAGAGTGCTAGGCCGTTGAAACTAGTTTTGGTAAGCTTAAAGATTTAATAAAATGGAAGATGCTTTTCAAGCTGAAAAAGGGGCAAGCAAAATGCGCTAGATTGGAAAAAATGTGCTGGCATTGTAAAGAAAGTGCATTGGGATGAGAAAATATATGCTTGAATGGTATACAAAGTTTATTGGAATGGCAAATCAATTTATTGCAGTGACAAACTCAAATGTCAAGGAAACTGAAGAGTTTTTAAGGAAATACAAAAAACCTATAAAAATAAGATTTTGCGTGTTTCTGTTTGCTAAACAAATGGCTAATGAAGGGTAAGAAATGCCAAAAAATCAAACTTTGTAAATATATGAGTAAAACGCTAAACAAATAATACACAAAATTTCTAAATATTTCAACTATTTGCAAAAGCACATTTTTAGGTACGGTACAAAACCTTTCGAAAGTTTCACACTCATGATTATTAGCTTGAATATGATGGTGGTTTGCTTTATTTTTTTTGTCTTATTTGGTCTTACTGATAAACTCAAATTCAAAGTCTGATTCTATCTAAATAAGAGCAAATGTGTGCGAAAAATGTGTCTTATTAAACTATATCAACCCGAAGGATGCTTGATAAGTTCAACTCAGCTATCTTTATTGATGAAAGGTTAGTGCATGATATGTCTGCTCTAAAACAAATGCATAATGAAGGAACTGGAATCAGGCGTTATTCTGGCGTGTTTTTTGAAAAAAATCTGGCGGCGAATTTCGATATCTGGCGTTTTTGACAGGTTGATCTGGCGTTTTTGGTCTCCAATTACCTGGCAGCCCTGTCTTGAGGTATTTTTCTTTAAAACTCTGAAGCCAACATGTTATGCCAAGTTGTGGAATCGACGAGATGTTCCTTGCTTTGAAATTTATATTGTTTAAGTTTAAAACAACGGAAAAATAGATCTAGATATTTCGTGCCTTCAAACTGAAACCGATCGAACACCAGAGAAAAAAGCAAAACCCAATTTGAGCAATTTTGGCAACACTTCACATTTCTCACTTGGTCTCAAGTAGTGATGTGACTTGGTGTGTTGGGCAAGCTTTTTTTGCGCGAGGACGCAAGGTAGGGTCACCTAATGGAGATTTCGTGTTGTGCTCAGCTATATCAGCAAAAACAAATTTGAGTGTCATTTGCAACCCTGTTCAGAAGTCACAAAAGTTAGGGACGCCGTTCCGTTCTCCTTGATGAAAAAACAGGTTTTTGAAGATTGGTAAGCAAAGAGGAATACGATTTCACAAAGGTCAATTGGCGACACTACCTTACGACCTCGCGCAAAAAATCTTGCCCAACACACCAAGTCACATCACTAGTCTCAAGTCGGAATCAAGACAAGCGAGATTTTCATTGTATTGGTTTGGTCTCATACTGTTTGAGACATTGCTGGTATCAGCCCCATCAGTACTGACAATACGTTTGTTTGTATGCTTCTATGTATGGAAGTGTTTTCCTATAAGAACATTGCAATTATATTTAAAAGCCGCATAATGTTTACCACCATTATGAAAAAAAATTGGTACCAAGAGAAAGAACATCTCAAGAGTCAAAACCAAACAATAACTTGCGTCACCTTTAGACGAAAATAGCCTACCCTAGAAGGGTGCGATTTCCAAATCAAAACAAGGTTTGGTGTATTAAATCGTCAATCGGTCTCATCATAAGGACCAGCGACTAGTGATCAACAAAAAAGCTGCAAATCCAAGGCTTTAAAAATAGCGTATATTTCAAGTAAGGTCCCGTCACCACATGTTCAAAAAGTCAATTAAGGTGTTCCAAAGCATAACCTTCACAAGTCTGAACATTTAACTACGTAAAACAAAATCTTTTCAGTGAGAGTCCAAAGGGCGTCTCTATTAACTCAAAAGATCCTCAAAGAGATCGATCCAATGGGTCTGCGCAAGGAATGCGTTTACTTTGGCACGAGTCTTGTTTTGGACATCCCGTGGTGATCTCAAACCCGTTACTGCAAGCCTTTTCTGTCGCCCAATCACATGCCACTGGACAGGAAGCCTCGCAGTTAAGTGATTGGTAGATATCCGACACCTTGGTTTTGGAGACGCAATAGTTTCCCAATTTTGCTCCGTGCCAAACACCATGACTACATTCCCGAGTCAAAACTTGATTACAAGCCACAGGACAGGCTGAGTCTTTCGGCGCACAAGTCTTGCCGAAGCTACAACCTCGCGTGTCAAGACCCAAGCTGCAGAGTTTGTGAGTGGTCCCATCGCATTCTGGGTCAACCTTTGTTTCACAACCATTCTCGTCGTATTGGGTGCGACAGTCCGTAGCATTGGTTACACAAGATAACAAAGGGCATCCCAAGTTGTTGTAGGTTACACACTCTACTTGGCCCACAGGACAGAAAATAGGGCAATGATTAAGGCAATGGGATTTTCCATCGTCGGTTGACATAACCGGTTGACAGCTTCTCTTGGTCACGCAGTTATCCTCTTTTTCAACAGCGCAAGCTGTTTGGCCTTTGGGACAAAACAAAGGACATGGAATGGAGCACCCATCAACTTGCTTTGGAGCACACATGTACCCCATGTCACAATCCCTCGCCCCTCGATCTGAAAGTGACAGGGAATCTCTTCTTTTGAGTTTCATTGTTTTTCAACCTTAATATTGATAGCATTTGATTAAACATCAAATATCAATTCTTGATCTAGCATTGAAAAATTGCATGCATGCCATCTGTGATTAAAAATGTGCTGCTTTACCAGTCAAGCAGTCCACAATTCAAATAGTCTCAGTTTCCATGATATAAGAAATATCTTGAAATAGCCCCATTACTGGAATCCATTTGAGGCAGGCTATTTTATGATACTTTCTCACCTTTTGGACATTTTTGTTGATTGTCAGCGCACATGACATCCTTAACAACTTTGGGACAGCCCAAGTTATCGTAATCCGAGGTTGGACAAGCACAGGCAGAATCTCTAGGAATGCAGGTAGCTGACGCTTGACAACCGTTCTGGTCGTAGGTTCCTTCACATTTTTCCTCATGTGCCGCGCATGAAACCGTGGGATGAAGAGCGCAGCCCCTCTCATCAAAAGTTTGTTCCTGACATGGGAATTCTTTTTCCTCGCAGTAGTGTTGAGTTCGGCATCCTTTATCTGTGAATAAACCATCACACTTCTTCATCGTCACGAGGGAAGTTCCATTCTCGCTGATCACTCGACAATCTTTTTCACAAAGAAAGGGACAAAAGGTGCCTGGCTTATACTTGGGCATACAAATGCCGGGTCGAACACAAATTGCATTGGGCTCAAACAAGTCACTTTGAACTATTCCGGGCAATTCGTGCTTATAAATAGGTTCTTGCTGGCACTGTTGCTGAGTAGTAATATCGCAGTCCGGTTCCTTCATTATTGGACAACCTGTGACTGGGGTATATTTGGGCTGAGGACAGCTCACCAGAGAGGGAGCACATGTGGGAGGTTTTGGGCAGCCATTAAAATCATATATTTGTGGACAAGTCACTTCGTGGACGCCGGAGCAAGCCACAGGACAAATCTTTGGACAATTGTCGTTCGAAGTAACGATTGGAGCTTTACATTCCTTGCCGAGCTTGCATCCCTTTGAATCCACGCCATCGTCGCAAAGAATCTTCCCATCTGGACAACTTGTCGGTTCCGGCTTAGTGGAAAGAGGACAACCGTTCTCATCGTGCGTGTTACCCGGACAACTTTGGTCATTGGAAACACAAGTAGGCTGACTCAAACAAGGGTTTGTCTCGGTTCTCACACCTGGGCAAACCCTTTGACCTGCAGCACACTCTGGGGTGCAATAATTGGGACAGCCGGAGGCAATCTGGACACGAGGTAAGCAAGAGTCAGGTCCGTTACAAGTGGAATCTGAACTGGGTTTCGTTCCAACGCAATAGATTTCAGAGTCTTTACAAAATTTAGGACAATTTAGATCACAGCCATTCGGTGATTTTTTTGGGAAACAAAATTTTCCCATGGAACAACCACTGGAATCCTGTTCCTTGTCGCAAATCTGGTGGTATGTTTCGTCACACAAGGGTTCAGGCAGTACCCGAGTTGTGCAATTCAGGTTGCATATCACTTGTTGGCTTAATACGGATATTAAACCGAACACGAAAGCGCGTCTCGGAAAAGACATTTCTGAACTCTGAAAAGATAATGTTTACATTTGGATCCAGACATTATGTGTCAAAAAAACGTTGTCGAAGAGCAACGCATACATCTTTTGCCCATTAAGCAGACTTCAAGGGGAAGATGGTTGTAGTGCAGGTGATTAACGGGCGTCCGAGTTGCTCTCGGGTTCATGGGTTCTATCCCAAGTCTTCCCCCCTCCCAACTCCAATTCTATCTAGTGGATTGATGCCTCGAATGGCACCCGTAAAAAAATCAGAATGGGTCCCCGAATAAATGACAACACATAAATGTACACGTAACAATCCAATTGGGCAAGTCCTCCCAATAAAGATTATTATTAATAAAGTCACTTCAGACTCTACAAACAGATTCAAGCCAGCCAATCTGAGCCAACATTTAGGACAGCTAGGTCTACAGGGTGACACTAAAGCCGTTTCCGGCTCCATTCCCTTGAGAAATTAAAATATTTGCCTCTTCTATTAAGAAACAAACTTAGTACATTCCATATTTTAGTCATCCTTCATTGCACTGATTTTGTCTTCTATCAATTTTTGTCATTTTGTCATGCTGAATAAAGAGGTTAGAATCAAATTGTGTTTTAGCTGGCCAAGTTTCCGACAAAATAGATTTGTAGTTTTGACTGCTGACGTATCTTTGAGCACAAGTAAATGTTCATTTGATGTACAAAAAAGACGCATACCTCAAATTAACAAACCTTGAAATAATGTTCAGTTTTGGCAAGAGAAAGAAAGATAGCGGTTGCAAGACTGACGAAACTATCATGAGGAATACTAAAAGGTATGAGTAGGTTAGGGTAGGGTAGACAATATTAATTTAGCTTAACAAAATGATTTGGCGTCCCAAAAGGCGAAATCTCCTCTAGAAACAGAAGACAATATCTTGTACTGCATACAAACAATATAACTTTTGAAGAATTGGTCCCAAATAATCTCTAATTCGGAAATGGTTGATCTCGCAAAAAATGGGCAATGCTCAATAAGTGGGGGCAGATAACAATTCTTAAAGTGCAAATGTTGCAAATGTTATTTGTTACCAGAAACTAGGTACTGGAATCAAATTCCTTCGGTGGCTTTTTTTGATCTAACTGAATTTCTTTGTTTTTATCCAGGGAGGGTGAGACATTGAGATTTTGCAAATCTTGGAACCGGCACAGACTTGCCGGGTGTTTCAAAAAGAACGGAAGTGCTAACCATATCGACTATATTTCATGATTGAAAACATAAATGAATCTTAACTTCATTGCATATGATTTGCCAAACGCTGTGGCTTGAACAGTTAGAACAAAATAGTTTTCCCCTAATTTATTATTGAGGCGACAAAGGTTTTTTTACCGTGAAGTTACATTTTCGAAAACAGAGTATTCGTGAGTTCATCTTTTTTCTCCTCATCGAAATTTGGCTTAAATAAAAAAAAATAGGGTGACATGAAGTGAAAAGCAACATTTGCACTCTAAGAATTGTTCTCTGCCCCCACTTATTGAGCATTGCACATTTTTTGCGAGATCAACCATTTCCGAGTTAGAGACATGGTTTGATGTTCCGTGTTTTTTAATGAATCGCCCGTTATCAAAGTCACCAATCTATTTACAATATCTCGTCACAATCTAAATAGTAATAATTCATAACTTTTATTAATAAGAGACTTATGCTAAGACGGAAAAACAAGGGCTATTCTTGAATACAACTTACCAGAATTGATTCAGGTTCAGGTGTGATGCAGTTGGACAATTCTTTCTTTTATAACCTAGATTTAGAGTTCCAGGGTATTTGATGAACTAAAATATTAATTAACAATCCAATAAAGGTAGACTATTATTAGGACATCTTGATGTGACTTGTCAAGCCTGCACGAGAAGACGATGCAACAAAAAAGAAATGCCGAGACACATGTGGGGTGCTTTCTTAAAAAAAGGTATCAAAGTATACTCGTAAATGTATTAGGCCAATTATTGGTGAAGAATTTTTATTCAGAGGAAAGTAACCATTTAAAAATGAATTTTATTTTAATTGGGTTTTCAACATTTTTGCTCCGTAAAGTTTGTATGCCAAAGAGCCCCTTATTGAAAGGCTCTTAAAGGTTTGAAGGAACAAAAAATGTTGAAGGTTCTTTGATCCAAAATCACTATTCTTTTCCCCAACTCTTTCTTTCAAGTGGAATACTTAAGAGGTGAAATTTCTAAGCTCCGAAAAATCCGTGTTTTTAGCATATATTGTAGGGTTGCTTTGTCAACAGATCCGTTGGATTGTTGGTTGTTAGATCCAGAATGGACAAATCCTTAAAGAAAGTTTTTGGGTTTGCTTACATTTTGCTGATATTTTTGACATCTTCTGTTACTAGCCCTTGGATTAAGGATTTCAATAACGCGTTGTACGAGTGACTTTCTAGATGAAATATATAACTAGTTTGCAATTGAAATATTACATTCGTTTCAGCTTCGGCGCGCGCCTGCGATCAACACTCTGTGGCAAGGAATGCATACTACAAAATAGGTACTTCTGAGGGAAAAAGTGCTGAAGGAATATTCAAACGAATTTCAAACTTGTTATTTACATTGTTATTCAAGTGGTTCTACTATTTATGCAAAAGTATGATAGATTTTTTCATATCCATTTGACATGAGAATGTTATAGAGAGGTTAACTCAACAGCTGACCTCCCTCTTTTTGGGTGTTTGGCGTGAGCAGCCAGAAGAGGTACATGGAGTGAACTTATTTCTATGAACAGAGAGTTTTTGCTTCAAATCCTCGGTAATTAACGTGATAGAGGTAAAAAAACAAGAAAACACCCTATTGCAAACATCTGAAGGCTTTGTGTCAAGTGCCAGAACAATCAAACGATGCAGGAAGTAGTGGAAATCGGATTCTACCATTATTGAACTAGTGGTTTCACCAAACTAGTTACCAAAGGAGCTAGCTAAGAGTTCTAAAAGATCCAAGTGAATGAATATCAGAGCTGGGCAAGAAAATAGAATTGATAAACCAACCTGAACATTGAAGGAAGATTCTGTTTAGCTGTTTTGTCGGTGGAACCAAGGGTAATGTCAAAAAAAGTCCAGTTTATGGTCAATGATGGCCAATGGACCATCCACCTTCCCGATTAAGCATCTTTTCCCCTTCAAAGTCTGATGAAGATTCTTCAAGTTCTTTTGGTCTTTTAAAAGCCTTAGGTGATACTGAGAAGCTCCCAAGAAGCCCCAGCCATTGACATTAATGATTAAGTATGAAACCGAATGAGTTAGTGAGCACAGAAAAGAACCTCTAGCCTTTGGATCTAATCGAGTTGGCATGTTTAACATTTCATGTACCTTAAGGTGAAATTATAAAAATGTGATCCTTTTTTTGAATAATCATTTACGTAATAAACAAATGGAAAAATAAAACATTGATGGGCAAATTTTCTAGTTTTACAATTGAATTCTAGAAATGGATTTATTGCCTTTGTTTTGGCATTAATTTTGTTCTAAACTCGTACTAAAGCATGAATACGGTCGAGATTTGCCTACATCACTGCACTGGAAGCTTTTCCAATTTATTGCTCATTTCCGCAGGAATTACTTAGTTTACCCTTGATTTTATCTACCTCTGAAACATTGACATATTTGATTATTGAGGATTAAATCTAAAAACGACTCATATTTGACACCCATGCCAGAGCTACATGGTACTGAAATAACCCTCTTTCATTTTTTTTCATTTTTCAGTCATGTCTATATTACAGTTTATCCTCCTAATAATCTGCTCAATTCAGTATTTTTCAATGTTGAAATAAAATCGGCGATATTTGAGCTGAGGCGGTCCATTTTTGACCCAAAGAAGCGGGAAGTATCTCTGGGCATATAAACACCCAAAGTATCAAACAATGTAAGTCTTTGAAAATTTAATTAAGATGGAAAAAAATGCCATTTTTGTATGTAGTAACACAAAAAGTCAAAGATATAGAATTACATAAAACCCACTTAAAACACGGATTTTTGAAAAACTTGCTTTTGAATGAAAAAAGACTACACAGGTCATCGTATTTTATGGAATTCTGCGGTTTTAAAAATCGCCTTTTGGTTCTGGTATTAATGAATAATGAGAAAATGTGTGAAGCTTTGTCCTCTGAGGTGGACAAAGTTGAGTAGAATTTCGGATTTCCTCTTCTTTTTGGACCTCCTCCAAAACACCAAACCGATTCTTTGGAGTTAGCTCTTTGCCTTTCTTTTTTATTTTGTGACAAAAGAATGCTTATAAGTAGGTTAAAAGCCCCCTCAAATGTCGATTTCCTGCTTTTTCCGCTACGAACAATGAAGATTGTACAGCCTAGGGCAAACAGCGCAGAACCGTGAAAGATTGTGAGAGGATCGTCAAACACTTTCCGTTCTAGAGCTCAACGTCATCTCGTCTATTGTAGTCTAGTTACTCTTTACTCTAGTACCCATGGTTTGTTACAACTTTTTTTTGCTTTCCTCTTGCCCTCATAGTACTAAAATGAGCGAGTAATTTGCTTCAAACATATCAACGAAGGCTTGCAGATGGCCTGTCACACAAATGAGCACAAATTTTAACATCCAAGAGACAGATACACGCTGTGAAAGAATCATTTTGAAGAATTGTTGTCAAAATATTGAGTAATTAACGAATTAACACACATTTTTCAGTTTTGGAACAACCTACTTTAGGGTAGGATTCCAGTCAGGCTTGGTTCCAGATGGTTCACATTCAATTGAAGGGAACAAAGGGACAAAGAACTGGGTAAATTCATAATGATTACATAAAAACTTTGGTGTATTCATTATGCACCAGAGAGGAGCTTGATGTAGAAAACTAGATTGTGAAAAGATCTGTTTAATCGTGTAAGAAGTCACATTTATTAGTTTATTGTAACTTTGGTAGTTTGTGAGCTATCCTTAAATTAAGATTTTCTACATGTCAAAAGAAACATTTGACATTCATCAGAATCTTTTTGAAATCAATTCGACATTTCGAAAACCTGATAGGCAACTCTCTAATCCTCCATAGAAAATGCCCAGAGAATTTCCCAAGCTATGGACAACTTACATGGAGGGTAAGACTGTACCTCATCAAGTTTTCAAAATGTCAATATGATTAACAGAAATATTTTGAAGGATAACAAATATCCTCCATGATAATGTTGGGGATTGCGATGAATAAATGGTGTTTGTTTTGTTTTGCTAGAAAAAGAAATATAAAAAATCATATATTACCAAAAAACCACCCTAAAATTAAATCTTGCCTATCATTGACCAAAGTCCAGTCTGAGCATCTTTATGTGAAATATTGATCGTCGCCAGGGACCTAGAAATATCAAATGGGCGCTTAAATTGGAAAAACTTGGATTCGCCAAAACGGGCTGGGCAACTCAGCACCGCCAACGGCCCTGTTCTACCGCTAGCGGTAAGATTTAAAATGCTCACTTGAAGCAACCTTTGTCATGTCTCAATGTGTCCCAATCTTTAAGGACAGTCTTTAGACTATTCACACTCTTGTAGGATTTTACCCCGACCTTCCTCTCTAAACTGGACTACATAGAAAAGTCCATGACATTTAAATCTGGGGAGGAAGGGGGCCACATATCCTTGGTCCAGAACTCGTCAAAAGTCTTGAAGCACCACCATTGGACCTTGTTTCCTGAGTAGTTTGGAGTACCATCTTGTTGGAAGCAGTAGGACTTTGGCCATGTGTTGGCCGGTGTTGCTGTTGATCCATGGCAGCACATCTTGCTTCAACATGTTCAAATACGCATTTTGGTTGACTTTGACTTCCTCTGGAATAAAAATGAGGGGAGTCTTCTTGCCGCATGATGTCACACCCACCCAGACCATTACTGAGGCCGGTTTCTGACGCTTGAAGACGGTCGTGATGTTAATTGTTGACTGTCTCTGGTCAAGATTGATTCTGTCATTTTGATTGTTCAACACCGCTTGAACAGAAAAAATCTTCTAATCAGTCCACATCAGCGTTGCCAGGTCCCAAGAATGGCTCGCAGCCAAATTTAAGATCAAAAGTTGCCTTTTGGCGACCAAAAATGAGGAAAAGTTTCCACTTGGCAGCCATTTTTTAAAATTTCCACATTATTGTTGTATTGCAAAAAATGTTAATGTAAGGAACACTGCTCAAGACTTTTTTTGGAAAAAAATATATATTTTTTTTAAATTCTGTGCATTTTTTGTATGTGCGTTTTAGTAAACAAGTTCGTGGGAACGAAGCGTCAACTTGGCACTATAGACAATTGACATTAACGTGAATCCTTAGGTGCTAGGATTGGAGAGTTGATCCTCCCCCGCACCCCCGGTACACACCATAAAAGATCTGGGAGTAATTATAGAGGATAATGGAAAGTTTGAAGAACACGTTCAAACCAAAGTGATCAAAGCGTTTCAAACATGTGGATGGGTTTATCGAACTTTCCAGTCCAGAGACCCTTTCATCACGAAAAATCTTTACAAATCATTTGTCCAACCTCATCTGGAATATGCCTCTCCAATGTGGGCTCCAATGAGATTGAAAGGGTTCAACGATGCTTTACCCGCTGTATTGACGGTATGCTCAATTTAGATTATTGGGAAAGGCTGCAAAAGCTGGAATTATATAGTGTTCAACGGCGGTACGAAAGATATCAAATTCTTTACGTTTTCAAATGTCTACACGGCTACTGCCCAAACCCAGGAATAGAGTACACGATTAGCGAGAGGAGAGGTATTACATGTATCCCAAGGTATAAAGCTTCTTCAATTGACAATAAGTTGCTAAATAATCTAAAGACGTCTTCAGTTTTAAATCGAGCTCCCAACCTGTACAACCTTCTTCCTCAACATCTCAGACGAATCTACTACACATCAGATGATTCTTTGTCAAGTTTCAAACGTGATTTGGATCGTTTCCTACAAACTGTTCCTGACCGACCGGGGTGCCCAAAAGCGGCAAGTTCAAATTCGTTGCATGACCAAATATTTTATAAACACTAACACCCAACATTGCAAGGAAATCATTCCCTTGCATCGGTTGAAAACCTGTGAACGAGCAAGGAAAAAAAGCCGGTATTGACCCAATTTTGCCGATAGCCAACATTATGTGTCTGTAAATCGGAAATGTTGAGTGCATAGGGTTTTGCCTTTATCCTTTAAACAAAATTATTTAACAATCAAAATCCATTCTATTTAGTGCATGTCTGCTTTTGGTTTTGGTAGGCATAACTGAAACTACTGATGGAATGAAAGCGCTTTCGGCCAAAATTACAACCAAAATTTCGATTTCAGTTATGCTTACCAAAACCAAAAGCAGACATGCACATTAAGGAAGTCGAAGATTTTTTTTGGGTTCAAAAACCTCTACAGCTTAATTTGTTGCACTGCATTGAATTGTGAGCTTCTGTCTTGTTCGGATTTTTTTAAGCTTAGCCTTTTCGCCGCCATGGATTTTCTGTCACTAGTGTCTTGACAACGCTTCTATTGCAAGAGCTTCTGTAGGTACAGGTATCTACTAAGTGATTGCTAAATTGCGACATATGACACTCTTTGAAGGTCCATTTCAAACAAGTTCTTTAATCAAATCCTTAAGTTTAACAAAAGATTATGCCTTTGACCGCAGGCTATTGTGGTGTCTGAATTATAGTGATGGACAAAACGTGCTTTTGGGCTGAAATTTCATTTTTGATTTAAGTTAGTGATGGACCAAACGAGATCTTAACCAAAAGTTTTAGTTTAAAGAGGGCTTAATCAAAACCGCAAGCAACTCGTTGAAAAATTATATACATGGAAAATTCATTTTTAAGTCAAATTGATTATGTGTTCAAGGTCAGGTAAACTAAATTTTGAAAAAAAAACGACAAATTAAGTTGTAGAGGTTTTTGAACCAAAAAAAAATCCACGACTTCTTTAATGTGCATGTCTCCTTTTGGTTCAGTTAAGCATAACTGAAACCAAAATCGAAATTTTGGCCGAAAGCGCTTTCATTCCATCGGCAGTTTCAGTTATGCCTACCAAAACCAAAAGCAGACATGCACTAAAAAGAATGGATTTTGATTGTTAAATACTTTTGTTTAAAGAATAAAGGCGAAACCTTATGCACGTAACATTTCCGATTTACAGCCACATAATGTTGCCTATCGGCAAAATTGGGTCAATACCGGCTTTAATGGACAGGGGAGGATCAACTCTGCAATCCTAGCACTTAAGGATTCGCGTTAATGTCAATTGTCTATAGTGCCAAGTTGACGCTTCGTTCCCATGAACTTGTTCACTAGCACGCACATTACAAAAAGTGTACAGAATTTAAAAGATAAGTGCTTGAGCAGTGCTTCTTACATTAACATTTTTTGCAATACAACAATAATGTGGAAATTTAAAAAATGGTTGCCAACTGGCAACTTTTCCTCATTTTTGGCCGCGAAAAGGATTCAATGTCAAGGATGATTTTATTGAGTCATGATTGCTTGTTAAAAAAAGTGACTAAATACTCGACATGTTCTATCAAATTCTTCTGTCAACCAAGCGTAAAAGTGTTAAATACTACTTTTGGGCTAGGTCCGTCTGGTCAGCTTCTTCACCTAGTTGTTGTTTCCTGTAAATCTTTCTTCACACACCCTTCTTCTCTCATTACTTTTGAGTTGGTTGTTAGTTTTTCCTTCCATTTACATGATGGAGACTATCTTGAGTCAGGTTAGCGATGAGGCTAAGAAATGTCTGCATTTAGCCTTAGAAGGGAAGGACCCCTCTGTTGCAAAGAAGGCTTTCATAGTCTATGGCCTAAGGGAAGGGTATAGTATCATGGTCTAAGGGAGGCTGCCGCGTCTCGTCTGCCTTCGAGAAGAGAGCAAGCAATTTTGAAATTTCCCGCTAAGGTAACGGAGCGCAAACTGGCAGATGGGCAAAGTAGGGCTGCACTGTGAAGAAGCGTAATATCATCGCTATCATTTTGATCGTAAAATCCTCAGCATTTTGCCAACCAACGTTGAGAATGATTGTTTGATGACATACATATGTCTCTACCCTAGTCAATTCTGTTCTCATTTTGGCAAAAGGCCTACCATAGGAGGGATTTATCACGTTTTAACTGAAGCACTCTCGCTTCTCCCAAGCTAAGACAGGCGGATTGAAGTTGGGGTGGTGGCTCCAGTGGTAAGAAAAGAAAACGCATGCGATTACAGTGTCGTTTACTTTTCTTGGTTCGCTCAATGAGTTCAATTGCCTAACGTTAGATGGCACATCACCTTGAGAGGTTGAAAGACGAATTGGACTGCGAAATTCTACCAAGTTTCAGCGTCTATAACTTTGAAAATGCAAGTGTTTTTGCGTGAAAACCGAATGTTACCTGTTCTTTGAGATATGCGCTGTAATTTCAACTCTTCTCCTGTTAAGTGTATTGGTCCAAATTGGAATAAATTGACGTCAAGTTATGGCGCTTCATAATTGCGCTGCGCATTCCTGGTGTTTGTAGGGAGAGGCGAGGACTCTTGAGCAAGGAAGCGACACGACATTTTTGGTTCCAAGTAAGGCCATTGAAAGCAAGTCTAGAGATCACTCAAGACTTTAATTTCTATATTTTAACCCATTCCAAAAGCGTAAAATACATTTGTATGAAACCTTTTATTGCTTAATATGACAACTTTCTTGTCTTTTCCAAGCTCTACACGGTCCATCGCGGCCGTCTCTCTTAAACTCCAACAATTTTGGTCATTCCAACCTACGGTTTGGTTTGCCTAAGCTGAATCTCAATTTGTGCTAAGAGGCATCACTATTGATGATACTCGTTAACATTATGTAGTGGCGGCCTTGGAGCAAAAAGGTGCAAAACGAGTGGTTGACATCATCTCTAAGCCTACATATGGCGACAAATACAAGCAACTTAAAGATAGACTACTGGCTACATACATGTTATCTCCATACCGAATGGCGAGGAAGCTGTTATCCATGGCTCCGTTGGGCGATCGTGGTCGAAATCAGGTTTTCGTGGGTTTAGTTTTGAAGGTCTAGACCTTGGATCGTTCAAAATTCCCGACTCCATCACACACAAACAATTAAGCACAAATGGAGGAAAACCTGTTATTGTTTATGCTTCAGACGAGATGGTGGAGAATTTCAAGAAACATCCAACGACCAATTTTGTGGATGGAACGCATGGAACAAATCAATCAGGATTTGTATTTATTTCCATGTTGGTTCAAGGTAAAACTTTAACCTTTGCAATGTCAACCATTTCAAATTCCATTACACTTTTGCATTCTTCAGATTCACGTGGCGAAGGCACGTCGATATTACAAATAATTGGTGAATCAGAGTCATTACCTGTTTTGACTCCAGCCTTTCAAATACTGAAACAACTTGCTCCTGATGCCATGAAAAATGTAAAAGCTATTGTGTCAGATTTAAATCATGCATTTATGAATGCATGGCAATTTGTTTCGCCTGAGTTGAAAGTCAAGCACATAGCGTGCTCCTGGCATCTTTTAGTCGCATGGCGAAGGAATCTTCTCCCTCAAAGCCAGGAGCGATATGAAAAGTTATGCCAACTCCAATTAGTCATGGAATAAAAGGAGTTTGAAATGCAATATCTCAGGCTTAAACATGATTAGGTGAGTTAACAGTCTATCGAAATTTGACGTGGGGTAAATAAGTTTATTATGAATTTAATTTTTTAAGATCATTTTTCTTCTAGACTGATAAAGTGGACAATGGTTGGGCTTACTTTGAGGACAACTATGGGCACAATGGAAAAATCGCCAAGCCAAGAGAATGGGCCCGATGTTACACGAAAGGGGTAACTACCCATAACTTGGCAATTGAACAGTATGCTTAGCACATAAAAAGTAAAAAATATAAAAAGTCTAGTAGGGATGAATTTCACTCTGTCGAACACATAAGGCAAAGATTATCACTTTACATTTCTCCTTGATTTGGTGCTTAAAAATGTCTGATCAGTGATCATTGATTGTTTTCCAAAAAAGTATCAAACAATACTTTCTTCTTTGCAGACACAACGGAACTCTCAAAGATCATGGGCTGAAACGGAATCACAGGATTGACCAGCTCTGCCAAGATATTCTCAATTTTGGCGAATATTTGCGAAGAAGACGTTTGCTCATTGATCACGGAATCCGCGGTGGCTCAAAACCCTCAACAGCACAAAAACCCTACCTTTCCCTTCATCCAACAAATCCGGAAATTTACAATCTCGTTCAAAATGAAGAAGGTATCTTGGTCATGAAAAGCAGCCCAAACAGTGGACATTAATTACCTTCTAACACCAAACAAATTTGGGTGGAATCGAGCATTGTGTCAGATTCGATGCGCTGATTGTCCACCTTCCGACACATGTATGCACACTTTCGTATGCACTTGCGCTAATTATGCTCGGCAAGGCAATTGCAAGCATGTGCACCTTGTTCCACTTTGTCGTTTGACCCCTCGTCCATCGGTGGATCTTAATGTTCGCGATTCAGCCATCGTGATTTCTCAACAACATGAAGAAAACGGAGAAAAAAAATATAGATGAAGATGTTGGAGAAGAAGAAGAGTTTCCAAATGAGGGCGAAGAGAATGCAGACACAGAGAGATTAGAGGAGGTACAAAATGATTATATTTGCAAAACTCCATTCTCACGAATTGCTTGGTGATTTCTTAAATCGTCAAGCTGACGCCTCAAACGGCGGACACGCATTTTTGCCTCTCGTGACATTTACAATGGTTTTAAATCGGTTTTAATAGTGTGACTTGTGATATTCGTGAGTGGGGCCACGCCAACGAATGGACTTGGTCCCCAATGACCCTGTGATATCCGCCCTTCAGTGCACTCCTTCTTCCAATCCTTCCTCTTTCCATAATCCCCCAGCCACGTCTTACTCAAGACGTGAGCTGCTTGCCCTCAAACCCCCTTCAACGCCCTTGTCCTCCTATTCCCAATCCTCCTTTCCCTTTCCCCCTCGATCCCAT
Source organism: Tigriopus japonicus (assembly GCA_010645155.1). Classification (NCBI taxonomy): domain Eukaryota; kingdom Metazoa; phylum Arthropoda; class Copepoda; order Harpacticoida; family Harpacticidae; genus Tigriopus; species Tigriopus japonicus. The sequence goes on from CM021323.1 coordinate 5,943,176, forward strand.
ATCAACTCATCTCTTCTAGGTCAGATTGAACAACTCGGTATCGCGAGGAATCATCGGCGGCGGCGGAAGCAGCAGAGAGGAGGGAATCAACCGGTGTCGGCCCTTTTCCTCAACTGCCATGGACGGGCGAACATGCTGTGAGTGGCTGGAGCGGGACAGTGCCTCAACAAGATCCGAGGACACGCCTTCACCTTCTTATCCGAGACGTGGATCACCGAGGAGAAACACGAGAGCAGCTTTGCTGGAAAGCAGAGCTTTGTGGTGCACGCCAGAAAGCCCCCTGGGCGTGATAGGCCCAGCGGAGGGTTGGAGCTCTATATTACCAAACGCTTTGAGCCCACCCTACTCTTGTCCTCTCATCACATAGCCGTGGATGCCCAAGGCTTTACCATCATTGGCGTTTACTATCAGCCAACCACGGACTATGATGACCTCGTTTTGGACCTTACCTCCATCCTCAAGGAGGTGAAGAATCCGGAGAAAGTCATCATTGGTAGTGATTTCAACATCCGTCCCGACTCGAGTGAGTTCTCCGAACTCGCCAAGATTCTGAGTCAATGGAGAATCATTCTGCGCTCCAACCCGGGAGTCCCAACACACACCTACGGGTGCGGTAATTGATCTCGGACACTTTAGAAAGTTAACTTTAAAGAGATTTAATACAGAAATAAGAGGCGCGGCAAAAAAAAAAATCTAATAACAAAAAATGTTGAGCATAATTA
>CM021323.1:5953150-6023672 GCA_010645155.1 Tigriopus japonicus
AAATCAGACGAAAAACCAGTTTCACTACATAAGTAATTGAATTCTAAAGAATGCATGGTTGTGTACTTAAACAAAAATAGTTATATTAATGGGAACATTACTTGGAGAAATAAACTTTGCCATGATAACTTGTTAATAAATTGTTAAAAAAAATAAATGTTTTGTTTATACAATATGGTAAAATGTGTGTAACTATTCAAAATGTTTCAAGATTTACACTTTATTTCCTCATCTGTAAACAAGACTCTTGTCTTTTTTAATAGTAAAACAACACTGCTTTAATTCTTTGGCAAAAGCATTATATTACCCACATTGCAATCTGATATGAGTTTGAGTGTGCTTTATTATAGTTAACATTTTATGGACCGTCAGGTCAAAAGGCTTCTTGCCTCTTGGATGGGAAACACTTGCAACAATGATAAACTTTGGAATATAAATCAAAATACTAAGTAACCTTCTCTTGTCACAAATCAAGACACAATTAGCTTTAAAATGTACTCGCATACTATGTTTAACACGAAGTGTGGTGTGAGCGTGTTATTAGTAGTCCCAGTCTCACATTCGTTTGTTCGTTCATTCCTTCAGTCGATCATTCTTTCCCACATTTTGGACGATGCTCGGTGGTCAAATGAAAAGAGTGGAAAGTTCAAATGTCCAGTTTGGCCTTCAAGTTATTGGCTCATTTAATGTATTAAGTGTAAGTTTCTTATGCTGAATTGACTTATTCTTGCTTAGATTTCGTCAAGTGACGTTTATTTTGGAGAGAAAGTTTGTAGAATGTTATTCTAAAAATGTTTTTAACCATTATTTTTCGAATTACTATTTTTGGACACTTTTGGACACTCCTATTTTGGACAGCCTTATTTTTGGACACTTTTGGACACCTTTTGGACAGGGGTGGACAAAATGTCCAAAAATCAAATGCCTACCCTGATTGGGGGAGATCAGTGTTTGGGGGAGTTGTATGGGAACCCGCAAAGGCACATTCATCTGGTTTCAATGATTTGTTATGATCTAAAGAGTGTGACCTACCAATTGTAAAAATAATCACGCTAGATGACGAAGGCTTCCTTTGAAGATGTGAATAACACAATCAACAAGTAAATGAAATAAATGGGTATGAAGGGATTTTAAATTTTATGCAGTCTTCAACTCGCACCATCATTACCTCAACAATTATTCTCCATTGTTTAATAATTGCTTTTTTATGAAGCTCTTTTATTCTTTCTTGTTTGGTTTTCATTTATCATACCAAAGAGACATTGAAGCGTAATCCAAAAGCACCTCTTCCTAATTCAAGTTGTTTTTATGTACTTCTGGATAGCATGGGTTTCTAGCCAGTGTGGCCAACTTTTTTTGAAGCGACGATGCTAAAGTCAAATCAATGCTAGAAAAATGCTAGTTGGAACATGAAAAATGCTAGAAAAATGCAACTTTTACTAATACGAAAAAGGGACCGCAGCAACTATAATGCTCAATAGTGAATATTTGAATCTATATTTTGACTTTAATTTTGCTGAAATTGACACAAAATATATTTTTCTACTACTTGCCCCAACTACGTAAAAATTCTGCTTTCAAAAATTTCTAATGTATTGTTTGTGAAATAAATAAATGAGGGAAAACAAATATTGGTAAGCCATGCAGCACCAATTTTTGTTGACAATTATAAAAAGTGATTTCTTGAATAATTTAAAGTTTGTAAGAAACCAAACGTTATGTTTTAAACGATATTTCTTCAATAGAATACTAGATTTACTAGAAATTGAAACGAGTTATGGACCAAAAGTGCTTTTCTGTTTCAATTTCACTAATACCTACCAAAACCAAAAGCAGACCTGCAATTTAGAGACTGAAATTTCACACCAGAGTTGAATATTTCTTGGTTCAGAAACCTTTCCAACTCATATTTTCCCATTTTCACTTTTGATCTCAAAAAATCCTTCTTTTGACAAAAAAGGTTTTGGTCAGAAGCCCTTTTAAATCCATTTTTAACTGAAACACTGATTTATCCATTCTAAGTTTAAAAAGCTGTTTTTCTGTAGTTAGTATTTTATTTCCATCACCAATTCAATCTTTTTTTGAGACAAGTACTGCCTTGTGGCCCTTCTCAAGTTGTTGGTAGACAAAGCCTGTAAACAGAAATTTGGTTACCTGTACTGTAGGACCAACTTAAAAAAAGAAAAATTGGAAGGGTTGTGATCCTTATTTTCAAGTTAGGGAACGCAGGCAAATTTGGCTGTCAAAATCAGCTGTGTTCAAAGCCCAAAATTGGATGTTTTTTCCAAAAAGTGCTAGAATAATGCTGAAATGCTATGCAAAAATTTTTGATTCTAGAGCTCTTCAAATAATGCTAGAAAGATGCTAAAAATCGAGCAATGCTAATCAAAATTCTGCGATGCTTTTGCCCTTGAAAAAATGCTAATTTTCAGCAATTAGCATCGACAAATGCTAGTTGGCCACATTGTTTCAAGCTCGTTTTAGTACAGTGACCCAACTGGTTGACCATATTGAGCAGATTATTGACGGGCTTGAAAGTCACGAGTCGGTTGATGTAGTCTATCTTGACTCTGCCAAGGCCTTTGATAAGGTAGATCATGGCTTTTCGCGCAATCAACTCAAAGAGTTTGGACTCCAGGGTTAGGCCCTAAATTGGATTGATAATTTCATTAGTGATAGGAAGCAAATGGTTAAGGCACAAACCTCTGAATTTATCTGGACTCCCGCTTAAATTCAAACTCCTTTTCAAATTTCCTAAGAAGGCCGACAACATCACTACAGCTATTGCGCGCACTCGCAATAAGAGTAAACAATAGAAAAGGAAGGAGAGAACAAACTGGCGAGAATTTGAATTAAATCCATGAACGAAATGACTTTGTGGTGAACCAGTGCTGCAGGATGGGTGATTAGGGCCAAATCATTGCCCAAGACGTTCTGGAAAATTGTGAAGATTGGGGTCAAGTCCACTCACTCACTGACTATGGACATTAATCCACACGCACTTTCCTCTCGGAAGGGTAGCCATAATTTGCATATCAAAATTGTATTCAATCTGACCCACTTAAGTCACACTCAATTCGAGCGAAACAAAAACAAAATATGACAGTTATCTTTTACTTGAACAGACCTAGAGGAAAGGTCGTCCTTTCACTCTAGCACACGTACGTCGTCTATTTTAAGAAAGGGACACCTGAAGTAGTATGGACAGCCAAACATGTAGCTAAAGTTAAGGTGTTGGGTTTGAAAAGTTTAACTGTTACAGGCTGACTGTATAAATTTTAGGATATAAGGAATGGGAAACTAAATACGGTTGATCCTGCATTGGCTTCTCTTCATTTTTGCTGGCATTAAAATCATGATTCTTGGAACCATTCTAAGTACCTTTACATTTTGTATTGTTTTCACTCCATTTCTACGAGAACTTTTGAGATTTCTAATCTAATTTGTCAACCTGTAACAGTGAAGCTTTTTAAACCTAACATCCTCCCTTAACTTCCTTCTTGGCTGTCCATGCTACATAAGGTGACCTTTTCCTGTTTTTTTGAATATTTTGAATACCAAAATCCCGTTATCTGTTAACTGACCATACAAGAACGTGTCATGAATGAAATCATATATTATTTAACTTACAATCTTTTGGCTTATTGCCACTTTTTGAACTGTCTGTAGTTCTATCCATGCTCAAGATCCTCCAAGAGGTCACTCAGAAGCAATCTCATATGGAAATCAGAAACATTTTGTTGTTTCGCGAGAAATGAGTGTGACTAACGTGAGTCACATTAAACACAATTTTGGTACGCAAATTATGGTCACCCTTCCGAGAGGAAAGTGCGTGTGGATTAATGTCCATAAAAAGTGTTAGGGTGTTGATGTTGATGAAATTGACTTTCATCAGCTGTAAATGAATCCCGTGGAGTCAGCTGATGTTTTGCCGTGATTTGGCTGGCGATGCCCCCCACAGAACGGGGGCAACGCAAGACAGGCAATCGTGTTGCGCCCTCTGGTTTGATGGGTTAATAACTTTCAACGAGCTCACCTGCATCAGTGTGACCTGATGGATAAAGGAAATCGTGCTTTCAGAATGCTCATGTTCAATGGTATAAGAGAAGAAAAACAAGCGGGATTCAGACCCGATTTATTTTTGCTTTTGATTTACCAAGCAAGCATCTTAAAGAAAAATATTTTCAGTCAAGACGAAAATTTATGAAATGTGGAAAATAGTGGCAAAGGAGCAAAAACCAAAAAAACGAAAGGAAAATTGACTTTCGGTTAAAATATGCACGGAGTATTAACGTGATCTTTTCGGATTGGGAGCCGTCTTCTTCACGGGAAAAATAATGACTCGAGATTGAAAGAGTCAAATCGAGTTCAGGGCGACGGGAAAAGTTTGAACCGGAAGATGAAATGTTTCGCTTAAGAGGGAAGGTTCAATGCGGCAATCTTTTAAGTAGTTTAGATATGGCTCTTTCCAATCTCTTCTTTTAGATTCGATAAATAAAAAAGCGTTTCTAAGTCATTCTTTTTCTATGGCCCGATGAAAATTGAAAATGCCTAATCGCGGCTGACGTGGACAAGTCTGGCTACTCAGCGCTGCCATCCATACCTTTCAAAAGCCATAGAATCCAATGGGAACCGCTAAATCTTCCCAAAAATAAGAATTCAGGTCAGCAATATTCATTCGCACCACGGTACCTAAAAACCGTTATTTGACACGCCAGAATCAGGTTTTTAGTCTCGCTTCAAACTTCTGGTCCGTAATTTCAACTGATCTGACCCATAATCCTTTTCAATTGAAAACCAATCCTGAGCTCTTCGGAAAGTGAGTGAAAGAAATCGACTTGAAGTTCATCGAAACCCATCTCTCTATCCCTCGAAAGATCATCATCGGCTCGTGCTTATTTTGGGTTGGTAAGACCCGTTGTTCGTTGGCGGAATGTTGACCAAATTCGAGACGAAATCCCCAAGGGTCAAGGGATTGGCCTTTCATCCCAAACGACCGTGGATTCTGGCCAGGTCAGTCATTTGAACCAAATTGTCTAGGATAGGATGATTCGATGAGACAAATTCACCATTTGTCACGATTTTTGAGTATGATTTAAGATTCTAATGGAGAGATCTCTACTGCGGCCACGATTTGAACGACCAAATCAAGCCGATTCTTGGGGAGCTTTGGCTCATCGATGTCCAGAAACTTCCGGATTTTGGCCATGAAGGCCCTAGACTACGTAGATTGTAGTATCAGGAAAAGCTAGAAAGATGGATGATTTCACGTGGGTTTGGGCTGGTATCTTCTCAAAGATAGTCAGCTCTTTCCTTGCCGTGGAAATGCATCGATTTGAGCGCGTTTTGAATCATGGACACGCAATTGCCCACTTTAGCCATGTAAAGATTCCCAAATCCGACTCGGAATGCGGGTTTATGAAACGAATTTTTGTTGGGAGTCATGGCGTGTTATGTGTAGCCCAGACAGGCTCTTACATAATGTGATAGTGATGATGAAAAAGGTCGTAGTAGGCAAAGAAGGTCGCTTTCGACACCGAACTTGCGGGTAAAATAGAGCGGACAATGTCAAAAAAAAACCAGTCATGTTCGGTAAAGGCTATATATACGGGTTAAGCTTTTTTTATAGGTAAATAAAGCCTTTAATGTTCAGATGAAGACTAGCCCGCATGATACTCCGAAGTGTTGTTCGAGATCAAAATACATCTATAGTTACCAAACTTAAATACCTGGTCCGGAATTCAAAATTGCCAAAAAATGTTAGACGGCATTGAGCTTGCCCGAGTACTTCCTAACTTTCAAGGAATCATGAAAAAAAGAATTTTGACTGAATACATGTAGGACGATCACTACTCCATGTTCATGATATCGCTCGTTTCGTTCCCCAGTTTACACAATGGCGTGATCCAGTTATGGGATTATCGAATGTGCACGCTTTTGGAGAAATTCGACGAGCATGAAGGTCCCGTGCGTGGCATCGGCTTCCACGGCCAACAACCATTATTCGTCTCCGGCGGCGACGATTACAAGATCAAGGTGTGGAACTACAAGCTCAAACGCTGTCTGTTCCATCTCTTGGGACATTTGGACTACATACGTACCACGGTGTTCCACCATGAATATCCCTGGATCCTGTCGGCTTCCGACGATCAGACCATCCGGATCTGGAATTGGCAATCCCGAGCTTGTATCTCGGTTCTCACGGGTCACAATCATTACGTGATGTGCGCCTTGTTCCATCCTTCGGATGATTTGGTATGCTCGGCTTCCTTGGACCAGACTGTCCGAGTTTGGGACATCTCGGGTAAGTGATAGTCATTATGAAATGGTAATATTTTTTTATGCTCTTTCTATGAATGATCTTTTGTATTTGTTTGGGACAGGGTTGAGGAAGAAGAATGTGGCTCCTGGTCGTGGGGGTCTGGACGATCATATGCGCAATCCAAATTCGACGGATCTGTTTGGTCAAGCGGATTGCGTGGTCAAGCACGTGTTGGAGGGTCATGATCGCGGGGTCAATTGGGCCTCGTTCCATCCGAGCATGCCGTTGATCGTGTCTGGGGCGGATGATCGACAAATCAAGCTCTGGCGCATGAATGACTCCAAGGTGAGCCCTTTCGATGGCCCGCCCTCCTCGTCGTCCCGCCCTCCTTCTGGATCGGGTTTGGGCCAGCCCCATTCCATTTACCGAGCTAGAGACGAAGAGGGTGTAAGTGCCTCTCGCCCTCTAGGTGGTGAACTAACAAACATCAGGGTGGAGGCTTCTCTAGGTTCATGGTTATTATTGTAACTAGACCGTTACGTTGCGGACACACGCAAACCTTTAACCCGAGGGTGAAATACCCATACCCAAAAGAAATTCACCTTAAAAATGTTTTTTTTTTTCCGCAACAACACTTTTTCTCCCCAAATTCATGTTTCCTTTCGGGATCGGTTAATCTACAAAACCGACATTTTCTATGCTTCATACATAGTGTAACAAAAAGTAACAAGCCATTTCTCTCCTTTGGCAGGCTTGGGAAGTGGACACGTGTCGAGGTCACTATAACAACGTGTCCAGCGTGATCTTCCACCCTCGTCAGGACTTGATCATCTCCAACTCGGAGGACAAGTCGATTCGCGTGTGGGACACGGCCAAACGCACGTGTCTGCACACTTTCCGTCGAGAGCACGACCGCTTCTGGATTGTGGCCGCCCATCCCAGCCTCAACTTGTTCGCAGCCGGACACGATTCCGGCATGGTGGTGTTCAAGTTGGAGAGAGAACGACCCGCGTACGCTCTGCACGGCAACTTGCTCTACTACGTGAAGGAGCGATATCTTCGCAAGTTGGACTTCACCACCCAAAAGGATCGGGCTGTGTTGCAATTGCGAGGAGGCTCGAGGAGTCCCGTCTACAGTATGAGTTACAATCCGGCCGAGAATTCGGTGCTCTTGGTGACGCGATCCTCGAATCTGGAGAACAGCGTCTACGATCTGTACTCGATTCCCAAGGAGTCGGATGGACAGAATCCGGATGCGCCCGAGGGCAAACGATCCTCGGGAATCACAGCCATTTGGGTGGCTCGAAACCGATTCGCGGTCTTGGATCGATCTCACTCGGTAATTGTTGAATTTTAGGGTTGCTTGATTTACCGTGATTTTGACTGACTTAGGGTTACTTGGTCGGTTTCTAGTTGCTCATCAAGAACCTGAAGAATGAGGTGGCGAAGAAGGTGCAAACCCCCAATTGTGACGAGATCTTCTATGCTGGAACCGGGATGCTATTGTTACGGGATAACGACAGTGTTACCCTTTTTGATGTGCAACAAAAGAGAAATTTGGGCAACGTCAAGATTCCCAAATGCAGGTATGTGAACAATGTTTCTTTCAAGAAACATTGTTCTAACTTAATTTTCAACGCCTGCAAATATTTTTCGCCTAGGTATGTGATTTGGTCTCCGGATATGACCACGGTGGCCCTCTTGTCGAAGCATAACATCACCATCTGCAATCGAAAACTCCAGAGCTTGTGCAGCATCTTCGAGAACACTCGGGTGAAATCCGGTACTTGGGATGATTCTGGCGTGTTCATTTACACCACCTCCAACCACATCAAATACGCCATCACGAATGGCGATCACGGCATCATCCGAACCCTCAATCTCCCGGTCTATTTGACCCGAATCAAGGGCGATAAAGTGTTTCTCTTGGATCGGGAATGCAAACCTTGCACCATGACCATCGACACCACCGAGTATCGATTCAAGTTGGCCTTGATTCACCAGAAATACGACGAAGTGCTCCATATGGTTCGAAACGCTAAACTCGTTGGACAAAGCATCATTGGTTATCTTCAGAAGAAGGGCTATCCCGAAGTGGCACTCCACTTTGTCAAAGATGAAAAGACCCGATTTGCCCTAGCTTTGGAGTGCATGGACATTGATGTGGCCTTAGAAGCTGCCAAAGCTCTGGATGACAAGGACTGTTGGGATCGATTGGGTGAAGCCGCCCTCATGTTGGGCAACCATCAAGTGGTCGAGATGTGCTACCAACGCACCAAGAACTTTGACAAGCTCTCGTTCTTGTACTTGATCACCGGCAATCTGGAGAAACTAAGGAAGATGATGAAGATTGCCGAGATCCGTAAAGACAGTTCCGGTCATTTCCAGAATGCTCTTTACCTGGGCGACGCGGCTGAGCGGATCAAGATTCTCCGTACTTGCGGTCAAGACTCCTTGGCTTACCTAACTGCCAAGACTCATGGTATGGAAGAGGCTGCCGAAGAGATTAAGGCCGCTCACGACCCCGAAGTCCCTTTGCCCGAAGCCGATCCCAACGCCCGACCCATTCAACCTCCTCTACCCAAGAGTCATATGGAGGAGAATTGGCCTTTGTTGACCGTCTCCAAAGGTTTCTTCGAAGGAATCCGAGCCGCTCGGGGCGGAGTTGCAGGGACTGGAGCCAAAGGTGGGGCTCTGGGCGGGGCTTTGGCCATGGAAGACACTGATATCGATGATGTTGGGGCTGGAGCTGGATGGGGTGATGACGATTTGGGTCTGGATGGGGATGAAGACCCATTGGGTGGCGATGACGAGTTCAAGAGCGCCGATGGCGAAGGGGCTGCCGAAGAAGCTGGCGGAGGTAAGAGCTCACTTTTATATTTACTGAAGTTAGAAAGTGTAGGTATCACAGTTATTGTCAATGTGCAAAAGTCATTCAGGGCTTGGGTAGAGATAGGATTTCGTGGTTGTCCATATCGATGAGATCCTCGAGGAACATTAGGTTATCATGCTCGGCAATAGCCTCCTCAATGTCTGCCTTGCCGAGATTTTTGCGTTTCCGTTTGGCCATCTTTTCGGCACTCACTCGAGTCAAGTATTCCATGAACAGTTCCGTGGTTTTGGCCAAGATAAACAAGGCTTCGCCGCTAATCTGCAAATGAACGATTAGAGGAAACAGGCTGGTTCTTAGGTCAGTTACAAAAGTGTTTCTCTTTACACTGAGTTGAGTCTCGTCCATTTTGGCTATGGCTCGTATTTTGGCCAAGGGAAGTCTCAATCCTTCATTGCCGTTGGTCTCATCCATGATGTTCATCTGGGATTGTGATTGGAACTATTTTGTGCAAACACGCCGTTAGATTTGGAACGTACCAAGCTGTTTGTTTTGGATTTTGGCGCCCTCTATATCGTTCAACGCAGCTGTCGCCATGAATCGGATTGGAATGTGAAAACCTTCGTGTGAGATGATGAGATGATCAGGTGTCATACCATAAAACCTTGGATTGCGAAGTGGAAAATGATACCAGATATTATCCAGAGAGTTCAAGAAACTGATCGAGAGAAAACAGTCAGGTTCATTGTAGAAGAAAAGATTACCGATCCATGCCGTGATTAACTGTAGGAGAGCTGGAAAATTGGAATGGGAATGAGAAACGAATGATTCAAGTATGTATGAGCCCTATATTTCTAACAAATCTTCGTAAACAAACTTGTCAGCGTTGCAAAAAGGTTTTTACAATGATTTAAAGCAATCTAGAACCCTGCATGAAAAAGGCAATGGACATCAAAGTGACCGTATCCTGCTTCATGTTCCAGCAATAAATTCGCACTTATTTGTCTTTACATTACATCCTAAATTAATCCAAACCATCCTAGAATTTATTGAAGGGACACTGGATGTTTGATCATGTCAAACTGTCCACACATTACTGAAATATTTTGGTTCAAAGTATAAGAAAGACACAATTGTTTTGACAAGGTATATCGGCGTTCTCAGTTGCACTTCATTTTTTGTGCAATTTAGGTTGTACTTTTTCAACACAATATTTCCACCACCATATTGTTTTTATGTTAAAGCCAAAATAAAAACTCATCTAACACAAACGAATTTGGATTATAAAAAGTTCATAAATATAGGCAAAGCTGGATATAAAAATGTTTGTATTTCAATGCAAAAGAAAAGATTAGTTTCCTCCTCATCAGAAAACATAACAGAATATCTCCTCATACAAGAGTAGCATTTGATTTGAGAATAATATTACTGAGAAAGACAAAATTCTTACTTTGAACTTTTTATTGCAGAAACTACTGACCAATTTTTGAAATTGAGTTCATCCAGGACTGAAAGTTTTCTTTGTTTTCATAAAAAATCCGCAAAGCAACAAGAGGTTTTTAAGATGTTTTTGTGACTTGTCTTTTAGCCGTTTTTGTTTCTCCAGAAGATCAATCATCAACTCTTTATTTCTTGGATTCATTCTAAGTTAATTTATCTACCAAGAGGGTTTACCCGGGTTTACCCTTTTGATTTTTCCCTCTACAATTTACTAACATAGCATAATACTCTTTATTTGGATTTAAATTATTAATGAAACAAATTAATTCCTAATTTGTAATGATGAATCTATTCTCAAACATATCATAGTCATAATTGGTTATGAAATGATATCATAGCCAATGGCTTGAGTTTTGGTGAGTAAATTTTCCTTGATATCACTATCTTCTTGGATAAAACTGAAACCAGTTTGAACATTTATTTCAAAGTAAAACAGTAAGCATGGTGTTAGCAAACCAAAACAAAATGCACTCTTAGTGATGAGAATAATGTGTCAGAATGACCTTTCATACTTTGCATAAAATATTGTGATCAAGGACTTATTAGATGAAATAAAACATCTTGAATACTTCAAAAGACACAATGAAAAACCTCTTGTTAAGTCTAAAACTTGAAAAAATCCACAAAATACTCTCTGACAGTGCATCTACACCTTTGGCAGCACTTGGATTTTCAAGTATTTGATCTTAATTTTAAGACCTTGACGGTGCCACTAGTTCCATAGATGATCTTAATGCTCTTGGTTACGCAAATTTATTTTGTTCTTGTATTGTGAAGTCGCTTTTAAGATTTAAAATTATTCATTAGGCCATATGTGTGTTTAGAGATGCACGCTTGAAGCATACTTCATCAATTGACTGCCACTCTTTGTGAGTTTCTTTAACGTTATCAGGCTTTTAAAACGACGCCATATTAATAACAACTTCTTCGTAATGGATTTTCAAACCAAAATTTCATTTGAAATGCTCTAGCCGGCTTGAAATACCCTTGAAGTCAATAATGGAAGCATGCTTGCAGCGTGCTTTGGTGCAGACAAAACAATTGAGCTATTAATTTTAGCTCCCCCGCGCATTTTTCTTTTGGTCTGTTTCTTCTTCAATCAGAACCAACAAATCAGAAAAAAGAATCCTAAATGAGATGATCATAACTATGACCTTCTATAAACCAACTTATGTTTAGGAGTCTCTAATGGTTTCAAACTTATGTGTCATTTGGCTATTTCTACTTCTCCTTCACTACCAAATTCTCTTGAACAATTCCCCAATCTAAGCACTTCCTTGCTCTTTTTCTTATCTCCATTGCTCTTGCTGTATGAAGACGCCCCCCGGTAAGTTCGTGGACCCTATTTGGAAGAATTGCCTTCCTATCGTAAGGCATTTAGGTCGCTATTTTAACATACGATTGACCTTTAAAACTGGCATGATGATACCCGATTTTGGCAACGCTGACAAGTTTGTTTACGAAGATTTGTTAGAAATATAGGGCTCATAATGATTCAAGTGTTAGGAAAGAAGGTACATTTGCATCGAATCGCATCAACTCTTGAACTTTTATTAAATGTATTAAAAGGATTGTTTTACGTGTGGAATTAAAATTTGTAGACGTTGGTAATTCATGTAAACTAATTTCATCGGACTCGTGTTTCAGGATGGGACGTGGATGACGAGGATTTGGATTTGCCGGCTGACCTCGAACCTGCGGCAGCCAACATCAATGCCACATCAGGAGATGATGACAATGAGGGCTATTTTGTGCCTCCAACCAAAGGCAATAGTCCCGCTCAAAACTGGGCCAACAATTCCTCCCTTCCCGTGGATCATATCGTCGCCGGATCGTTTGAATCCGCTTGCCGACTTCTTCACGATCAAGTGGGTGTGGTTAATTTCGAGCCCTACAAGTCGCTTTTCATGACCAACTTTGCCCGTTCCCGAACGACCTTCTTGGCCTTGCCCGGATTAACCGCTTTGAATGGATATCCTCAGAGCAATTGGAAAGAAGCTGGTCCCAAAAATGGATTACCCGCTGTTGGATTACGACTCAATGATCTGGTTCAAAGACTTCAGTCTTGCTATCAATTGACCACATCGGGCAAATTCAACGATGCGGTGGCCAAGTTCCGAAGTATTCTGTTGAGCATTCCATTGCTCGTGGTGGAGACCAAGCAAGATGAAGCCGAAGCCATTCAGTTAAGAGAGATCACCATGAATTATCTGGTGGGATTGATCATGGAGACCAAAAGGAAAGAACTGCCCAAATCGACATTAGCCGAACAGATTCGGGTGTGCGAAATGGCGGCCTATTTCTCGCATTGCAATCTTCAACCCGTTCATCAGATTCTCACCTTGAGAACGGCTTGCAATCTGTTCTTCAAACTAAAGAACTTTAAAACGGCCGGATCGTTTGCTCGACGATTACTCGAGTTGGGACCCAAGCCGGAAGTTGGCCAACAAACCCGGAAAATCCTTCAAGTAAGTTTCGAATAGCTTCATGTTAATGGAGTTGTATTGTTTGAAATTGATGTTCCTTGTTTTTTTAAAGGCTTGTGATAAGAATCCAACGGACGAGCACAAGTTGGAATATGACGAGTTCAATCCGTTCGATATCGATGCGTCCGAATTCAAACCGATTTATCGAGGAGCCGAAAAGGTGGAATGCCCGTTTTGCGCCGCTAAATACAGCCCGAAATCCAACAACACCACTTGCAAAATTTGTTTGGTCGGTTTGGTGGGTAAATCCACCCAAGGACTCAAAATCCGACGGAAAATTCATTGAAAAAGTGTATTTAGTTCTTGACCACCTGGTGGATATTTTTTATGAGTTATAAATTATTGTGTGTTTACTAAAATATATTGTTTTGATGCTTTTTATCTCGTTTTTCAAAAGTATTTTACTATTTTCATTTAGGATTCGTATTTTTTAAATGTAATACCATGCAAAGGATTTCTTTTCTGTGCCAGAGACGAAAATGCGAGTTTTGATTCGTGGAAACAATACCATCCCTTATCCCTGTACCAATTACAAGAGTGGTGCTTTAAAATATAAATCTTAAGAATACGGCCGAAACAAACCAATTCTAAAAATACGGCTATCACATTCGTTTAAGTTTGAAGAATAAAAGAGGACTTGCCATCTTGGGATGTCGAAGCTCGAGGTTTCGCGGTTTCTTTCCGACCCGAATCAAAACAACTCCACGCCCGATATCCAACCCACAATGGAACAAAACTGGAGTCGAATTTAAGCTAAACACAGGATGTGGCGATTGACCCCTCGCCATCTTCGTCATTTACGGGTACCCAAGAGCTCCACGATAAGGCCTGTCCCATGTCTCCTCCATCGGCCACTTTTCACCGACGAGTTCTTCCGAAGCGACGTTCTCGACACGAAACGCCGTTTGACCCGTTTATTCATTCACAACAACGACCAATTCAAGACGAAACTGCGTCAAAAATTCGAAGCCTCGGGCCTTCAAAACGTGTCCAGTCAGGATATCCACTCTTGCGTTTTACTGGCCGCTTCTCCATCGGATACTCAATGGATGGGCTCCCTCATCTTGGCCATGGCTCAACAGAGCATCATTCTCGATTGTACCACGGTCTATTGGTTCATGCTCAATTGTCTGTTACACCAAGATCTGTCGACATCGCGGGCTCTGTGGCAAAGTGAAGCCATTCAGATGTCTCGAGGTCATTGGTTCGAATTTGAGCGCAAACGCTTTCAAGTCCTCCATTTTACCTTATTATACCGTTTAGGTCGCTTAGAGGAGCTGCTAACGGAATATAAAAGGCTCCACGAGGACCCCAATACGCATGTAGATTGCAGTGTCTTGGCCATGGCGGCTTGGTTGCGTCGTGGAACACGGACCGACTGGGATGAGGCCAATCAGTTCTTTCAAAAAGCTCCCTTGAACTCTCGCCGAGGGATTGAGCGCAATCTAGCGTCCATGGGACGAGCGGAAGCCATCTACATTTACTTTTGCATCAAGAGTCAAGAGTATACTCGGGCTCATGATATGTTGAGAGTCATGCCCGGGGGTTTGGATCGCAATTTGAACCTGCAACTACTGATTCTGACCGAGGTGGGACAGTTGGAAGAGGCCATGTTCCTGCTCAGAAGTCGGGTGTTAAGTAAGGGGGGTAAAAAGTCTTGCATTTGCTATCCAATCGTTACGGATCTAGTCCAGCGAATTAAGGCCGAAACGGATGAGACAAAGCGGTCGGAGATGCTCGCCGAGGTTACGGACATTTTGAAACAATTGGATGGAAAAGCCAAAGTATTGGAGGCCACGGTTGAGGATCATTTTATCATGGCTCCGATTATGCCACCGCGATCGACCCAAAGCAAAGAGAGGCCAATGAGGCGGGATCTGAAGTGCAGGCACAATCGAACCCAAAAACTAGAGCCGTAAATGAACTCGCCTTTGAGCCTGGAAATAACTATGGATGCCAAATCCAATACATGAATTCATTCTGACCCTCATTTATCTCATTCATCTGGCGATTCGTCTTTTGCCGCACATCAGATTTGGTCCTGAAATTGCCATGATTTTTTCGTTGAAAATCTGCATAGATTTGAAACCGTAAATTTGTACACTTAAGAGGCCGCAGATGCGTACTCCCGGCTGTTGAACCGTGTCGACTGTTGATGCAAAAATGTATTTATCAAAGCTAGTTAGAATTGTTGGAACTCTAAATTTCTTGCATTAATCACCAGAATGCCTTTTTCTATCCTCAACTAGTCCACCGTCTACGAGTCATATATTATCATATTGTCGCGATCGATATTGATGGCGAGATACCTTTTTCCCAAACTGTCTTTTCCTTCGATTTGATCCAAACTAATGGCAACTTTTTCTTGAAAATGGCAAGCCTGAGCATAACCAGTTACAAAACTTGGCTCACGAATATTAGGGTTGTCCAGAGTGAGTAAGATCTCGAGAAGACTCGAAACATACAAAGCCAGGGATATGACTTAAACCGAGGATCCTTGCTTAAACCCACAAAGTGAGCCATCAATTTTGAAGGAACTGAGAATGATATGGGTGCCCCTTGTTGTAAGATTTAAAGATTGAATGTTCTCAAATGGGCCGACTTGGCAATCAGTGCTAAAATATTAGCCATTCAAGTCACTTCAGTTCTTTTCATTGGACAGTGATAGAGCCAAATTAGCATGTAAGAATACCATACGTCAGCTGCTGTATAATCTTCAAGTCGAGAGCTCTCCCGACATGAATGGATGCCATAGACTCAATTTCAATTTGTCCTTGTGATGGAGGCATTCTAACATTGAGCGTTTTTATATCCAACTTTAGTGGCTATCTTTACAAAAGTGATGTGACCATATCATTTTTAATTCATTTTTTCAATTGTTTAACAAAACACAAGCAGTCTTTGGTAACCACGGCAAAATCCCGAGTCAACTCGAGTTTTTTGAGTCATCTCGGAAAAATCCTCACCATCTCTAAATCTATTCCCAGTTTTGCCCGCAGGCGTGATGCCAACTTCTAGCGAGGAAAACCGCAGTGACGAGTGTTCCAGCCCGCCTACATGGTGGGGTCCCGTCCCCCTACGATCCCCGTTCCGAGGGGAACATCGGATGGGTAGAATCCGACGCGATGCTTTCGAATTACACGTGGCCGTTTGGGAAAGCGATATCCAAGAATTGCAATACCTGGTCAGACAGAAAGGTATGCATGAAGAAAGAAAGACACCCTCCGTTTCAAGGTTCTATGAGGGATTCGGCTAAGAGGGGAAATTCGACTTTTCTTTTTCTGTCGAGGGGCTTTTTCCCGTTTTTCATTGACAAATTTAGCCGGAACACGACATAGTTAGCTCGTACTCATGCTCGTTCAGGGCAAAGACTCAAGAAAGCTTGCTGAAAAATATTAGATGGCTGGAAAGGTCATGCCAGATATATGTCAATCTCTGAAGATCTGTCCCACCAGCTGGTTTTTCCTTCTCGATTGGAAAGCCCACGGGGACGACTGCTGTATTTCTAGTTGGATTTTTGGCAGAGTTTTGCCATTTTGGTTTTTAAAGTCAAAAAGCACTCAAGTTTGAGAGAGCACAGCTTTTGACTCCGACGTTCGATTGAGCTGAAAATTGAAGATTGAGGATTATAATTTCCAGTAAGATTAATTCGATTGCGTTCTTATTTAATCGAGACCTAGTTGTCATTCATTAGACTACGTATTTCAATTTTCAACTCAATCAACGACAGTAGTGAAAAGTTATGCCTTTTCAAAACTAAGGACTAAAAAGCACACAGAATGAATGAGCTCGCCCTTTGTGGTAAAACAATTGCCAGAAAAGGGCTAGTTCATTCTTTTTCAGTCGGATTTGTACTGAGCTTTGAGAGAGTATAACTTTTGACTCCGACGTTCCAGTGAGCTGAAAATTGAAATACGGTTTCTAGGCAACGTAAGCAAGGTCTCATTTGCACTTAAGCACGGAAGCACGTAATTGATTTGCTCCTACTGGATATCATAATTACATTAGTTAGCCTTGATAGCTTTGATTATTTGAATTTATTATTTTTTATTTATTTTTTTATTTATTTTTTATTTATTTTTAATGTAATGAATTTGATGTTGCCTTGATTAGCCTTGATAGCCGCGACAACTTGATTTCGATCCCCAACAGGATTCGAATTATTGCTTCGCTTTCCATGAACGTTGGCTCTTACAAACTTTTGACCTTTGAACAAGGATCTTAAGAAACGCCGTGCCAGACCTTACTTCAACAATTTCCTGGACCCTCTTTTTACCTTTTCTACGTTGTCATTGCAAGTTCTAAGCCCCAGGCAAGAAGCACGGAAATCATGGAGTGGGAGGCTATCAATGAGAATTATGATTTCCAGCAGAAACGAACCATTTGCGTTCTTCTGCAAATGAGACCTGGCTTGCATTGAGAAGAACACGTATTTCAAATTTCAGCCCAATCGAATGCCGGAGTGAAAAGTTATGACTGCTCAAACTTATGTACTGAAGAGAGCAAAGAATGAATGAACTCGCCCTTTTGTGGTAAAACGATTACCACAAAAGGGCGTGTTCATTCATTCTCGGTAGGATTTGCACTGAACTTTGAGAGAGCATAACTTTTGTCTCCGACGTTCGATTGAGCTGAAAATTGAAATACGTATTCTTGTCAACATATGCAAGGTCTCATTTGCAGAAGAACGTAATTGAATTGCTCTTACTGGAAATCATTATTCTCATTGCTTGCCTCCCACTCCATGATTCCAGTGCTTCTTGCCCCAGGTTAACCCGATAGTCAAGTGGAATTATGAATTACTTCAATAAAAACTCTCTGTGAAAGCATAATGCCTCGGTAGCGCAGTAGGCAGCGCGTCAGTCTCATAATCTGAAGGCCGTGAGTTCGAGCCTCACCCGGGGCATGTTTCTTTTTCTTTTTCCCAATGGTTACCCGACCAACTACAGAATTTCTTCTAGCTTGGTTTGGGTGTTCACTGAGCTTCTTCAACTTTTCTACCCACCCCCTCTCTAGGCGTATATGTCGACTCTCTGAATGAACTGGGACAAACCCCGCTGTTCGTGGCTTGCTATTCCGGCGATTCTTGTGTGTGCAAGCTTCTCTTGCGATTAGGGGCCGATCCGAATGCACAATGTTTGGGAGGTTTCACGGCCGTTCATGGCGCTTGTTTCTCCGGTTCTGAGAAGATTCTGGCCCGCATTCTCAAGCGAGCAGGGAAACTAGACGTGGTGGACTTAAACGGTCGGACTCCAAGGTAAGTCAGGAAGGCTATTTCAGCATTTGGCCAAGTGGGAAAAATGGATTTGTGCCAGCCATGGCTCTCTTCGTTCAAAGCGGACGATTATGATGATGGGGGAATTACGGACGGTCACAGTTCAGTTGGGATGTAATCATTCGAAATTACGGACCTCACCCTCCCCTTGTGTTGGTTTGATACTACGAAGTACGTATGAATGAGCTTGGTGGTATCAAGTCAAGTAGCAACCAACCCCTCTGAGGGATCTGATCGGACTGAAATCCCATGAAGGAATTGAGTTCTTTTGTTCATCGGGGTTGAAATCAAGCGAGTGAATGAGAATCAAATTCGCTTCGAGGAAAACAGGGACGAATTTTCATTAACAATATTTAACCACACAAGTTCAGGCATTGGATACACTTGCATCCGATTCAATGGATTCTGAATGATGACAAGGAGGGTTCTCTTCCTTTTTGTGGAATTTCGTGGCGACTTATCACTGATTTTCAGTGGTCTATTTACTTACCAAGGTCAATCAATCCTTGATCTACGCAATCTTACAACTTCCTGCGAATTAAATGATCCTGTCATGAACCTACATTGAATTAGTTCGAGTTTCTATGAAATGAAAGAAGAGCTCGCTAGCAAGACCTACAGTAAATGGAATCGATAGCACTTTATGATTCATTCGATTCCTTTGGTTCCACTTCAGTCAAACTTGCCAAATTTCGCAAACCTCCGTCAGACAGACGGCGTGTCGTTTTGAACGATTTTTTTTCTTCTCTTCGTCATCTATGCGAAAGATGGGATGGATGTTTCTTCTTTTCCTCCTGCAATTGAATGCCGAAAAAGAGAGAGAGAGAGAGAGACATGGTTGATTACAGCCAGAAATAACATCTTTTTACACTTGGCATTTCCTCCATCAGCAAAGCAAAGGACGCAAGCAGCAAACCTAATCGGCTGATGATGATGATATGAAGTGAAAGATTTTCCCTCTGGGATCTTTGTGTTGTTCGATCGAGGATGCCGGCTTTAGATTCAATTGAGATGCTGACAAAACAGGAAACCCAGGGGTGAATTCAAGACAAGATGGCCTCCTTCTTTGTCATCCAAGGATTCCTCAAATCAATGGCAAACTTTCACTCACTATCATATTATTCGCCATTATCACGGTTTGAGCAAGTGTCAGAAATAAGACCCTGGGAACGAGGCTTGTGAAATTGAGTTCGTTGTAGTCGAAAACATGGCGAGGAAAAAAACACTTGAGTCTGACGAGATGGAAAAAAGGCTCTTAATTAATGTTCAGGATTGTCTGCGATGTATGACACGAATTGGTTTTCCATTTACCGATGACCTTGGCCTCCTCGCATTTAACCTCGATTGACGAATCCGCCATCAATAATACGTACATGCAAAGGCTCTTGATGATATGCTCCACGAATCAGATCAAAGTCACTCCGTTTGGTTTTTCGATTCGTTGATTCCTGACATCAAGTGGTGTTGATGGATCACAGTAGTTGACGACCTCAAAAAGTCGGTTGAATTGTTGGATTTGCTAAATGATATGGATTACAGGCGAATGGCCTCCTCCTGGTATAAATCTCCTTCCATGTTTTGGTGAGTCTCTCGTGTCGCTCTTTGGTTGGATGAGCAATTATTTTTTGATCTCAAATCAAGTGCAACTTCCAAGTTGGAAATACTGTCTCACCAACAAGTGGCCGAGTACTTCTTGTTCATGAATCAACTTCTGTTGAGCTCATGACAATTCCGAGAAAAAATGAGACAGGTGTGTCATCTTATCTCTGTCTGATCTGTGAGACCTGAAGTACCTGAACTCTTTTTCTTTGTTGATTTGAACTAGCTAGCATTTCATATTTGGAGCAAATTCCTCTCGCGAAAGGGCTAAAGGTTTACTTTGAGGTCAAGAGTGATTGAGTAAGGCGTGGTGGATGGAGGAGCCTGATACACTTGACAGCATCTTCTAATTGATGTCCCGGGTTTCCTCATGATGAGCTTCAACTACAAAGTCAAAAACCTTTACTACAAATCTAGTAGTAATCCAGTTACTGAACTCATCATGAGACAGAAAATGGCAAATCCCCGTGGCTCTGATTCTTGAGTCTAGTAAACAGTTTTGCACCCTCTTGAATACCAGGTAGCATTGAAAAAAACTCGAAATGGTTTTCTATAGTGTCTGATTTTTGGTTTGAACAAATTGGAATGGATTTTAAAGGTCCAAATCGGACTGTTTTGGTCACTCCCTGATCTCAAAATGGCAATTCCTCCTCCCTCAACTTGTTACATTCAGGAAGTGCCGAGGTTTCAGGCCACATGTAAACAGATCCATTCAATGTAAATCGTCAAAAATGCAAATTTCACGTGTTGCAGACCTTAAAAATCCGCCCAAAAAATGTTTGTCAGAGCTTGAAACTTGAAATTTCCCTCGAAAACGCTCCCCCCAAGAAGCATTGAACGTTCATTCTCTTGAAGCGACAAAATGACGTCTTCTGTAATAATAATGGTTGATTCAAACTGACAAGAGGGGTGCCCACCAGATTGAATTCGAAACTGTTTTCATTTGTCGCCTGGTTGGTTGGTTGGTAAGCCCATTACAATGATGGAGCAGGATCACGGAACCAGCTGACTAGATCGAGGAACGAGGCCCGCTTGTCCGAATTTGGGTTAATGACCCTCGTAATTTCTGCTTCATTAGGCTTTGAAGCTCTAAGTTTTTATTGATTGTTGCTTTATTATTGATGAATCTGAGGCCATAAATGGTGTTCTCGGCATGAGATTCCTGAATGTTTGAATCCGTGATTTAGATGTAGTATTTACGGCTCGTTTCCGTTGGGCAATTTATGGCTTCACTTTGCTTCATCATGAAATCGCTTTAAATATGCGCGGATGGTTCGATCGATGATTTGGTTCCTTGCATTATTTTACTCAGGGAACGAGTGAGGAGTGTTCATCTCGATTGTTACTCACCATGAAATTCATAAGTAGCTGGACTTGCTCTTGAAATCCCTCGACTCTTGATGATGATGAAGCGGGAATAAAAAGTTTAAATTCAGCAATTTGTTGAAAGACTCTTTGTGTTGCTTTAGACGTGATTGTTGCCATTCAAATTGTTACCTTCACACTCCAACATAGCCACCAAAATTGGTCTCAAATGGCAATTGGGTCTTACACTATTGGTCCTTCAAGACGATTTGCCACTTATTCTACGCAATCTGGCGGCGACCAACTCAAATGTGAATAAAGGCTCTTTCAAGTTCAAACAAACGCTCAATGGGAGCTATCAAGTTGGTTTTTAAGTATGCCCTTTTGGTTTGTGCCAAAATAAATCGGAGCAAAATAGTTCGGTGCTGGAGATTTTTTCAGCGAGT
Organism: Tigriopus japonicus; assembly: GCA_010645155.1. Classification (NCBI taxonomy): domain Eukaryota; kingdom Metazoa; phylum Arthropoda; class Copepoda; order Harpacticoida; family Harpacticidae; genus Tigriopus; species Tigriopus japonicus. The sequence continues at coordinate 5,974,854 of CM021323.1, forward strand.
ACATATACTTTGGCAAAAATTCAATTCGACAGTTCTTTGATCTCGAAGTACAGGATCGTCTTCGTTCCAGTTTTACACCTGATGTTGCGAAGAATGTTCTTGGGGGTAGCTGTTAGCATGCAGATTCTCCGTTAAGATTAAAATCAATCCCTATCAATTACAACTTTCAAAACCAATCAGCGGGAATGAAGAACAACTGTTGCGGCCCTTCAGCGATGCCCAAAATGCTAATCCGGTACTGACCCAGTTTTTTGCGATTCTTAAGATGGATAGTGTTTCTAGCCTCAATTGTGTGGATGCAATATGCACTCTAAATTCGTTCGTGCTTCATTTTTTCATTTACACCATATTCAAAATCTGTATGTAGCTACTTTTACGATCGTGTAATGGGCGGAAACATCCTGACTCGCGGGTTCTAGAGGAGGTAAAGTAGATTTCGAATTTGAAGATCATTCAAATGAACTTTCCCCGAACTCAACTTCCTGAATCTAGTGCATGCCCTTCTAGAGCACTTCTTTATGCCCACCAGTCATTGGCTCGCCCGTTTGTCTGTCTTGGTTGATTGTGGTTGTCAGAAAGTGAGTTTATTTGCTCAATCTATTTCTACTTGTTTCAATGGGGTCCTCCAAGGAAGACGAGATGATGGTAATGATGTTGGAAACTCTTCCGGGCACTTTTCGTGTCCTACAAAAACAACCATGCCACGTATTTTTTTTAAGTTTTGCGAGTAATTCGGGACACTGCAATCCAGCCCCATAATGAAGATGTACACAAACTTCAGTTGATAAGCATGAGTTAGTCAAAACAATCCTCAAAATTCGTCGGACATGCACCCTTATTTACGTTCAAAATTTGCTGCTTGTCCAATTTGCGAGCATCCTACATTCCTAAGATGGATCAGATAAGATGGGTGCCCGCATGTTGAATTCACATTCGCTGATTGCCTTACGTCTGGTAATTAAGTTAATACACATAGAAACCAAAAACTAATATTGTATTTTTATTTTGTGGAGAGCCTCAGGGTACTGTACTGTATTACGCTTCCTTTGACTTTAGCGAAGACATCTGAAGTGAAGCAACTAGCCGTCCACATCATATACAGTTTGATATGCTCGTAAATCACAATAACGTCTATAAGATAGATGTTGTAGATGACAACATTACATTTGTTAGTCAATACCGAAGACCCATGCAAGCCAAAGAGGAAGGAGAAGCCGCGATTGTCGTCGTACCTTCCACAGATCGAATCGAGTGCAGAGCGAGCTGTTGGAAGGGCGCTCAAGCATTTTTGCCATTTCAACGCTGGATTCAGAGCTCTATGGAGGTGGAATGGAAAGAAAGAGGATTGGCTCTCGTTCAGTTGGAAGAGGAGCAGAGCCCCGAGTGCATGACGGTGTAGGCCAAAAGGCGCTTTTTGCTGTTGTCTTTTGGTTTCAAATCGAGTGTTTGACGATTTCGGATCCAACGAGCTTTTGATGATATTGTTGATGTGTCAAAACCACCAGTGGGTATATTATGAAAACTCGTGAAAATTGTTCCAAGTCTGTTTTTCGTCGCGAGTGCCAGGATTCGGAGAGAATCCCTCGATTACCAAGACAACAAGGAAGAGCTGGAATAATACCTCCTTCTCGTACCTGACTCGAGAATTAGTCACTGAGAGCAAAGCCGACGGCCGACCAACTCAACTTCCAGCTCGCTTTCGAGCCAACGAAAAGTGGAACTAGCAACCTTTGCAGGAAGAAAAAAAGGCCGTGCTTTTCTTTTTGGTGACATGTCAACCGCTGAAACCGCTTGGACCACCTCAGGTTGCACTTAAGGTTGACGAACTCTCTATTATTAGACGAGGTTGCTGGCTCGTGCCCCTTCATTCATAGTGTGCAATATTTCTCTCGGGGAAAGAAACAAAGAAGACATGACTGGTTCCATTCGTGCTGGCTGACTTGAGGGAAATCGGGATTTAGTGTCTGTTTGTGAGTGGCTTGCATTTGAAAATCGCTAACCATCCTTTGCGACCTCGTCTCTCTCTCTCTCCATCCCGACATGAATGGATAGATTGTTCTCATTGGTCTGATCGGATTGGCTCTTTCCAAAGCAACCAACAGGAAATCCCTACATTACTCAAGTTCATCGAGTTTGGGAAACATTGTTTACCTCCTAAATCATGAGTATGTTCCCCATGTAATTCGTGGCGAAGGGGAGTTCCGCTGTCGGAAGCTTGAAAGGGGAAAGATTTCGTGAAGTGAAAATATTCATGACCTGCTGCTAACTTGATTGGCAGTCCCTTAATGGGGAAATAAAAAATTAGGTCAAACAAGATAGATAATATTCACGTTCCTGAAAATTTCGGCTATTGTTTGACCAATCTCCCTCCCTTCTGTTATAAAAGCAAAGTTCTGTATTCGCTTTGAAACACTTGTGTTTCGAATCTACTACTGTTTCGAGAGGAACAACTTCCAAGTGTGGCTCGATAGAGGCCCTCAAATGCAAAGGAAGCTGAGACAAAAGAACAAGGTCACGCAATATCAATAATCCAATAGAAAGGAACACCTCGAAAGTAACCAGGCTTGAAAACTTCAGATGTCCCGTGGTGAGGTGAAGCAAGATATCAAAAAATCACTCGTTGAATCGAGCATAACTAAACGAGCAAAGATTTCTTTTAGGGTGTTGCCCCGCAAGAGCTAGAAAATTGATCAACCACCATGGAAACTAGATTGATTACCCTTTACATAAACCAGAGCTCGAATAACTCTTTTCTCGGCCCGACTTTCAAAGCTTTCCCTCGTGTGGAAAAGTAAGCAAGTTTGAAATTTGGCAAGGAGCAAGGTCAATTTCGGGCTCATAAGCAAGGGGTACGTGGTTTTTCTCACCTGCTCAAGCATTTCGAGCAATGCTTAGGACCCTTTGAATATCAAGAAGTATATTTTAAGTGCAAGACGATCCGTTGCACGCATGACTTGGGAGTGAAAGTATTTTTTTTTCTTGACTGGTTTCGCCTAAGCCTTAGGAGAGCACTAGGGATTGTGTGTGTATGCCACAATGGTGTTCAAATGCAAGCTTCTCATTGGAGTTGGTTGTTGAAGGATTTCTTGCTTGAGAGATCAAGGAGCAACCACGACTAACAAGAACACCAGCAACAACAACGACAACAACAACAACAGAGTCCAGAATAAGAAGGACGGACGCCGTTCTTTCCAACCTAGTGGAAATAGCTAAAATAACGAAGACGAAATGAAAAGGCACTCTGGCTTGTTAATTAGACCTTAACATTGGCCAGAGTCAAAATCAGTGAAGAAAAACCGTCTCATGTTAAGCCGAAGAGAGTGAGTGAGTGTGTGCCCTGCTAATCTGGCCTATCTTTTGTGGATGCATTGAGATCCGACTATTGAGAGTGGTGCCATTTATGATACTTCAATGGAACTCTCTTACTACCAACTCACAAGATTCGAAAAGAACCAGTGAAGTGTTACCATCGACAAAAATGAGCAACTTCTCGTGCTTCAAGAACCTTAATTGTTTGAAAAATATTGACAGGTGAGTCAACGGATTCAACTGGTTTTACCCTAATTGACTTAATATGTTGGTTGGTTGCTCAATGCCAAAATGATTTGAAGGATGCTTCAGCTTGGTGTAAAATTGATGAGACCGATCGCGATCCTGACCTTGACTTTGATACAACGGAGATTTTTTTCGTAGTAATCTGCCATTTTCCCACTACAGGCTTACGAAGTTCCACCCTGCAATTAGCCTTTGCTCCAGTTCATCGCATGCTATAAGGATGTATTGAAGGCAATGACGAATAAGGCCTTTACCTATACTTGAAATTTTGGCGTGTCGCTATTATCGAAGAACAAAATAGGCCGCTTAGCAAAGCAATGATAGCCATTTTGAACGTTTTACCGGATATCTTTCCAACCAGCTTTCTTGGCCCACCGTTATGGTGTACTGTAATATGTGCAAGTGTGGGAAATGTTGCGTGATGACATTCGTTTTGGACAAGAGGGAAGTAATATCTGCAATCAAGTTTGTCATGACATTCAATAATTTTTGGGGGGATTGAGGGTACATCAGGTGGATAATGCACGATCATGTGAGTGATAGATTCAATTAATGTGGACGGACCTGGTTATACCAATCTGATAGAGAAGTTAGCCTCAATACATAAGGGATAGGATTTTGCTTAACTTGTGGATGAAAGGGTGTTTGCTAAGAATCAAACAAACTCAGCAGTGTGCAGTATTTGGATGATGCCGAGTACAGGTTGTAGAAGCCAGTGAAGCGTTCAAAGATCATCATTCTAAGTAACTGCACTTTTCTTTTTTAACAAGTACGAGTACATTCATCCATTGACTCACTCACTCACTCACTCACTCACTCACTAATGCAAACGGCTTGGTGGCTGTGAGATGGTTGGTCCTGACGGTTTATACATCGGAGATAGACCTGGAATTCTGGTCAGAAGTTTGCGATCACCTTTGGATTGGAGTGACGGTGTTCGTATGTAGCATTTGGATTCGTGGTAGGTTTTAGGAACTATCATTCGTAGCTCGTTGAACATCTTCTATGAATCAGTCAATTGAGGCTGAACTAATTAGCTACGGTCCTTGGTGTCTCAACACTCTTGTGGTGCTGTGCTAACGACTTGACGTCGGTAAACAGAATTTAAGAACTGAATTGAAGTAAGCGATATTCTCGGACCAAAATGAGAAGAAGTGGATTGTGTCGAGAGTATCGAAGCGAACATTGTGCTTGTAACATCCCTCAGACTAACCAGTAACTTCACAATTTGATTTATGGCTGATAAATGATCGTAAGAAAAAACCATTGTGACAAAATGGTTTAAGCAAAAATTGCGAGATAAAGGGAAAATGCACAAGCGATACTGATGTGTGATCTTTAAAGCTGTTCCATCTAATGTACTTCCTTCTAATCAATTGAGGCGTTGCTTTTGAGTTGTCAAACCAACAGATTGAAAACAGGAAAAAAACTCAGAAAGCGACAATTCCATGACGATTGCTAGTACAATTTGATAAGATTCTTATTTCTTATTAACCCGATGATCCATTTGGGACAAGCGTCTGATTTAGTGGCAAGATTATCATTGACCTAGTTTTTGCGACAGGGGTCGGCAATCAGTGGGCTAGTCAACTTGTCCAATTTTGGTGGGCCCGGAGGGAAGCCTCAATTGGTAGACCAACCACGGACTCATCGATAGTACTGAACTTGTGGGTCCACATTTCTGTGGGCCTTTAGTATCCGTCAGCCTCTAATTGGTGGAATCTTGATTGGACAAACTTAAATTTGCTAGGCGTTAGCCTCAAAAGTTGTTCCCGACCCCTGATAGGTAGGGTTTTCCGGAAACGCCCACTCATGGTTCTAATAATTCAGGAACCTACCATCTCGGATCGTCACATACTCAATCTATCGCTCAGATCCGAATACTTTCAGATGGGGCAAGTGAAAGAAATTTCATACTTTGGCACTTGGACACACGTGTCCAAGCATGGAGAAAAAGCTGAGGGAAGTGTCATGCTGATTCATGATATTTGGTACCAGACGAAGATTTCTGCAATGACAAAGGTTTCAATGAACCTTAGCCCCGACTCTTATTTTTTCAAACCCATGCTATTTTCGCACCGCATTTGAAAACGCTTAGAATACACTTCAACTACTTAAGCTAGTCAGCAATTTCTAGAACAGCACGTGATACTCATCCTGTTGATTGTTCACGCTTCTACGCTTTTGAATAACCGAGTCGTATGTATGTATGTACATGGTTGGTTGTAGTCTAACTGTGACTTAGATCTGGAAGTCGTAATATTATTCCTTCCACCCGGTGTTGCCACGTTTTACCACCAGCAAATTGAGGCAAGGGGCCGAAGATGAACAAGAAGGGCAATTTTCCTCCCATTTCCTCCACCGTTGTTTGTGTCTCAATTTTCTTGCTTTCCGAACGTACGGACGTGCATTCATTTCTTTACCTCTACTACGATCATCCCCAATTGCCTAGTTTTTGAATGATTTCAGTACACACTTGACAGGATGACTCATTCACTTGGCCTTAGAGTCTTGAATTTGGCGTTGTGAAAGTCAAGTAGCTTGATCATGGGCACTCATTGTTCTGGTAAACGGCGGTTTGAACACAGTCGCGGACGTAAATCAAACTTTTCATGGACCATTTAGCTCAGAACAACTCTTTTTTAATGACGTCGACCATCGCAACAATCTGAACATAGAATATACTTCTGCCAGAAGAGGATGCTCTTGTGCCAAACAATTTAGATATTTAGGTTACCGAGAGTGAAAGGACGACGAGGATGCAACGACATCGTGAAACGTAGGATAGACTACATACATCATTGTTCTCATTACAATGGCTTCTTGAAACGCTTGGAAAGAAGGAAGTCTGATCCCTCGATTTAAGGTTTTTCCAACCAGTTCTCTTTCTCGACGGCAGTTTGTGGGGAAATGAGAATTGAAACGTAATTTTGACAGATGTGGACTTTGAGACACATTTGAGACTTCATCCGATAGTCGTTCCTCTTCACGTGTAAGAATATACTGCAACAACAGCTGAGAGGCATTCGACGTTCTTCTCTTACTGGAACATGACTTGTCAATACCAGGCCAGCTTTTATTTTGTACCCCCTGAAGAATGGCTGGCTGGAAATAACGGGTTTGTGGGATCGATCATGGTGATTCCTTCCCCTATCGGGGAATTTCAGGGATGGTAGCATCTTCACTTTTGAATATTTTTTTCCATATGAAAATGATGCACACCGTGGACGGTTGCTCTCTTTTACTTTGTTTTAAAACCATGATGTAGAAAATAAACTCTATCATGATTCAAGATCCAAACTGAAGCTACACGATGATTGTTACACTTTGTGCAAGGCTACTCGTAGGTTTTTTTTTAACCCAACTCAAATGAGGTCCTTGTTGAGGAAAGTCGTCGCTGGTGCAGTATTTCCGTAAAGTGATTTCTTTCAGACTTTCACCAGAACAGCCGGTTGTTGAGCTCTATTGAGGACAAAGCTATTGAGTTCCTCTTTTGTCCTAATCTAATTATCCATATGCTTGAGAGCATCTGTCAAAGTTCTTCATTCCCAAATTCCAAAACAGTTTGTCTCTTCCTAACAATTACGCTTTTAAAAACACCACGCCCTCATAAATTCTCGATGGACATCTCGATCCGATTTACAGCACACCAAATCACCGATTTATTCCACAAAATGATTAGCCCTGAAATTGACGCCCTCTATTGAAAGTTTGATACATTCGTAGAATCCTCACCAAATTGGATCGATTTGAGTGCGCCGCAATCTGGATTGATCTAGAAATCTAACTACATAGATTCGAAGAATGAGTGCAAGTTCCAAGTCAAAACGTACCAAGTGTCAGGCATTATTCTAGCGTGACAGTTCTCAGCTTTGATAAATGGCCATCGTCGTCGTCTTTGGAGCACAATTAAATGCTCACGATTAACGAGTGCCAGATCTGAGTTTTCGCAATTCCACGATCTTTCGATCAACCATTCGTCCGTCCACCATATGTGACCAAAGTACCATCATCCATAATGGTTATGCGGCATCGTTCAACTAGCTCTTGTGGCTTCAATATCCATGCTAATCAAGTGATAAAAGTTGTATTTGAACTGTCCTTGACTCCTCGAATGTCATGGAACACTTCATCTCTGGTCCTTGGAAGTAGCCAATGGCCAGCCACATACCAAGGAACGAATAGTACTATTGATTAAACAAACTGGATTCATCTCAATTCGGTTTTTTGTTGCTATACAATTTGCCATCAAAGGACAAGGACACGTCTCCCTTGTTTATTGAATGTACCCTCGGTGTTTGTGTCACTGGAATTCATTCAGTTTTGGCACCACTTGCTCAAGTTTAGGGTTTAATCGTCCATGTCATTGGAAAGTCACAGGTTCTTCCTTCGGATATGTCAACGAGGTCTGATTAGATGACAACGTCAAAGCGCAAATGAAGCCCTTCAATGTCTTCACTTTGGATATGTAGACAATTGTGACAATGGTCATATCCAAGCTACAAAAACAGCCTTGAGATTGCCAAAAGTTTTAAAGGCTTGACTTGAATATGTTGGCCCGTATCAAAACAAACGCCAGAGGAAAAAAAGATACATTTGCCTACTTGTATTCCAAAAAGAATGGTAGAAGGCAATTAATTTGAATCCATATTGGAAGGTGTCATGTTCAGAAACAGATAGAGAGAGGGAGAGAAAGAGCAGGTGTGCAACCAAAAAGCCACCACCCTCACAACAATCAAGAGACATTACGCTAATTATTGCTTGGAAGACTAATTTTGTGATCATTTTTTACAGGGATTGGGTGTATGAGCAAACGGATCCTGAGAAACAAAATAAAGTTTTGGAACTCATCGAATCCGTCCGACGATGGACTCTCCAAAGCGAAAACAAGTCAGAGCTCATCTACCGCCCCTCGACACGCCCTCAAAATCAACGAGTCCGAGAGAAGCATCTTAATCAGAACATCAACAACAACAATGTCCTCAAACGGAATGCATCCATGCCAGACACCCGAAACCATCATTGGTATGAGTCTGAAGTGGGCGTGGATTTGGATAGTGATACCAGCCCTCCTCTTCACATGCGCTCATCCAGCTCTTCCAAAGGCCTTCATGGAGGCTCTTGCTCCAGAAGCTCGTCCAGTAGTGGAAGCAGGGATACCGTCGATTACGTGGTGGAGAATGCAAAATCATCCCGCAACCACACATTACCCAGGAATTCAAGGCTTGGCAGGTATGATATTCACGGCTTTGTAAGTCTCAAGAAGAGAAGGAACATGATAACTCGATATCAATTTAACCCCACCGACGTGGATGAAGGAGTCCAGCAAAGGCTAAATCACTCGAGAATCGATCATAATTTGTCCGAAAAAAATGTCGCTCACTGACGATGAAGCCCTGAGGGTATTCTTCTAGTCGTCCGAGTTGCCTGACTGAGTGTTAATGCAGATAAAAACAGAAGTCGATATAGAATGGCAAGAGCGGTCATTAAACCGTGTCTCCTGTCGCCCCATTCAAACTGTAATGGTACCAAATGACTGGGACGTCCAACAAGTCTTCTTTGGTTGAGATAAAGGGGGTCAACTTTTGATACAATGAATCACATGGATCAATGTCACGGTAATTGATTTGCATTGCTCCGTTGTGGGTTTGTAGATCACCCTGTGCATAGGAAATTGGAGGCATTGCATGTAAATTGCTCACAAAAATGTCATAAAGCCCCCGGAGTACTACTGTAAATCAGAGCCTGAAGAGATGGACCATTTGTAAGGACTGTAATTAATTGTTTATTGCCTTACGGGGAATGAAGAGGAGTGACAAGAAGATATCCAATTTTGTTATGTAACGAATAAATGGGAATGCAGTTTTGAATAAAGATGAATGATATTTGCACATCTGTCGGTCCCATTTCAGCCGCCAATTGTCGGAGCCCTCTTTTCCTACACGATATCGAGTGCGGTGCTCGATCAAGGACGCCAATCACAACGTGAATCCCCAAAGGGCTAAGAATATTGGATCGAAAAATCCTGGGGGACCTCAAACTGGCAATGTTGGAGGAGGAGGTGGAGGAGGTCACTCGCCCACTTTTTCGTTCGTGGAGAGTGCCGACGATTATATGAAACGGAAGCAAGAAAAATTCGACAAATGGGACAGGTAGGCAAGCACTTGGCCTCATTTCGTTCGACCAGGTCTTCAAAAAGCTGATGTTTGTTTGGCTGGACAATGTTTTGATAGACCTTTTTCCATGAAGACAAAAAGGTTTCCCAAGATTGATTTGAAAAATACTTTCTACGTTTTAATCGACTCACTCAATGTGCAACCAATGGCTTGGTTTTATCTTCACTTATGATCTTTTTATACTGAGAAATTCGGTTTTTGTATAGTTAGATTTCGATTCATTGCGCTTTACAACTAGAAATACTAGCATACTGGTTCGAAGTTCAGTCGACTTTGAAATACGCATCTCGAGTATTAACCTGATAATGGTATCTTCGCAAGAGTTGCTTTAAAATATGAAACCCTGTTGAAAAGTACATCTATTTCTCTTCTGTTTGAGCGACTGCAACTTAAATTGTCATGTACATTACCAGATCCGTCATAGTATCTAAGGGATGATAAACAATAAGCTGAACATTTTTTTTCTAATAAACTACCATCACCAACGAAATGATGGAAGAGAAATCCGAGATTCCGATGCCCTTGTCTTTTAACTTGGCCTTTTTTTCTCGTGACGATGACTTGCACCAGTGGTTCATGCTTCTTCGGTGGCAATATGGTCATGAATGTCATCTTCTGTCGCGTCAAAAACCTTTTTGTTGACCATTCGACTCGGTAATTTCGACTTTCCATCCTTTCCATCGTGGGGTCTTCTGGTCTTTTGATGAGAAGGAAATCAATAGAGAGAGAGAGAGAAAGAAAAAAGTTGAGAAATCCCCTCTCAGACGGAGAGGCGCATTTTCAGTCGGCTTCGTCTATCTCTCATTCACTCCCTCCCTCTTTCTATGTATCTATCCATCCATCTCGTACGCATTGCATAACCGTTTTCTTGGCAATACACAATTAAAATGGTATTCCACTCATATCGTGGTATTTGATCACCTACATTGAAGGTGTGACTGATACGAGATTAGACATATTTTATCCAGGACTTACGGCCTCGTGTGCACTCTAGGAACTACATACTACATGGTCCTTTTCAAAGCGATCCTCTGAGACTTTGTCATTCAGGGTTTATCGCGACACGTCCTCTTCGTTTCGCGAGATTCCTCGTCGATTCCAAGTGAAGATTCTCACACTATCAAAAGCCAAGTTAACCACCATATCATTGTCTGACCTTGGCAAACACTTGCAAACTCATGAACCTGTCATTATTGTGCTTGATCCCGTTCAGCAAATACCAATACTATAGTTCACTTTTTGCCTCTTAAATTTGCAGCGATTTTACCCGGCGCTACATTTATCGAGACTCGTCGAATGATCGATATCGGGACAGTCCTATTTCCACATCCCAGAATCCCTTACCACCCAAGTATGGAGTCACCCCCTTTGGCTCAGATGAGAGGAAATCAAGCTCACGATTCGCTGAAAGGTAAGGAATCGAACACGTTTTCAACCAAATTACACTTGCTTCCTTCCTACCTACAACATTCAGTAGGTCGGTTCACTTTTGCCATTGAAATTCTTGTGCGAATTCGGGATGATGCCCGGTCATGCTTGCTTGATTCAGTAGTGCTTGAGCTAGCAGATTCATTGGCGTTGTTGTGGCTATTATTTACGTTGATGAGATGTATCTGTTTGATCTCGCATTTGTTGCTTTCAACGCAACATTTCGAGCAGACCTTTTTGTTTCATTCGAATCCTCCTCCTTTCCGGGTTCATTCAAAATGGTAAATTTTTACTCCCCACCAGGATTTGAAATTGTTGACTAGGCATTTTTGTCCATCAATTCGAGGCTACATTCTCGGCTGCATAAAACTAATAATGACCATTATTATTATTATCATTATTCTATTCTCGTCTTGGACTGAACGCGTGAGAGGTAAAGACTCCATTGAAATGCACCCCGAATTTGGATGTGAAACAAAAGGGAAATTTTCATGGGATTTTCTCTGTTGTCACTTTAATAGCGATGCCCTACTACTACATAGATCAGAGAGCCAGTTAGATAGTGAGTGTGACTGCTAAAGTTGGCGATAAGGCCCCTCCCTGCAATTTATAATCATAAAATTCTAGGTCATCCGTCGGCTCTCTCGACTAACTGGTTCAAGTGGGATAGCACAATATTTTTGCGTAGATTCGTCTCGCTTGAACGGCCACGTCGACCAAATTCGCATTGGGGCCCCGAATAAAAAGATGTGCGGTTATTTTGTGCACATCATTTCATTTGACTATGTAAATGTGAGTAAGAATTTGAGGTCTAGCCCACTACACAAAATCTCGATGGCACCTTATTGTATTGACGAAGGACCCAGAAGACCTTTGAAGGCACCTGAAAGATAAGGTGTGTTTTATGGAAGGCAAGATGTTTCCATTTGACGATCCGTTCTAATGATAATGTTCCAATAGTTTTAACACTGCACTTGTTCTCTGCTTTCATTTTCATTGAAGCTTAAACACACCTAAAAAGCTTTCATGTTGTTGGGTGAAGGGCAAAAAAAGCTGGAATAAACTACCGCTAAATGAATATTCTTGATCCTGACTCAGCAATGTGCTGCCTATTTGCAGTTTGTACTTAGATCTGTCATTCGCCATACTCAAGTTGGAATGTCTTTTCCAACAGATTGAAATCTGTTGCATCCTATCATCGTTTTCTCTCGTTTGTTTGTACTCTGATAATGAGTGCTCAAATCTTTTCATAACACGATGGAATCACGAAATGTAAATGACTTTCATTTCAAAAACACGATTGCCAGACTCGCTAGACCATTCAGTATTCATGGTGGTATCAGGTGTGACGGTGTTGAGTTGTTTTTTGCAAATAATCTAAGAGAGTTTTTCACTTTTTGCTAAGTACATATACGACCAATCTTCTCCTTATTATCTATTGCTCATCTTGCATAAATCCGCTCATTATGGTGGTAATCTACGACGTTTTCCTGGAAATGGCATGTTAATCGTACCCTGTACTCCTTATTTTTTCGAAACTCGACAGAAGTTTTATTGGAGGTTGAGTGAATATTTTTATACTGTCCGTCCGTCAGATTCAAAGAGCTTGTGAAAGTTGTTTATCGTACTTTAGTGCTCTAAAATCATTTTCCCTTGATTTGTCTATCATCACAGTGGATTCTGAGCTGACCTCGTGACAGTAGCGTCATTTTTCCAGTCTCGAGGGACTCAACCTTAATCCCTTGTTTCCTCCTTTACCTCTCTTGACAAGAAAGGAACGATTGTGTTGAGTTTGTACACATGAGTTCCTGTCTACTTGCCCGTAACGAAACTCCCCTCAGCTGATTCGTGCGTTTCACCTTTGTGTTCATTCACTTATCCTCAGTGGGGAGTGTAAGATCTCCGGGAAGACAGTTAAATTTACAACCAATTTAGTGGCTCCATTTGTTCATCCTTCTCAGAGTAATAGTTATGAGGAGATTGGTGACGAATTAAGAAAATCAAGTGTTAAGAGGTCTAACGATCAAGCAGAATGGAACAAGACACTGGCCGAAGAAATAGCGATGAAACTCCAAGAGAAGAAAGAGAACTCCCCATTAACGAGAGCTCATTTCAAACCTCCCCTCCGGACGAATCCACTTTGATAGCCACCTATTTCGATGAAAGGATTCCTATTCCACAAGAAGAGGATGGAGGAAGATTCGGCGGGTTCAGCTTTCGAAAGCTTTGGGCATTCACGGGCCCCGGATTTCTTATGAGCATTGCTTATTTGGATCCCGGTAACGTCCAATCTGATCTTCAATCCGGAACAGTTGCTCAATATCGCTTGTTATGGGTCCTTATGTGGGCGACCTTTCTTGGTTTGCTAATGCAGAGACTGGCTGCAAGAATTGGTGTGGTCACTGGCAAACATTTGGCCGAGATGTGTTACCGTCAATACCCAAAGATTCCCAGGATTCTTTTGTGGATCATGGTGGAGATTGCTATCATCGGTTCTGATATGCAAGAAGTCATTGGAACGGCTATAGCCATTTATCTTTTGTCAAATAAAGCCATTCCTTTGTGGGGTGGTGTTCTAATCACCGTGGCGGACACCTTTACCTTTTTGGGTTTGGACAAGTACGGCCTCAGAAAGCTGGAGATCTTCTTCGGCATTCTTATCACTACCATGGCCTTATCGTTTGGCTATGAGTACGTGGTTGTTGCTCCTGATCAGGCCAGTGTTGTGGAAGGTCTCTTCGTTCCTTGGTGTTCTGGATGTGGGAATAAGGAGCTGTTGCAAGCTGTTGGAGTGATTGGAGCCATCATCATGCCCCATAATCTATATTTGCATTCCGCTTTGGTCAAATCCAGGGAAGTGGATCGTCGCAAACCAAGTGCTGTTCGTGAAGCCAACTACTATTTCTTCATTGAATCCATCATCGCCCTCTTCGTGTCGTTTCTCATCAATGTGTTTGTGGTCAGCGTCTTTGCTGAAGGACTCTACGGCAAAACCAATGCCGAAGTCCACGACATTTGCTCTTTGGTGAATAACACTCATGCGGATGTATTTCCCTCCAACAACAAAACTGTAGAGGCGGATATTTACAAGGGAGGGGTGTTTCTCGGATGTGAATTTGGCATTGCCGCCATGTACATTTGGGCTATCGGCATATTGGCTGCTGGCCAATCCAGTACGATGACCGGCACCTACGCCGGTCAATTTGCCATGGAAGGATTCCTGAACCTCAAATGGAAGCGTTGGCAACGAGTCCTCTTGACAAGGACCGTCGCCATTCTTCCCGCTTTCTTTGTGGCCTTTTATGAAAAGATTGACGATATGTCAAAAATGAACGACCTTCTCAATTGTCTGATGAGCCTTCAGCTCCCTTTTGCTCTTATCCCGACAATCGCCTTCAGTGCCAATAGAAAATTAATGGGCGAGTTTGCGAACAGTTGTGCGGCGAATGTTTTTTCGATTTTCGTGTCAACTATTATCATCGGCGTCAACATCTACTTTGTAATGGACTACGTCACCAACCTCGGAATAACCAACGCTGCCTTCATTATAGCTGTAATTGTCTACGGAGTACTTTATTTAATATTTTGTGCTTACCTAACCATTGACATGACCTTAAATATGGGAAATGGAGGCTTCCTTCTCAGCCGATTTCCTAGCCTCCGGTCATACTTCAGTGCCGACTTCGATTATGAGGACCTGGCCGAATTTACCGAGTAATTAAGACCAAAAATAAACCAGACACTCTCATAAAGTATATAATGATGTAATATAATGTGTTTTATTCTTCGATATTTGCTGAATATTTGTCGTATGATCTTTTTCTTAGTTGCATCATTTGTATTCTTGATTGAGGGCTCTTCCAATAACCAACCTCCTGACTTCACTTGTCCCTGCCCCAATCTCATAGAGCTTGGCATCCCTGAGGAATCGGCCGGTGGGGTAATCATTGATATAACCATTGCCTCCTAAGATTTGAATGGCATCCAAGGCCACTTGTGTAGCCCTCTCAGCACAGTAAAGGATCACTCCAGCGCAATCCTTGTTATTAAAATGACCCAAGTCAGCTGCGCGCGCACAGCTATAGAGGTAGCTCCGGCTAGCATTGAGGGAAGTGTACATATCGGCCATCTTGCCTTGGATAAGTTGGAACTCGCCGATTCTCTGATTGAATTGTTTCCTCTCATGAGCGTAGTTCCAAGCCACATCACAAGCGGCTTGCATAAGACCAACAGGACCAGCAGCCAGAACCAGTCGCTCCAAGTCCAAACCAGAAAACAAGACATACACTCCTCGATTCTTTTGACCCAAGATATTAGCCTCGGGGACCTTGCAATTCTCAAAGATGAGCTCGCAGGTTCCAGAGCCACGGATACCCAACTTGTCCAATTTAGACCCCGTGGAGAATCCTTCCATGCCTTTTTCGATCAGAAATGCCGTAATGCCATGCTGAGGTTTGGCAGAATTAGGATCCGTCTTGGCATACACCACCAAAGTGTCGGCATCAGGACCATTGGTGATCCAAAATTTAGAACCATTGAGGACGTAGTAGTCCCCTTGCTTCTCGGCTTTGGTTCTCATGGAGACCACATCCGATCCAGAACCGGCCTCAGACATGGCCAAAGCACCCACATGTTCTCCTGAGCAAAGCTTGGGTAGATATTTAGCCTTCTGTTCTTCAGTGCCATTTCGATTGATTTGATTAACACACAAATTAGAATGAGCACCATAGGACAAAGCTATCGCTCCGCTAGCCCTGGAAAGTTCTTCATAAGCCAAAATATGGTCAAAGTAGCCCATTTCGCTGCCGCCATATTGGGAACTGGCTGTGATGCCCAAGAGGCCCATGTCGCCCAATTTCTTCCAGAATTCCCGCATTTGAGGGAAACTGTTGGTTCTATCGATCTCTTCGGCACGGGGAGATAACTCTTTCTGGCAAAAGTTAAACACTGTTTCTCGAAGTTGGCGTTGTTCATCGGTAAGTCCAAACATAATATCGTCGATTGGATAATGGGACAAAGACCGAGTCACCATATTGCTTCTCACGATCCCTTGCTTGATCTGCTTGAGGAGCCAAGGTCTTCTGATGGCCGACATTGCCATGACTATGGTGGTGGAATTCCTGATGTTAGAAGTTTGATAAAGTGTAGCAATGAATGGTGAAAATAGAGGTAGTTTGTCTCTCAACTCTTCAAAAATGAGTACTGTTCTACGCCACTAGGTTAATGGAAAGTGCCTTTCACTGTTGTGCATGTGACGTAAGCGGGGAGAATGAAGAAGGCGCTTGATTTAAAACTTGACATGGAGTACACATTTTTAGGAAAAGAACGAATTTCATGATTTAAAAAAATGAAACCTTGTTGAAACAGGGGTGTCAAACAGTCAGATAGTTGAAAGGGTGAACACATAGGTCAGATCAAAATTGCAAAGAAAATGAATGGGTATTGTAAAAAAATATGACACAATGATTGAACAAATAAGGGTCCCTGGGGTCCCCCTGGCAACCTTCCGAGCTTCATGGGTCTGTGACCTTTTTACTGTGACCTTTTTATTGAACTTTTTAACGTGACCCCTTTACCTTTTTACCATCACCATTTTGTTGTGACCTTTTTATTGTGACCTATTCACCGTGACCTTTTTACCTTGTGACCTATTCACCGTAACCTTTTTACCTTGTGACCTATTTACGGCGTTTGGGTTTATTTGGGTTTTTAGTGTATTTGTTTGTTTGGGGTAGATTTGTATCATTTCCAAATTGAAACAGTGATGATTTGATAAAGTGCGTGTAGACCAAAACATAGTTTTTAGGTGTCATTAACTCTTTTTATCTTAATTATGATAGAACATGAACATTTAAGTTAGGCAAATTATCTCTCTCATTTTTTTTCAAAATCTCTTTCATATCTTTGGAAATAACTAGGGCGGTCGAATTATTAATTGAAAGTAATGTATCTTATTTAAGTATTTTGTTGATTTTTTCAGAAAAATCAGACCTTTCTTAAAAAATGCATCGTCAAATTCTTCCATTTTGTCAAATTTTATGACTCTTTTTAAGGGAATATGCAAACTTAAGTAGAAAATATGCATGGGAAATAAAAAAATGGTCAGCTTTGTAAATCGTAAAGCCTCGTAAATTCCATTAACAGATTTTAATCTAAAATAGATAACTGTTGCTCCAACGCGCTCTAGCTCCAACAAGAAAAAAAAATGATGGAAACTCTTGTTTACCTTTTCAACCAAATCTTAGGCAGTAAAATGTTAATCAAATGTTGGTTATAAATAAGGACTGCCAAAAACAACCAATTTTCATTACCCAGTATGGATTTGTAGCACCAAAGATCTGTTTACCTATATTTCCGTCATTGCCAATTTTTTTCGAATATGAGGGTTTTTGAATCTTAATTTAAAAAAAGCTTATTTATTTCCTCAAACTCCTTAGAAATTTTGATAATTTTTAAATATTTTGGTGTGATTTGAATATTTTGTTAAATGTTATGATGTTTTTTCAGTAAATATTATTTAAATATTTGACCTTCAAAGTTAATTATTTTCGGTCCCTCTAGAAATAACCTTTCAGTCATTCTTTCACTTACTTTTCTTTTAAATTTTCGTTTACATCTTTTACATTATTTCCTGTAGTTTTAGAAATTATGAATTTACAATTAAATTTTGTTCTGAAATGTGGCTAATACTAGGTCACCAGTAAGTCTTAGGACAACTTAGTAGATAACTCCAAATCTATGTCTAGTCATAAAATAATGACTGTATCTTGATGCATTTGTAGTCCAAATTTCAGTCAAAATGATCTCCTGTGACCTTCACAACAGCATAGAGACGGCGCCTAACATCATCACATAAAGGACGCACCATATCCTCTTCAATAGGAATAGCCCCTTTTGTCCCCAGATCAAAATGATTGAACTTTGTAATCCTGTCGATTCCTGCGAGCACGGTTGGAGCAAACCCCTCGAAAAGTAAGAACAACCTCAAGGCTACCTTTAAAAGATGTGGAGCATTGATCCTGTGGTGATGCTGGGTTCTGTATCCAAACTGTTGTGAAGGCCACAGGCAATCATTTTATCTGAAACTTGGACTACATATGCTTCAAGATGTGCTGATCATTTTATGATAGTAAAAAATTGTTAGGCAAAGTGATTTGGAGTTATTTAATAAGTTTCATTTGCTGTCCTAAGACTTCCTTGTCACCCTGTATAGCTTTTATCTTCATTTTGTAGGTTTTGTTGAGCAAGTGCTTTTTGATACTTTCTATTGAGAAAAGAGTTTCTCATTTAATCATATCCTTGAGACAACTTTTCACTGACAAAGTTAACCTTGTCATTTCCTTGTATAACCTTGTTACAGTATTACAAAGTTCAATCATTTCGATCTGGGGACTGAAGATGTTACTATGGAAATACAATTCCTTAAATCAATTTTCAAATTTGAAAGCATTTTTCCATTTGAGATATTTTGGGTTTAATTACATTTATTAAAGTAAAAATTCGTCATGCTTGCCACCTGAGATGGTAGCTGAGAGCTGTGCATGCAGCCAGTCTGTAGCAGTCCCGTTGGACGAGGCTCTTAGAAGTAAAAAGTCCAATAGAATTAGACTTAACATGGAGTATTTTAACAAGGTGAAATACCTTTAAAAAAAAAAGATGATGGCATGCAATTCTCAATAATCGAATTTGAACCAGGTAATGGTTGAGATTAGATTTGGAAAAGAGCCATTTCCAGGTTGAATTCCTCCCAAAGCCCCAAGAGTATATAACTAGTCACTTAAAAGTCATATTTATTACGCCCGAGAATCTACATCATATTGCAGTGATTTATAGAACCCTT
This sequence comes from Tigriopus japonicus, assembly GCA_010645155.1. Classification (NCBI taxonomy): domain Eukaryota; kingdom Metazoa; phylum Arthropoda; class Copepoda; order Harpacticoida; family Harpacticidae; genus Tigriopus; species Tigriopus japonicus. The sequence continues at coordinate 5,993,853 of CM021323.1, forward strand.
CGAAATAATTTTAGCGACAATAAAGAAAATGGAACTGGTCCCGCCCGGGTTCGAACCGGGGACCTTCTGCGTGTAAAGCAGACGTGATAACCACTACACTACGAGACCTTCTTATTTCTTGTCAGATACGTACTGTAAGATAATTATTTAAAAGCATTACTGCACTTTTTTCAGACGGAATCAATTTCTCAACCAAAGCTTCTCCAGTATGCGCGACCTCCAAAAGGATGACAAGATTCGACAAATCAATGAGAGATATCTGTACCCATCGGCCTCTCTTCTCCACAAAACCCTGTCCATGGGCAAATCTGGAGGAGTCTTTCCCAATCATAATGCTTTGGACGACAATGCCAAACCCACTTCTCGCACTTTATCGTCTTCTACCAACATTCCTTTTGGGCCCAATTCGAAGGCACATCCAGTCACCAAGGATAAAGGCACTTCCACGGACGAATTGCTTTCTACCGAGAATTTCAGGCAAATGGGCACTGCCACCTACCGTCACAAGTTTGAACAGTAAGTTAGAACCGAGCGTCGGTAAAGGTTGGCCTTGATTTGATCTTGGCATGCACGTGCGGCCTTTTGAGCCTCTACCATCATAGCGTGACTTCGTGGTTTGATGTTAATCTAAATGAAACCTACAAAGAAACAAAGACAGGACTTGGATATTTTGATATGTACCAAGAAAATTGGCGTGAAGGCGTTTTTTGAACCATCATGGGAAATTAGTCCAAATTTCTCTAGACAAGACGTTCTATTAGATGAACTAACGCATCACTCACAAGAGCTGTCGTACTCCAATGCAATCTACTTGTACAGTTGGCTCTTCGTTTGATTGAACGTTAGAAGCAATTCCACTCCAAGAAGAAAAGAAAAGTAATCAACCTACTCTGGCCTTTTTTATATTCTTTTGCTTAAGTGGAATGAAATACCGCCCTTTCAGTGAAAGATTGACAGAAACGGACGCTTTTCTAGAAACAGCAGAAAAATGTGCTTTGTATCCATGAAAGAAAATGTTCTATTCCCGCCTTCACTCTAGTCATCTATGCTCATGCTCGTGTACTAGTCATTCCATTATGTATATATTTCAATGTCTCCAAGAGAAATATATCTAGTCATTTACCAACATCGCCTCATGCAACATGGCGCAGTCGGTAGGATGCAACGTTGCCTCTATTCCCGCCTTCACTCTAGTCATCTATGCTCATGCTCGTGTACTAGTCATTCCATTATGTATATATTTCAATGTCTCCAAGAGAAATATATCTAGTCATTTACCAACATCGCCTCATGCAACATCTCCCTCTTTTCGGGGGGCATCATAATGGAAAGTGACTAGTACGAGCATGAGCATAGATATGGGAGCAAGAGAATACAACAGAAAAGAAACCTGGAAGCCCATCACAAATCTTTTTTTTTATAGGGCTTTTAATGTTTATCAATAGATGGATGGAGTCATCATTTTCCTGGTAAATTCACTAAGTTCACGGGAACCAATCATTGATACTCTTTGTTTTAGATGCAAAGGGAAACCTTTCAGAACTATTTCCTCCACCACTTTACATTCTTTTAGACTTTGGCAATATGTTCCTGATGTTCTTAGAGTGATATAATGGAAAAACAAAAAATGTTTTTAAACACCCTCTCGGAATATAATCAAAACACACAAGATGACTTTGGGGAGTTAACCTTAAACACTCTTTCATAATGACGAGAGTCATGTCACTAAATGTTAGCGATGAATAACCGTAATTTAGATTTAGTACTTTCAACCAGTTACTTTCGGGTTCGATTGTAAGAGATACGTTTGGCGTAAAAGCTTGAAAGGATCCCAGTGTTCATCCGACTGCAGAATGTACGTAGTGTTTGGTGACTTCAAAGACGGCGAACAAGTCGTCATCATTGTAGATTCCGTCTGCTAGGGGGAAAATGATTTCCCATACCAGTGAGTAGTAGTTGTAGTAGTACTTGCACTCAAGTATTGTTCTCCAGGCAAGCTGGAATTGCCGAGTGAACAGTCTGGTTGCCCTCTTTCCCTTTGTTCACAAACTGGACATCTACAGTAGTTTCTAAAGAAACATTCTTTCACAAATTCTTGTTCAAAGCCTGCTCCATAGACAGATCAAACTCTTTGGAGTTGCCAATTCTTTGGATTCATACACTGAAAACTTGTTCCCTCCGTCCATGATCGAGGAATCCATGCGAGCTAGCCAATGTCTTTTACGTTTTTTTCACTCTGGTTGGTGCAATGGTACTCCAGTGTTAGTACCTTCCGGATGGTTTAGTCAGAAACTTCATTTGTTTCCCTCTGATCAAGCATGAAGTGCGGCGGGAGCTTCATCGGAGGTGAACGTGCCAAATCGAATATCAACAAAAGACATCATCACAAACATTCAAGTGCATTTTCCCGTCCGTGATTAACTGATCGGTTGAAAGTCTATCTATGCATTCGTTGGATCCCGCTGCATGAAGCTACTCCAACTAGTCATCTCGCGTTCCACGCAAGTGTTCCCATGAAAGTTAGCTGCTTTAACACTGTTTTGCCAACAATGGTCTTTTGAATCTCTTGCAATGAGGAAAAACAAGAAGCCCTTTCGCGTGTTTGGAACAGCCTCTGAATCATGATCGTGTTCTCACGTGGCTGTTATGTGGTCCAGTGCAAAATTGTGAACATGGGTAGTTCTCTGTCACGGTCTGTGAGTCATGCAGACTTGAATTTGAGAAGCCCATCCTGTGGAACCCCCATGGGACTGACTCTTTCTCCCTTGAAGGACCAAGTTCCGACCTCTGGGAATCTTATACGATCATTGTCGTTGGCCATTGGTTTGCTTATACCATTTCTTCTGGTGTCAAGGAAGCTGCGGAAAAGTGCAAATCCTTCTGAAAATGAGAGTCAAAAGAAGAGAGTGGAGGGGAATAATAATAATGAGAATGAGAGTAAACACAAAAGGGAACCCATTAACGATGACGAAGCTGGAACTAAAGAGAAATTGCTAAACCCAACGGCTGCTGACAAACGTTCTGGTAGTTGGCTTCATCATAGATCGAGGTACCAAAACATCATGGCTTTTCACGAATGAGGTTGATCAATCCAACAATGACAACGGCATAATGGTCTTGGTCCCATGTGGTTTTCAAAAAGCGTAATTGAATTTCCACTTGTATGTCCATTAGGAGCATTGCAAGGACATTTATTTCGGCATTCGATTGTTTTATATAATTGACTACCGAATCAGCTCAAGATTCCTTGTTCAGTCAGGAAGAAGCATGTTTAATTACTTTTTTTTAATTCTTTGCCTTCGCAATATCTAACAAAAAATTACGAAAGTTTAGAAAATATTAAATTGAATGTTTATTGCAACTCACGGTCCGTGTAATGGCATACAAAATGTAAGAGATCTGTATGCCGACTTATTTACCATACTTCAAACTTCGTGGTTGTATGGCAATTTTAGTACATACATAAAAGCAATCTTTTGGGGGTTCTTGGACAACAAATGAGACAGAAGCAATACGAATGCAATCAAAAATTGGACATAAGACTCATGTAGGTCAGCAGCAACATTACTTTGATACCATAATCTATTTTTTAAAGAGACGGTTTGTAATGAATATATATTAAAAGTCAAAGCTGAAGATTTGAAAATTATCGATGAGCAGCTTTGAAATTTGTTTTCATATTGAGACTCGTTATGCCCTGAATTTATTTTCCGGAAGAGTATTCTTTTAGCTAGCTTTGATAATATAGTCAAGGTATCTTACATGTATAAGTAGGGGCAGTTGTGGCCGAGTGGTTAAGGCGTTGGACTTGAAATCCAATGGGGTCTCCCCGCGCAGGTTCGAACCCTGCCGACTGCGAAGATTATTTTTCCACATTCTTTTCCTTATTTCAGACTGTCGAGGGAGATTCGGGCTCCCATCTTGCAACAAGGCAACAAATCCAGACGTCCATTTGTCTCCAATAGCTCTAATGTGACATCATCCGGCAAGTTGCCCCGCCCTTTGAGTGGGAGTGTCCTGGTGGGTGGGAAGTCTTTCTCGGGCGGAACCTACAATGAGCCCGTGAGTGCTTCCACGCCCAATGAAATCGAGATCGATAAGGCCGGTCACTTCCAATTCCCCACTGTCAAGGACACTGCCAAAGGAGTCTCTCGTGGATCGGTAGGCAAGATTTTGGGTCCGTACGTGAGTGGACGAATCGCTCAATTGGAGAATGAACTCGAGACTGTGGTTGGATTGAAGCGCAATTCAGAGGATTCCTTCAATTCCGTTCTTTCACACTCGGAAGTCACTTCGCAAAGGTACTGGCATTGGTTTTTTTCTTTTCTGCCAATTTGCTGTTTTCACCAAGTTCTCTTTTAAATACGTGTTCCCGATGAGTCAATTATTGAAATTGAAGAAATATTGAACGAATCAGTGAACCGGGGACTAAAATATGTACTTCATTGTTTGCTCCAAATTGCAAAATATTTTCAGTGACATCCATACAGTTAAAAATTAGATATTATTATTTTAGTGGTTCTGAGTCTACTATTGATCCCGATATGTTCACCACGGCGGAAGAAGATGTTCCCGAGGATCCAAAGACCCAGATCAACCATCCTCCGCCTCAACCCGTTCGTCGACAATTGATCCCCAAAAAGTCACGAAGTCGTCTAGCAAAAACCGCCTTTGACAACCGCACCGTCGATGTTTCCATGGAATGGGAGGCTTGCCAAACCAATCAAGGCTTCAATCATCGAGCTCCCACCACCACCACAACCAACCACAATTCATTAGCCAGTCCCGCAGATTGGAGTCGAAATTTTCAGACTGTAACGAGCACGCCCTTGAATGACAACGACAACTTGAACGGATCCTATGTTCACGGAACACTTCCCACACACGATGAAGTGGATCAAACGGCTTACAACACCGCCGAGGAAGATGAAGTGGTGTGGAACACGCTCACAGAAGATAGTAATGCAAGTCAGGATCACGAGACCACTTTGACTTCCAATGGGAATCAAAATCTCGAGGAATGGGAAACGGTTCAGGAACCCTCTACCCAGGATGATTGGATCACGGTTCAAGAGGGTGAAACCATTGATGAGCCCAGAACAGATGAGCAAAATGGAGATGACGCTTGGGGAACTGTTCAAGAGAATCCGCTGGAAAATGATGTGGAAACAGGTCAAGAAAATGCCGTGGAAAATGACTCGTCTGGTGAAGAAGAATGGGGAACAGTTTCGGAGGATCCTGAGAAACCCAATAATCACGAACAGGAGGAACCCGAGAACCAAAGTCAAAAGGAAAATGTTTGGGATACCGCCGTTGACGCTGATACACCCGTCAATCCACAGATTCACGATCAAGTGGAACCCGTGGAAGCAGACCAATGGCAATCTGTTACTGAAGACAACCCTGAATCTTCTTCCGCTTGGGCTAGTGTCATTCATAGTGGAAGCACGAGCAATGACGAGTCAACTTTGGAACCGGACCAAGAAGAGCCTTACAGTAATACTTGGGATCAGCCCACGGATTCGTTCCACACCATCAACGAAGAAAACGACAAAGTCATCCACGACAAAAGCTCGGTCAACCCTTGGGCGGCATCTACTTCACCTTCAGCCCAAATCGTGGCTGCCCCTACCCCAAAATCTCCATTGAAACGAACCAAGGCCTTCAAGGGCGAATCCGGCCTTTGTGACACCGAGGATCTCTATTGTGATGATGAATTGAACGGCGACGATCCCAATATGCAACTGGAGATTGCCAAAAGTGTGATGGTTCCTTCACCGGGAGGTGATATGATTGAAGCACCCGAGGATGAGGAAGCTCATGCTCGACGTCGTTACCCTCACCAACCCGTGCTGGTTGATCAAGGTATGTAACGAAAATTGAGGTAAAGCATTCGTCTTGAATTGGATTCCAATGGCTTCGTTTGAATTGCAGAATCAATTTTGAGTATGGACTTTCCGAGCACCGGACCCACTTCTTTGCGAAGCAATTGTACTGATGACACGGCCGATGAAGCCATCAAGGAAGAAGACGAAGATGCGGACGAATTTGAGGAAGAGGAGGTGGATGAGAGCTCCACCAAGGAAGATCGCTTCAAAAAGCTCGTTTCCCGAGATGAATTGGCTAATGGCAAATTGATCTACAGTCACAAGAGCAACGAGGAGAAGCTCTAATATCGCTTAAAAAGCGGCCTTCTTTCCCGCTTTGAACGAAGTCTGCCATCTGCCCGGTTAATCTTTGTTGTTGTTTCAAATTGATCCCGATGTAACCCTTGATCCTTCCTGTTAACCTCCAAAGCTAACCAATGAGCTTGTTCGAAATATATCTCACCCTGATTTTAATAATCCCTCTTGGTTGGTGTCTTACATTAGCGTTTATCGGTACCACTCGTTCATCACATACATATCTCAAAAGAAAACATACCCCCCCAAGCCTCTAAAATCGTTCACTGGCTCGTGAAGCCACCGATCGAAGTGTACCATAGACCTTGGAGGGAGGACTGCCCAAAATGAGATTGCACAAGGCGCGTCTGGCAATCTGAATGTTCTGAAAGGAGCCCAAGATGTGGATCTTGCTATCGGCCAACACAATCCGGGTCTTGGTCACGTTCTCAATTGTGTATTTGGTTCGTCCACCTTTGCCCGCTAAGCGTCCGATAGCTCGCGATAAATGATCGCCCTTGAGCTCTTTGACGTCGGTGACTTCGAACGAATCCAGAAAGAGGTCTTCCAATCGCAGCAAGGCCAGAGCGTCTTCCACTTCAAAGCCGTAGATGAAGGCGCGAACGAAATCGGCGGCTTTTTGAAGATGGCCGTCATCTTGGGTTTCGGGCGTGGCTCGAATTTCGACGTTGCGAGATTTCAGATTGAATCGAACTTGCAAATGGAGATGCTCGACGATGGGCGTGAAGATCTTGAGCCAGTTCTCTTTGAGAGGCGTGTACCGATGGGCGGGCACGGGCACTTTGCGCATTTCACCCTCATCGATTTTGCTCTTCTTGACTTTGTGGGCGTGCGAAGACGATGACGAGGTCTCCTTTTTGGCATCCACTTCCATGCCATCTAGAAAGGACAAATAGAGTTTAAATCATGGGAATCGGGGAAATCACTGTCAAACTTTTAATGGAGTAATCTGGCGATGGATTTGTAGAGCCCGTTTAGAGGTTTCATTGTTGTCTTTGAAAATTCTCAAGGCCAAAAGTTTTGGCATTAAATATTGAAACGAAATCCAGAAGCACTCCTTAAAAACAACTGCAGATTGCATTTTCACGATTAACAACATTGAAGTCTTAGCCGCAATGGGTTTAAAACCATTTAAAACTTAATCTCATACCGAGCTTCAACTTTTTAACGATAAAAATCCAACGAGCTTCGCATCATTGAGAGTTATAAAGTAATGCCCAAAATGGAATCGTCTTATTCTCGTTGATTTTACCTCCTTCGGATTTGGAAAGTTTCCTCTTCGAGGTTTTCTTGGCCATGGTCATGGTTTCGGCCATGATTTAAAGTATCACGCACAAGAAAGGCGACACAGAGATTGGAAAAGGTTCACTGTCTATTTATTTATTTGCACGCACGTGGTGTGACCGTGTTGGAACTGCGTACTCTCACTCATTGTTTATTTCTGACGTGTAGATCAGCTGTTGTCAAGCAGTGATGCCAAAATGGATGATTTCAATCGCCCGATAATTGTTCGTTGTTTTTTGTTGCTAAAGATATTTGCCCGTTGTTTTTAAGAAAAACTCTCAAATATTTTTTTTATTAGTCTTTCAATATAAATTCAGCCTAAATTTTTTTAGTTCAGGCATTTATGAATGGAAGCGACAACCCGAACATTTAGTGTTATGCTTTTTTGACCCAAGTTGACACATTTTCATGACTGAAGCATTCAACAGCATTCGGCAGCTGGCTCAGCTATGCCCAAGGCGTGGTAAATACCCCAGAGCGCCCTCTATTGGCTGAATCAACTGTCAATCCAAGCGTGATTCATTTCTCATTGTTTCAAGATGGAACATAATGAAAAATGACACATTTTGCGTCTTTTAAATGTAATTGTTTAAATAATTCGATTTTGTAAGCTCGTGATCAGAACACGGAAACAACATTTAAAATAGAAACAAGTCACTGCTCTTTGGGTTCTCATCCACAGGACACTTGGCCGTGTTAATGCCCGACCTAAAAGCTAAAATTTAAAAAAGTCACCGCTACCCATTTTTGCATGCCAGAAAATCTCCACATGTTATTAGCACTTCAATCATTTCAGGCCTCTCAAACCCTCATGGAAACCTTTTTATCGCGGCATCCGTCGTCACCTTGCCTTACTGGCCCCAAACTATTTCACCGTTTCCCTCGCTCCCGGCGCTCCCTCTAGCGGTGCCGATTGAAAACTTGACTGGTTATCTTCTATCTTCACGTTTGTGTCATTCCTTAGATCCTCGACTTAGTCCGTGTCTTTGGCTTTGTACCCGCGCTATTATCATGTCATCCATGACCAAGGATCAGTTACGCGAGGCGTTGGTGGCCCACGGGGTGGATCCGCCCCCGGTCAACGCCCGCAAAGCCGAATATATCGCCGTGTATCGCGCCCAAATCAGCGATTTGGGCTTGTTCTCTTCCGATGATGATGAAGACGAGGATGACGATGAGATGCAAGCCAAAACCGCTTCACCCAAGAAACTAAACTCAACGGCCGCCACTAAGTCCGCCCAGGTCGGTTTAGACACGCCTCAAATTGGCTCTGTCTTGAAATATCGTATCAGAAAAGCGTTGTGAAGTTACCGAAAGTTTGCATTCTGATTTAGGAGCGATCAAAACTTTTGCCCTTCAGAATTTCACCATATGTAAGGATGACGTTATCCTTTAGTAATGGTTCTTGGCCATAAGAATGTCCTTAAATTGCGGCCAAAAAGACGGGATTCAGTCGTGTATCAACATCCAAACCTAAAAATGGGTGTGAAAGAAGCTTCCTTCAAAGCATATGCAATTTAACAATTTAATATGAAGTGATGGGGTCTTTAAAGGAAAAAAATATTGATTCACATTGTTTACTACAATAATTGGAACTTTTGAACCTTTAAAAAAACACGATGTGGCAAAGAGGTTTTATTTTCTTCATGCGCTAGATATTCTAGTTTCTTAATTGCCCGTGGATTCGTACCTAAAAATGATTCCATGCGCCAAGAACCACTGAATCTCACTGGACTGAGAGGCTAATGAAAAGAATATTGATCTCTTGAAGGAACAAAGCAATCACGTTCTTCTACAAATGAGACCTTCTGTTGGTTGACTTAAATTTGTCTTTCAGTTTTCAGCTTCATCGAACGTCGGAGTCAAAAGTTATGCTCGGTCAAAGTTCAGTGCAAATCCTACAGAGAATGAATGAGCTAGCCCTTTTCTGGTTATTGCTATACCACAAAAGGGCGAGTTCATTCATTCTACGCTCTCTGCAGTGCATAAGTTTGAGAGGGCATAACTTTTCACTCCGTCGTTCGATTGAGCTGAAAATTGACTTATTTCGTCTATTGAATACAATTATGGTCTCGTTGGCAGAAGAACGCAATTGAATGAATCCTTTTGGAAATCATAATTCTCACCGTTAGCCTCCCACTCCAGCAATTCAGTGCTTCTTGCGTGCGCATAATTTGTGGCCTTGAAACGCGGAATTCATGCTACTCTTCAATGGTATCGATTCAAAACTTGACGGCGTTAACTTATTAAATGCTTTCCGGAAGCCATCACCAGATTAAGGGCTGAATTATAGTAATATTAGGGTTTAGCTTTTTTTGTTATCGCCGTGAAAAACTCTATCAACCAATCCTTGCAACGAGAAAAGCACTCTGCCTTTTTTTTGATCCAGAAAACTTCTCGGTCTTCGAGTTTGATTGTGAATGGTGAAAACCTGGAGGATTTGACCGATGATCAGCTCTTCCGTCGTCTCAAAGACAACGGTATCCAAGCCGGTCCCATCGTCGGTAAGCCCTCAAAATGAAATCATCCTGGTCTTGGCCGATCTAGTAATAACCTTTGGCATTGATGGCTTTTTTTAGAATCCACCAGGAAGTTCTATCTCCGCAAACTGGCCGAAATCATGAATGGTGGTGGCGACAAAACCGAGACTGAAGTGGAGGCCGCGAATGCTTCGACCATGGTCAATGGAAAGAGTTCTGGTCGCTCTTCACCCAAGAAGAAGACGACTAAGAAGATCACTAATGGATTGGACCAATTTTCAGCCGATGAAGAGACCGCCGATGAACCGCAGCCCGAGGTTATCGTGAGCAAATCCCGAGCCAACACCACCAACACCACCACGACTTCTACGACTTCCAAGACATTGACACCCACTTCGCTCCGACAGAGAATCAAAGGTAATTCAGGTCATGTAGCCGTCCAAGCTTAACGTAATTTAAGGCAATAGCTGGCAAGACAAACAAATAATAATTGCCGCTTGAAAACTTGGCCATCTTTGACTTTTTCCTCTTCTTTTTTTGTGAGAAGTTTTTTTAGGTTTCATTAGGGAATCAAACAGTTGATGTTTTGCGAGCAAGTAGAAGCTTATTTTCTTTTTATAATCGTCTAATATGGATTTCTGAATGTCAGAAAAATAGTTTGTATCATTGAAAAAAAATCAGAGTTCACGAAGAGCTCAATAATTATTTTTTAATGGTTATAATTGCACAACTGACCACTACTAACAATTTCCAAGTGTCCAATTTATGTAGTGAAAAATGGACTGGTGTCATCTAAGAAAGTCCTCTAACCCAAGTCTAAACCATGCGATTGTACTCTTTCATTATAGCGCTCTAGTTTACATGGAAGTAATCTTTTTTGTCTATTACAGATACCATGGAAGAATCGCGTGACCGATTCACGCCCACTCCTCGTCGCAGTATCCATTCGTACAAGGTGACTGAAAGTTCGCGTGAAAGTCTGACCCGATCTCCCGATGGAAAGTTATCGCGCAGCTACACCTACAACAAAGATACCTACGATTCGGACAAGGACTTCAAGAACACAGCTTTGGGCAGAGTGGTCCGCTGGTTGCCCAAAATCTTCATGCTCATTATCTTTGCCGCTGTAGTATATTACACTTTGCAGGTTAGGGAATGTAAAAATGGAAAACGAAAACCAAATGCTTCGGAAAAGACTCGATATTTGTTTTTCCCCGCAGGAACATGGCGACAAATTGACCAAAGTGTATCTTCAAATGACCAAGGGCTTGCCTCAAGAACCTGTTTTGGATCGTCCTAGTGGAGAGGGAGCCGAACCTCGAGAGCCTCTGGATGAGCAGCCTTCGATTGGAAACGTATAACAAAACCAACATCCCGTACAAGCCTAGTGCACACAAAATATTTTTTTTGAAATACGTTTTCCTCCACCTATCGAATGATAACCTTTGCCTCGTGCGAGACATGCCTGTTTTATTCAAGAACAATTAAATAAACTCGTGAAAAATTGTGATTTGGCATTAAATGTTTGATTGAAAAGTGAGGCCGCAAATCCCTTAAGCGTTTTCAACTTTGAAGTTGCGACTTTTTAGGGCCGGAAAAAATATGTGGTTTTGCTTTAAGAAGAGTTTCAAACAGCGTTGGCAAAAAAACAACCTCATGAGTAGGGTTCGGATAAAGTTGCAGTTTTTAGCCCTAAAGTTGCAATATTTTTTTGTTGAAAGTAGCTATTTTATGGCTTAGAAATGTCAGTTTTTGACATAAAAATGTCAAATATTTCCAAATTTATCGCCTTAATTGGGCGGAAGTTTGTAATTTTAAGTTTGTCCTTTCTTTAACCTTGGACTTCCTTGAGATTTAAGTTTTGCTTTGAACAAATTGCTTTAGAATTTTAAAAAAAATCTTTGAATAGGTCCGTTAAAATTGCGTGTAAAATATAAAATTCGAACAATTTCTTGCAGAATTCAAGTGATCAAAACAAAAAATGCAAAAAGTTGCTAAATTTGACTAAAGTGGCCAAAGGTTGCATTTTTTGGTGATAGTTGCATTCTGGAACTTTGTGCGAGCTCCACTTGCTGAACATGCAAATTGTGGAGGGCTGCACATTTCATGAAAATACATTTCATTTCATTTTCTCCAATGTTTTTGTTTTTTTTTATATAAAATTTTGTTGATATTAATTTTTTGGCGTTTATTTCGAAATTTGGTGCATATCTGGCGTTTTTCTCTTTTTTTGCATTTTTGGCCTTGTCAAAATTTGGTGTTTTCCCAAAATTCTTAAAGAATATTAATGTTTTTTGAACACCATGTAGGAAAACTTTTAGCTTTAAAGGTTTAAGATTTCTCTTTGGCATTTGGATTTGAAGTATTGCCAACAGTTTTTAATTGCAGATCTTTCAGACCCAAAACACAAAGCTTTACTACACTAACAACAATTTTATTTACATTTTTTTTAATTTCATATTTTTTATTGAACAACCAAGAGGTATGAATGTTTTAATGGTCCTTATGGCCAATTAATTTAGTCCTAATATTTCTTAACTGTGCGCTCTTTGTGCATTTTCTTGCATTTTTGGCGTTTTTATTTGCATTGTTTGTACAGCTCTCCAAATGAGCCATAAATCCATACTTTTTTTGACATGAAAATCAGAAATAACATCAAGATTACTCCGGTAGACCTGGTAAAGTTTCTTTTGGTGGTATGTTAGTCTACAAATACGAGGTCAAAGCTAAACGAAGCTTTCATAAACAAATACTGTATAGGCCCATCAAGTGCTGATTAGGGAACATTCTTACCCAGAGAGAGCCTGATTTTTTGGAACATTGAACAACCAACACTGCCAAGTGTAATGTATTGATTGACATCCCAAACTTCCTCTTGAAACCCTCAGTATCTATTTCTCGAGTTAAAAAACAACAATATATTTGGTTTGGAGCATTGTCAACAGTTGATTGGCGTCAATATTCTAAATCATATAAAAACATTATTTACACAACTTTGCCTCTTTGGCATTTTTCAAAAAAAAATTTATGTCCCCTCTTTGGGGGGTTGAACAATGGCTGTACTCACAGGGCAGATATACTGAATGGATGAGTGTTATCGGACGACTTCAGTTGGGAATTCTGGGGCCAAACTGGCTAGGGATGCGTCAGTCGAGACTAACCCTCCAAAAAAACTTCACCAGAATTCTTGAGTCTAATTTGCAATCTCCATTTTGACAATCAATTCAAACAAACTTTACCCTCATGTAGCAAACTTAAACTATGAAACGCCCAACCCTAGTTTTGACCCATCCCTAGTTAGTTTGGCCCCCAAATCCCCAGCTGAACTCGTCCGACTACACTCATCCATTTTTTGTTGGACGAGTTCCAGTTGTTGAAGAGCAAAGTTTGCATGTAAAAACTTGATATTTCCGAAGATTATATAACCTAAGTTGTGCCCAAACAAAGAAAAGCTTGATCCATTGAACTTGTCTTTTCCAATTCTTGATTGGATCAGGGTACTTGTGCCATGAAATCTATCGGTCTCATGGGTTATTCTTGCATGACAGGACCAATCAGGGCATTTGAAGGCTGAAAAAGTGACAATGACTTCAACCCTGCAAACGAACTTGTTTGGGCACAACTGCTTGGAAAACGTCACAACCAAAGGACAGCTAGGGCCTGACAATTATCCCAACAAAATGTTAGGCCTGTCTGCCCTAGTGTATCCTCTCTGGGAACTCCGTTAGCAGTCTAGGCTTGCCAAAAAATGTCTCAGTTTTCAAGGGTCAGATTTTTGAAGTGGTGCATTTAAGAGTAGTGGCATGGCTAATGTATGTTGGGAAGCATTGCAAAGTAATATAAAAACAAGTGGAGAAATTGCAAGCCTTCAACAGATCATTTGTTTCTAGGTTTAGTTGCCCCAGGAACCGATCTCCTCTGCCAATCTTGTTACTCAATGTTGGGCATTCCTGATTCAAAAATTTGGAAGAACCCTCTTACTTTATGTAATGAAATTTTAAATAAAAACAACAAAACATATTTTTTGCAAAACAAATGTAAAGAATTGCTATTCCAACATCAAGTTGTGCAGATGAGAAAGGAATTGTTGCAATTACCAGGCCTAAATCTTTGTTTTACCTACCTTGCACGCTCATCAGAAACAAATGTCTTCAGAACTTTTTTTCCCGCCGAAAATGATGACATCATTAGTAATTCCTGCCATTCTCTGCTCGACGGCAAAACAACTTTTTTTCTCTTAGCTCTACCAAGGAGTACTCTACCCTGGAGGTAGATTGGGCGCAAGTTCAAGACAACGAAAGGGCGATGCCTCTTTACAGAAAATGAGGTTCAAAATCAATTGGAGCGATATTCTGACTGAAAATAAAGTTGTTATTTATTTGTAAGTTATTTCTAGCAAGTAAATGTCCCAAAATACCAAGAAAGTAAAACTGGACACTTACAAAACTTGAAGATAAAAAATAGAATAAGACAAAACAACACTATATTTTAGCAACGAAACATAACAAAAACAAGCACATATTCCAATGTCCACGAATGTTTTTCTCAGTACTGAGACTGCAATTAATTTATTATCCTGGCCCCTGGGCTGGATTTGGAGGCATCTAACTGTTTCGTCTTTTCCTTGCTGTCGTAAATTTCAGAGTTCTGTTCCTTGGCAAAATTTTTGCCAAAAAAAGTTAAACATTCTCTTGTCTATTTCTTCACAAATAACTTCATAAGAGTGACCTTTGCCACAGGAAGCTTCCAAAATGGAAGCTGTATTAAATGAGCTTCCAATGATCAAACAAAAGCTTTTGGCAAACACCTCTCTTGGGTGTTGGCATTCTAAAAGAAACTTCTTGCTTTCCTGGTTTGCCATGATTTGCAAGAATATACCCCAGGCATGAATACAAGTCAGGTAGACTAAATCGGTTGGTTTGGATAACCCTCCATAATTGATTTGCTTCAAAAAGCTCTCTCGAGGGCCATTGGAAGTTGAGGCTTTTTCATCTTCAAGGTTAAAAACTAATAAGGTTTTGCCCTGTGACACAAAGTTTGGGCATTGGGTACACTTCACTCAACGATTGCACAAGATAACCAGCAATGTAGAAACCAATACTGCCGTCTTCAATGGACTCCAAATGAGCAACGGGAAGGAACTTGAGCATCAATCGAAGTTTTATAGCAGCATTATGGATGGTTTCACCTTCGGACACTGATTTGGGGCCAACATTTTTTTTTAATTTCACAAACGTGCACGTTGTCGTGGTTCACCAAGGATCAAACTTAGATTAGTTTATCCACTCCACGGCTTATCAGACTCTAGAATGTGTCGGTAAGAGGTAAAATAATTAACTCCCGAAAGTTGTCGGTACCAACCAAATCAGGCTGATTGAAATGATCAGATTGAAAGTTCCCAAAAAGTACATTTTGGACCTCATGCCCATGTAACATATCTTTGACATATTCTTGGAGAGTTTTGGTGGACAAAGTCATGGCAAGCATGGTGGGAGATGAGAGACCTTGTCGCTCTTTTCCCTGGCCTTCTAATTTCGAATTCCAATCAGAGATCCAAAAAGAAAATTTCGAAAGAAATTTCAAGTTATCATCCTAAGCTGAATAAATTGGTGCACGGAATGGGTCATGTTTTTGTGTGTGAAGGACGGCACTTTTAGTGTTCACCACTTTCCACCACTTTTTTATCAATTTCAGGAACTTCAATGTGTCTTTCGACGGTTTATCTGTATTGTTGATGTAAAATTCCATGTGATTGTGTTCCACCATAATGAAAGTCTTGGACTATTCGGTTAAGGCTGTTTTTATCTTCATTAAAGTATTCTCCATAGCTCTTCAAGGCTGCCAAAATATTTGGTATTTCCCATAAGTATTTGATGCAATCTCGGGTTGTCACACTTGCAACAGAGGATTGGAAGAAGATCACATTTTGGACTTGCATTTTAAAGGTGCCATCTTGAAATATTTGTTAGATGAAACATGGTATTGATCTGGCCAGTTCCTCTTTCCTCAATGTTTAGAAAAAGGCAACAGTTTGGCTTTTCGACGAGTGAGATGCCTTCTGGCAAGCCAAGGGTGTGTTGCTTCTATATTTGATAGTAATATGCAGTTGGAGTATGGTGGAAACTGGAAATTGCGAACAGGTGTGAGGATGAATTCTAATCTGTCCTTACTAACTAACAACCATTGTGACATTTGAAAAGTACATATTATCAAATCATGCTAATGGCACATAGTTAATGCAGGGAAACATGTTGTTTGATTAACTGTAATGCATAAAGTATAACTTTATAGTAGAGAACAATGTAAATTATGAAAACCCTCATGAAGCAAGTTATTGAAATAGAACCACAATATGTCTTGAAAGTCAAATATACTTAGGTCAAACTATGTTGATGCCTGATGGTTTGATCTTTTTACACATTATTAGGCAAAAAAAATGAAATTTTTAAAAACCCTTGGAAGGCTAAATGCAGGGACTTAATACAGACTGAAGAGAGAAAATTTTGGTGTTAGCAATTATTTTAGGTCTGAAAAAGTTGCTAAGCCTCCTATGCGACAAAACGCATAATGAAAAGGTTGCGTTGGCGCCAGCCGTCCAGAATTTCCGTGGTCTATGTACAATCTTTCAAGAGATCATGAATCGCTCGGCGATTTACGAGGACGTTGATCCGTCGTGCAAGGCCTCAACGACATCTCCACATAGCCCCCATTTTTCACAGAAAATAAAGCGAATTTTCAAAACAAACACACGTCTAGGATCGAATACGAAACAGCTGTGACAAAAACAAGTCCGTTATTAGAGCATTTTAATCAATGATCAAGGGATTCGTGCCCACCCTGTACATATAATTGACAATTTCTAATTTTTCAAAAACATTAAGCCATTTACATAGGAAAATTGTAATAAAGCGTTCTCAGAAACTTATCTATTCACTCAATAAATTGTTCAAGGACATGACAAATTTGTTGTCATGCCTCGCAATGTTTGGATTTACAATGTTCCAAGAAAAACTTTTTGATATTCCTCATTCAAATTATTACCGGACGCCCATTAAAAGTGCTCAGGTTCATGCAGGCCCACGACAACATTACAAGACGAAACTTCTTTTCATTTTTTTCCAAAAATCGTGCTAGTTAATAAGTTGCAAGCCCTTCAGTTTGGATACGCCTCGTTTAGACGTTGAGACACATATTTCCGTTGTAATTCTTCTATTCTTTGATTTCAAACAGAAATAAGAAGGTGAGTAGTTTTTGTACTTGCTTCGATGTTAAACATGGAATTTCAATCAAGTTCGTGATGGCATCGTCTCATGTCGTCTTGGTAACAAGAAAAATGCTTGAGTGTTTTGATTGAGACATGATACGATTATTTAGGTAGACACCCCATGGTCAGAATGAGCACATCTTATTGATTAGGCGATGTACGAGCTTTGTCATGATGGAATTCATCTCAAGAATAGTTGCATTTTTATCCACCTTTGTTCAGACTCGGCTCTTTGCGAAGAGATGGCTGATTTGGGATAGTGAGAACGATCAATTTTGATTTTCACTTGACCAATATTTTGTCATCCATTCTTGATAACACTCTTTTGTGACTTAGTTGTAGCTCTTAATCAATCAAGTTTATCCTCATTTTGACCATGGGATGATTTAATCAACTCTCAATCGAAGCATTCGAGCATTTTCCATGCCACGAAGGTGAGTTGAAACAAAGAATGAAGAGCAATCACGAACTCTGTCGACAATCATTAAATTCTAACCAACCAGTAAATGTGGTTGGACTAAAAGGCAAAATTTACAATTCAAATGTCCAAATATTTTTGAAATATCAGATAGCTCAAAATTACTTAAAATTCCCACCTTCACTTTGCCATGACGTCACAATACCCTAGTTTCAATTCGAAAATGGCTGTATAACATTGACTGATAATGCCACCAAATGTTCAAGATCCTCCCACGTAATATTCTTAACTAAAATTAAAGATTTTTTCCCTGGCTTTGTTCTCGGGTTTTTAACCGATGCAAGGGAATGTTTTCCCTGCAATTCATTTTAATTACATTAATTTTTATTCTTTCTATTTATTTTATCTACATTATTAAGTAAATTAATATACGGGCTTTTTGTAGGAGGTGCCCAACAACTCAACAATGTTATTTTGAAGAAGGAAAACGCCTCCAAAACAAGCAATCTATCTAAACTCGATGTTAAAGAGTTTCAATAAGAAAACACCATTTGTCAACTTGGATTCTTTTATTTTTTTTAGAGGTTCATCATTCCGTACGTACATTCCATGTTTGTAAACATCACACTTAGAGACGACACTTTTAACTTAAAAGTAGAAGCGGGAGCGTTTTTTGGAATTGGTAGGGAACTTTGGATATACATGGAACAAACATAGTATCTGTGCTTTTAACTTATCGTAACAGTTTTCTGGTGGATATTGGACCGATCTATATCGGAGACCGAACCATTTTTGTGGTTGTGTTGTTGTTTTGTCGCTCTCTTTACGGAAGGAGAACGGATTTTTGAGATGGTTTTTATCTTTTGATTTGGGAGGAATGCCAACTGGTTTCTTCTTTGGCAATGAAGATTGGTCACTGCTCCAATTTCAGACAAAACCATTTGAGTAACAAATGATTCTTCTCAGTGGTGAATGGGTGTGGTAAACGGGTCACGAGTCCTCATCAGAAGGACTCAAAGGTGGTCAAACTTGTCTGAAATGTCAGTGACCTGTGAAAAAAAACAGGTCTTGTTCTTTTTTTAATTTTTTTTGTTGACACCAGTGTCTTAAAAAGGGAAAGGAATAAGCCACACAGAGCCTTGAAGGTGGCGGGGTTGTGTCTGCTGATTGTGGAAAAAGGATAGGGATTGATTCACAGTTCCAATGGATTAGAAGCAACACTGGCGCTGAGAAGACGAGGACCCTGAACAGTCTTCTAATCCAACATGGGGAGGGTTGATCGGCTCTTTCTTGTTCTTAGATGTCATATCGCTGTGCGGCCAGGCTATGGCAATTTTGGGAGACCAATGAATGGCCTCTCTAGTAACGGACAGAGTATCCGTGTTGCTCAACGGGCTCAACCAATTGCTCAACGATGGGAGCCTCCTCAATGTTCCTCACGGGAGGAAGGGCATAAGCCTGGGCAGCCACGGGGGCAATGGAGGCATGGGCAATGGGGGCATGAGCAATGGGGGCGGCACCGTAGGCCACAGGGGCGGCACCGTAGGCCAGAGGAGCGGCACCGTAGGCGTAACCGGCGGCGTATTGGGTGGTAGGCAATGGGGCGTAGCCGGGAGCGGCCACAGCGGGAAGGGCGTAACCTTGGAGGCCAGCTCCGGCCAAACCGTAGGGAGAAGGAGAGGCGATGATGCCAGCCTGGGCGGCGGCGCAAGAAGCAGCAAGGGCGATCTGCAACGACAAGGAATGTGAGATAATTACTTGGCTTCTGAGGTAGGATAGAAGAAGGTACCACAAGCGACCTTGAAATATTGGAAGAATGTACTTACGAACTTGTACATGTTGAATTGATAGACTGCTCACTGGAACTGTGAGGCAATAGCTTTCGGGTTGGCTTTTATATGGAGGCGACACACGGTAGTGGGTATGTGTCCACATGTACATCATCCATTCAAGCACCGACCCCTCACTTCTGGTCGATGAGGTGGGGTTTACGCACCCTCTTGAGGAGAGTTCCTGAGCACTGGTTGATTGTGAGAACAACCTACGCCCAAGACAACATCATACCATCCAGTGGTGTTGGTCAGATCAGGCCTACATTGTGAAAGATTTGCCTGCCGACACGGTAACAGACCGAAAACCACAGTCCTTTCTGGATTCCAATCGAGAAGTAGGACCTTCTCAATGTCAATTTACGGTTAAATTTGCATTCCTTCGGTTCTGTTTCGGGTTCAGTATCAAGCTATTCATATCAGATCCGTTTTCCTTACCAGAAAATTCTGTGTTGTTGGTTGGGATGAAGAACCTTGATAATTGAGCTTACGTAACGAGGGATCTTAAAGAGAGAGAGAAGAGGCAAGAGGTGTTGGTTGTGTGACATCATAGGGCTCCAGAATCACGTAATCTTGGGCAGGAAAAAGAATTCCTTTGTGAATATGCAACCGTCGGGTAAACCATTCTCGACCGTTTCTTACCTCAAGTACATCTTAGAATGCGTACGTAGAACGACGTGGGAATATCCAGAGGGAAAAATAATCAATGCAGGCAATCAAAATCAAAACAATTGCTAGCAATCTGTTCTCGAATCAAACATACTTGCTAGCCCAGATCCCTATTGCACCTTAAAAAGGTCTTTTTTATGTTAATGACTTAAAACAAAAGGAATTACTCTTGAGTTTGAAATATAATGTTAATGAAAGGTAATTGAATGTAAATCAATTACTTTTTGTAGTATCAGGTCAGGTGGAAGAATAGCACAAGCACAATAGCAGCATGGTTAGACAAAGTAGAAACAACCATGCTCGAGTAAAGTCTCAGTATATAAGGCGCGTTTCTTAGTTGCAAAAACGCAGCTCATGCAATGAGACTACACTCGAACATGGTTTTTCTATTGTTAATGTTTCTTACTATGCTTCACCTGTGCTTCTACTTTGCTTCCAAATACCCTCGCTCAACAAGTGGCCTACCATCATCAACGTTATTACATCTAAAATGGATCAAGGCAATCGACGTTCACGATTCAATCGAAAAAAGCGACCTCAAGCGGCATTTATGGCATGACCTGTGGTGTAAAAAAGAGAAATTCCGAAAATACGCTCTTCACTCTGCTAAGTTTGAATGCCTCTGGTACATCCTCTGTGATTTGTAATTGGCAGCAGTTAACAGCAAATTGTTACTTATTGTTTCAAAAAACAGTCGTAAATTTTAAGGACATCAAGATTTTTGCCTCGTTTTGAAGTTATTACACGTTTAAAACGTCAACTTCAGTTTCAAAAGTAGTCACCCTCTACATATGAGGAAGGAGAAAAAAGGGAAAAGGAGAAGGCAAGTGGGGCCGTCAACCAAATCAGAGCGACCAATTTCAGACCTTAAAAAAGGAGTTGGGGAAGGTTTCAGACTAGTGGACTTTTAAACACCGTTGTGACAAACCAATGCAATTTTGGTGCATTACAAGTACACAGCATTTGAAGTTAGAATAAATGGCTCTAGAATGAAACGAAAAGGAAACACCAAATACTGATAAAACTTGCATAAAAAGCGAAAGAAGTTACTACATAGACCGGGTCTCTTTCTTGTGTGTACACACCACGTTTTGAATCGTGAACGTCAATATCCCATTTGGAAAATGGCATGTTCACTTGCCATTATTGAATATGGTTGAGACATTTGGAAGAGGAATTTTCTAAATAAGAGACCTTGTCTAGGTGTGAGGTGAATGATGAATAAATCAAGTTAAAAAATACTTTGCTTTAAGCCTCACTGATGCAGTCCACAATAAAAACTAAGCTGTTTTGTAATCCATCAAAACATGAACTAACAAAAAATAAACGTCATCATCTAGAGCCGGGGGTCGGCAACCATTTTTGGGTCAAGGCCCACGAAATTTCGTTCGTGTAGTCAGGGGCCCACCGGACAGGCATTGGTAGGTTCAGGGGCCCACAAATTAGCGATCAAAGAGCTTTGGACCCACAAGTACAGTACTATGGATGGCTCTTGGGCCCACTATTTTGAACTTTCGCCATAGCTCCTGGGCCCACCAACGACCACCCTTGGGCCCACATTTGGGCCGCGGCCCACCAGTTGCCGACCCCTGATCTAGAGGATGATTGTCTGGTAATGGTGACGATGTGAGGTCCAAACGAAAGAGCGAACTAGAGTTGCCAGATTTTTCTGAACCATTCATGTCAAAAAATATCAAGAAAAAGGCCAGATTTGGTTAAACAGAAACAAATTTTGTAATGCCATGATTGGTGCTTGAGCTAACAAATTTGGAAACCAAAAGTAATGATTGAAAGCAATTCAGACGTTCTAGATTTACTCGAAAGAATGAATGTGAGATTGAAAAGCTCTTTAATAATCTGGAATCTGGAAATTCAGAATCTGGTAATTCAGAATCTGGTAATCAAGCATTTTTGTTAGGGCTATAGCTAAAGATGTTTTGTTTCTGTTTTGAAAGTAGAACATGTTTTAAATGAGAAGAAGTGATATCCATGGCATTTGCCATTTTACAATTTGAAACTATTGATTTGGAAATATCTGGCAACGCTGCTTCATTGTTCTTTCGACTCGACCTCACATCGTCACCATTACCGATTGTCTTTTGGTGTCAAATATTTCATACCAAAATTAATGCAGTAAAATGACATTTACTTGCTGTTTTGGATTACCAGAGTACATTTCTATTTTTCTTTCACGGTGTTTTTTGAGCGTGAGAAGTCATTTTCAAATTCCAAAAACTTTTGAGACCACTTTTGAGGTGTGAATGCAATACTGCATTTGTATCTAAGTTCTGTTAATTAGGTCACAGGCAAAAACACGATGTAAGGTCACTTAAAAAATATGATTAAAAACATTTTTTGAACATTTTCTACCACTCAAGTAGTCTTTTGGATGTGTCTACCCAAAACATACTTAGCCGTTTGTCTAAATTGATGTAACGACCCTCCCTTTGGTCCATCGAGAATGCTGAACGAAAAAGCGTTAAAAAAAGATCCACGAAAGAGATTTCCGAAATATTTTAGAGCAACACTGCTCCTAGTATATCTGAGACTAAAGTCAAAGTAAATTTTCAAATATTTGTTTTTAAGTATGTTTTAAGTAACATTAGAGTTTTTGCCCGTGACTTCTTTAACCGAATGCAAATAAATGTTCTGCATTGCGTTCACATCTCAGAAGTGGTCTCAAAAGTTTTTGGAATTTGAAAATGACTTCTCACGCTCAAAAAAGCACCGTGCTTTACTATCGCCTAATCATTTTTTTGCAGATATCTTGAATGATTTCAAGACACGATAAATTACTGTTGTTACTTTTTGTAAGTTTGGTCAAAGATTGATTTTGAATTAGCTGATCTCTGGTAACTAGGGACAGTTGGTTGGTCTGGGATTGTTTGATTAAAGTGATCCAAGTCCTCTTTGAAACTGGCCAACTGATTTTTCTTGGCATAAATTACCCGCAGGTAAAAGGGTAGCTTATTAAATAATCTAGGACCACGTATTGGGAAGGAGGGGTTCATAAGGGTTTTCGTAACGGCATTTTCCCCGCTATTGCTTCTAAAGGTTTCACTATTCACTATTCACACGTTCACTATTTTGGTGAGTGAATATGATCCCTGTGTTGTGGGCGAATCCATGAATGCGTATGCAATATGGCACATTCTATGGCTCATGTTTTCTTTCAACACTAAATGAAGGAAATAAAGCAGTCTCTGAAAAAACTTCCAATTATTTCAACACATAACATAATTCGGGACCTTAACGGATCATTTCAGATTACTCTAAGGTTTCCAAATTGATCCAATAAAAAACATGTTCAATCCTCCAACAACCCTTGTGTATATGAACTTCAATACCTTTAACTGGTGTTAACTTGATTGAACACTTTGAACCTTTTAAGGACTAGTTTGATGCAAGCCTGACGACTATCTTTCTTATTTCGATATTATGTTTTTTTCAGTTTTAGACCAGAAAACAAAAATTTAAACATTTTGTGAGTGCATTGTGCTAAAATATGCAGGGTGGAAGAGATGAGCCGCGAGAAATTATTTTGTCCTAGAAACACTTAAAGTGTGCGATCAACCCCAAGCCAAGGAGATACTAAAGTCAAATCTATGATCACTAAAGAGTTGAAAAGAAAAGAAAAAGCTACATATGGTTCGAAGGACCCATTTATGATTTCATATATGATGTAAAAAAGCGCATGAAGTGGTTCTGGAAAAAACTCTAGTATTTCAGGAGGTCCATTGCCCGCATCTTGAGCATAAAAAAAACTTTGTCAAACCACAACTAAACCATCTAAACTTGTATCCCAAACCTCTGTAAATCAAGGGAGACATACAGCTCTTGGTAAATCACGAGCGAGATTTTTTTCTTAGGTTGTTTTTTTAAATTACCGTTACAAGGAATGGATTCCTTGTAAAGAAAGTTAAGCATTAACGTTGCTACATATGATTAACATTAGTATGATATTTGGTCTAACAACGAGTTACCGTTGGCAGATCTGTACTACCCTCGAATATTTCAAAAGAAAAAATGTTTATGTCTTCCACCTGAAGATTGAATTTAAAAAGTCTACTGTGTCAAGTGTCAACTTGATTAAGAATGTTCAATGTTGAAATACTTGAAACATTAATCGCTGTCATTAGGTGCTTACGATTCCTAATGAGGAGGGGAGCTCGATTAAGAAATCCGACCACTACCTTTCAAACTGGCAACGTGTCAATGTGGCAGGGTCCTTACCAGTTTCTAAAAAGGGAACAAGAAGAAAACCAAGACCAAACATTGACCTGTGTAGTCAACTCTCAAATGCGTTTTCCACGTGGTCATCTACCATGGTCAAGTTGCACTGGAGCCCCCCAAAGTCCCCTTTTCAAGTGAGGCTACCCAGACAATAACGGTCGAGAAGAGAGAAAAATACCTACAAAAGCAAAGCAAGCTAAAAGCCACGACTTCAAAAAGCTCTCTTCTACCTCTTCTCGCTCTCTTACTAGCTTGCTTTGAAGGAAGAACTACAGAACTGTAGGAAGAACTGCCATGTGGAGTGGACAGCTGTTGATTGATCTTGTAAGCAGAGTTGGAGCGGCAAGTGTACCTTTTGACACTCTGCGCTCTCAAAAGATATTTTTATATGTGCATTGAAATGGTGCCACAAGTGCATTTCTTCTAAAGAAAAAGCGGGATAAGAATATTGCAGATCAGTTCTCCGTCCAATCCAATCCCATTCCAACATGGGAGCGCAAAAGAAAGCTCACAAACGGATGGATAGGAAGCAATCTCCGGGACTGCCCATCGACAAGAAATACATCATCCTAGCTGTGATTGCCGCAGGAATATCAGCCGCAGTATTAGGAATCCTCAGTCTAAATAAAAGTCCAGGCCCAACCATAGAGGTACCTCAAGACAGCAATCATTATGCATTTGAATCCTACTCGTCCTCAGTCCCTGATCCCGTACAAACTGCCGATCACATTCCCAAACACATCCGGGATGCTATTCGACCCTATACTGAACCCGAACTTCATCCAATCAAGAATATTCGAGGATTACCCTCCAATCTGAAGGATTGGCCTCCAGGAGAACGAGGATTGGGAATCACATTGGATGAGAAGAAACTGAGTGCCGAAGAAAATGAGAAACGCGAAAGTATGTACAAGAAACACGCCTTCCAGGAATATGTGAGTGATCTGATCTCACCTAATCGATCACTTCCCGATTGGCGAGGCGATTGGTGTCAAAAAACTTACTCGGAAGATCGACCTGATTTGGATTCAACTTCGGTGGTGGTTTGCTTTCACAATGAAGCTTGGTCGACTTTGATCCGAACTGTTCATTCGGTAGTGAATCGAAGTCCGGACCATTTGTTGGAAGAGATTTTGCTCATTGATGATGCTTCAACTATGGACCATCTAGGTGAGGGGGGCCATTTTCATGTCGTGTTGAGATTATCATACTCAAACGATGAACCTATTTCTATCTAAGGTCAAAAGTTGGACGATTATATGGAAAAGTTTGACAAGGTCCGGATTGTCCGTAAACCTGAGCGACAAGGTTTGATCCGATGTCGAATGTTGGGAGCCACTTTGGCGAAGGCTAAGACAATGACCTTTTTGGATTCGCATATTGAGGCGGGAATCGGTTGGTTGGAACCTTTGATGCACCGCTTAAAGGACGAACCAAACGTAAATAGTGATTGAAATCATCCAATTGTAAAAAAAGATCTCTAATTTAAAACACTCTGACATTCGTTATAGCTTATAGTTAGTCCGGTGATTGATGCTATCAATGACACCACATTCTGGTACACCTTCATTCACCGGGATCTCAAGGGTCTAATGAATTGGAAAATGGATTTTGAGTGGCATGAGGTGCCCGCTGAAGAGCGCAAATTCAAGGTTAACCCGTGGGCCCCTCATTCCAATCCAATCATGTCTGGCGGACTCTTCTCCATCAACAAAGATTTCTTTGAAAGAATAGGGTACTACGATACCGGTAATTATTCAATCTGTATAGTATGATACATAAAAGTATAATAATAGTGACCAAGCACTTTTAATAATTTCGCCTAATTCCATATTTCAGGCATGGAGATTTGGGGTGGCGAAAATTTCGAGGTCAGTTTTAAGGCCTGGATGTGTGGAGGAAGGATCGAAATTGCTCCTTGTTCGCGTGTTGGTCACGTCTTTAGAACTTGGTCGCCCTACAAAGTGGACACGAAGAAGGTGTACGGAAATAATATTCGGGTGGCTGAGGTCTGGATGGACGAGTTCAAGTATCTTTTTTATGACAGGTGGGTGTGTTAATTTTCTCGAAATCCGGGAAACTAGAGTCAGGTGCAAAACCTAAAAAACCCAGGAAATTGAAAAAGGATGTGGTGCATGAGGCTAAACTCTTCAAGACAAATGATTCTTGTACCTGAGGTTGCCCGAAGATGTTAAAGCCTACGGTTTCAGTTGGTTCGGCTTTCCAAGATTCGTGAACAGTCGTTTCATTGTTGTGGAATGAAGTAGCAAAGCAGCGAATTGTATTTTAAGTACAAAACTAACTTGATTGATGAATATCAGAAATAGTGTTTTACCAGAACACCATTTCATCCGTGTACAAGTGAATAAAATTAAAGCGTCTACCGGTATGGCAATCTGACGTGGCCAAAATTGCGAGGTGCAAACAAGTGTTTGGATGTACGAAGTGGAAGAAACACGTTTTGCTGGCTTGATCATAATATTGTTATAAATTTAAAAAAGTGGTTATCAATGAGCATCGAGCAATGTCTCGCACCGACATTTTCTTCTTAAGCTTGAAACTTTATATATTATTGTTTTTGAGTACTCTTTCTTTTCGCCTATGGTTTATATTTACGATAGACAATCAATTGCTTCCTACTTTCCATTGCTCGTCTTTCTTTCGTTCGCTTTAGCCATAACCCAAGCCACTAATCCTTTTCGGATTAAGTGAGAGACACAAGATCACGGAATATTCATGGACGCAAATCGAGTTCTCTTTCATGTCTGATATTGCCCAAACTGTATCCACATTCCCGCTCTGTACACATATGTACATACAATCACAAACTTTTCTAATCATTTCCAGATTAGGGGGCATCGAAAAGCCTTTAGAGACGCGATTGAGTGCCCATGGTGATTATGGTGATACCAGTGAGCGAAAGGCTCTTCGGGCTAAGCTTCAATGCAAATCGTTTCGATGGTACATGAACAACGTGGCCAAAGGTCTGCCCTTTCACGAATTGAAAGGCGCGGGTGAGATCCGAAACCCGGAGATGAACTTTTGTTTGGATCAGAATGACCACGTCCAATTCATCGGCTCTCCCGTGTACACGATCCCATGTCATGGCGAGAGTGTAGGCAATCAGTATTGGTGGTTCAACTCGAATAATTACCTTCTCCGAGATTACACTTGCATTGGCGTCGCTTCAGACGGATTATCCGTGGTTATATCAGACTGCTCAAAGGTAAGGGTAGCTGATGTCTCGCAAGCTCAGCAATGAGATGAGCTCACTAATTCGGCTCAAAATACAAACTGGCAATACCCTAAAGGCAAGAGAACAAGGTTAAGTTGGCTTCGGGTCATGGATGACTCCAAAGTAGTACTGGGAACATGTGGGCTAACGAAGCTCGGAAATCAAATGCTAAACTTGACAGAAACTTGAAGGCCCCAAGAGGATATGACTCATCTGTATGTTGGTCGTGAAGCCATTGACAACTTGGTAGAGAGTAAATGTGAACCTCTAGCACAAACAACTTTTCGAGGGCGATTTATGAAAAATTAACAAGTTCAATGTTATACTGGCCATATTGAGGCACATCCTTTATGACCCCAATATAATCAGAATTTAAGAGAAAAAAAGAAACACACAAATGCTGTCTGTGGGTTTGTTGTGATGTAGGGTTTTATGGGGAGGTTTAATAATTTACATTCAGGAGGTGAAATTTGAAACCATTTGTTAAAAACCTCTCTAAAAGAATATGACACTTCATTTTTATTTCCGCGTGCACCTAATATTTAAAGCGTATCAAAAATTAGCAAATATGAACTCATTGGAAGTAACAGCCTATTTAGCTTTGATGGTAATTGCCCAATGATCCAAGCCAAGTGTTCCATAAACGTTTGAGTATAGAGTTCCATGTTCCACTAAGTTGGTGCCTTTCTTCACTTTCTCTTCACAGATCCGACCTTGGAATTATAATCGAAAACGAAAATGGCTTCAGCAAGGCGGAAAATGTTTGACTGTGGGCTCTGCCAACGGAATCTACACCTCGCAAATGCATAAATGTGACAAGGACAACCCTCTTCAGCAATGGGTTTTCACGCGTTTCAACGAGAGAGGCCTTGCCTATGAAGATTTGGGTGATCACACTAAAGTTCAAGCTGACGAATGAGCCCCTCTGAAAGAGAATCTAGAACACATTCCCGAGAGATTGGTGGATCAGTCTTCGCTCTCAGCTCTCTCATTTCAATCTACTTATATGATGGTTAAGTTTTATAAGAAGCAATTTCCACAGACGCTCACCATATCTTGATACCGTGCCTTAGCAACCAATTTATTTGTTTAGTTGTTCCTAGAGTAACGAGTGCATTCATGATTTCTCAAATAACTTTATTTACCCCTATGGAAAATTACTTATGCTTTGTTCATGAAAATAAACTCTCTTTGTTACAAATACCGTTCCATTGGAATGAGAATCGCTTTCATATGAAAAAGGGGGTCTCCCAAGTTTCTTTTTGGACCGAATTGGTCTTTGAAATTCATTGGCAATTTTATTCATCTTAATCTGGCATTAGGATGTCTTCAAAATGAGAAACTAACTACGTGTTAGCCGTACGTACTTTCCTGCATTTTGCATTCATCCCCCGGAGATGTACTTTGCATGAGTGATGATAATTGAAATACGTGATGTATTCAGGATCATGATCAGACATCTGATTGCTTGGAACTACAAGTGGAACCGGTCCAACAGGATTCACTGGGTTTAGTAGGAAAACGAAATTCTGGACGGTTGCAGCTTTCATTTGTCTCAGGGACCGTGCTAGGGCCCATAAATTCCTGTTGAAAGCAATCGGGTCTTGATTTGCCGAAATCGTGAGTATTAACGGGAACATCACGCACCCTCTTCTGGGCATCCGTTTCCAGTCTAGCCGGTTCGTTCGAGGACAATTCGTTCTCCAAGAGGATTTGAATGTTTGGACTTGGTGGGTGGTTTTGGACGTTCCTTTGGCCCACTTCGATGTCTAGATTAGAATGATCTTCTTCCTCTATGGAAAATGAGCTGGACGGGGACCTCTTCAGCCTAGACAAGATGCTCGAAACCGATCGGCTCCCTGGCGACGTTGGCGAAGGTTGAGAGAACTGAAACCTTGGAATGGCTCCAGGGACATGGAGGGAATTCCCAGATGGGTATTGGATGACGTTGGCGCCGCACAATGAGGAGGATCGACGAGATTCAAGTGGCTTCTTGAGGAAATATTCCGCTGTCGAACACATGCTCGTCCGTCGACTTCGAGCTAAACTTTGCACCATTAGACCTCCAGCCAGATCTGCCAATCCGAGGCTGTTCCGGCCGGGCGATGGTTGAGAAGTGGGCACATAATCTGGAACAAGGAAGCTTGGTCTTCGAATCGGATGATATGAGCTGCCTCTCTCCACCACTGGTTGATAAACGCTCAATTTCCGGTCGGACGAGCCTTG
>CM021323.1:6035950-6061267 GCA_010645155.1 Tigriopus japonicus
AGACGTGCACGTGGACCTTGTCATTCCTCATCTCGGAGAAAAGAACACTTCCAGGACTAAGACGGCTTGGGCTGATATAATATATCTAAAGACTCACATACTTGCTACGACATCTGTTGGTTGAAATTGCTAAGTGATTCTGGGCGCAGATATGCCAAAAGTGTAGAAAGTGCATTTGCTTGTTCACTCTCCAGTCAATTTTTGTTGCAAGTCTGACCCTAATTCACATATCACCCATTCAGTGGGGTTTCCTAGGGATCTCTGATCTCTGAACTCGTTGATTTGTGGCGACACTGATGCGACAGCCATCATTCTCTACAGATTCATTGATTCTTTCTCAAATGCCACTAAGTAATGTAGAAGAATCTCGATTCCTTAAAGCCAGACACCTCTATTTGACCATCGTGAGTCCAACTCGAAGCAAAACAGGGAAGACATGAGTTGACCGGCAGCAAGTCACTTTAAAGCCAAAGTTCGTAGGTAGCACTTGCAAACTACTGGTGAAATAAGTTGAGAGAACAAAGGAGGGATAAAAACCTTTTTTCCTAATAGGAAAGAAATTAGCACGAAAAAATCTTTCGTGCTAAACAATCATATTATGCAATTAAAATTGGTTATTCTTGACAGTCCCTATTTATACCCTACATTTAATCAATATTTTACTGCCTAATGTTTGGTTGAATATCCCAACCAGAGTTTCCATATTTTTTTCCTGTTGGAGTTACGGTTTTCTGTTTTAGTTTAAAGTAATTTTCGAGGCCAAGCTGACCAAAATATTTATTTACCACGCATATTTTTTATTTGAGTTTGCCTATCCCCCTCAAAAAGAGTTGAAAAAATTAGAAGATTTTGACAATGTAGTCTTTCGAAAGGTTAGATTTTTTGTCAAAATTTCAAAAGATTTACTGAAATTATGGAGATTCTTGAAAAATTGCAATGAAAAAAGAGAATTTTCCTTCAATTTTGGAAGAAAAAGCCCAAATATTTAAAAACTGCTCAAAAACGCAAAATATTTAAATGAAATATTTTTTATTTAATTAAATATTTTCGGCCGCTCTAATCATGAGTGACAAAGTTTGAATTTGCTGACAACAGATGCCACGGTAGTTGTGGGTTTCTAGTCGCTTCGCGACTTATATCTTTCAGGGCTGCCAGATGGCGGTTTGGCCCGCCAGATTTTGGTGTTTCTGGCGGTTTGAGGCCTTGTCTGGCGGCGAGATTTTTTATTTGGCGGGACGGAAAAATCTGGCGGTATTCTGGCAGTTTACGTTATAGTCTGGCGTTGGGAAATTTCTGTTTGGCGGGGAAGAACATTTTGACAAGTTTCTGGCGGTTTTTAACTGAAAATCGTGAAATTTGGCGTATTTTCTTTGATTTGTAGGATTAGTAGAAACACAGTAGTGTCACACTGTTCTAGCAGAATTCAGCATAACAGAGCTAGAGCTCAAAGTTACAGCATTAGTTACAAAAAATAATGTGACCATTTTTGGCCCATCTCTTTCGTTTTTATCTTTTTTATGTTAACTTTCCTGCAATTTCAGAAAAACAACCAAAAGTAGCGCTTATAATAATCATCACTTTTACATCCTGATATCAAAATCTTATAATTAATATAAGAGAGTGCTGGGCTGTTGAAACTAGTATTGGTGAGCTTGAAGATTTTAGCAAATAGAAGATGCTTTTCAAGCTGAAAAAGGGGCAAGCAAAATGCGCTAGATTGGAAAAAAATGTGCTGGCATAGTAAAGAAAGTGTGTTGGGATGAAAAAGATAAATGCTTGAATGGTAAACAAAGTGTATTGGAATGGCAAATCAATTTATTGCAGTGACAAACTCAAATGTCAAAGAAACTGAAGAGTTTTTAATCAAAAACAAAAAAATGTTAAAAAATACAATTTTGCGTTTCTGTTGGCTAAAACATGGCTAATGAAGTGCAAGAGATGCCAAAAAATCCAACTTTGTAAATATATGGGTAAAAGGCCAAACAAATAATACACAATATTTCCAAATATTTCAACTACTTACAAAAGCACATTTTTAGGGTACGAAACCTTTCAAAAGTTTCACACTCATGATCATTAGCTTGAATATGATGGTGGTTTGCTTTATTTTTTGTCTTATTTGGTCTTACTGATAAACTCAAATTCAAAGTCTCTTTCTATCTAAATGAGAGCAAATGTGTGCGAAAAATGTGTCTTTTTAAACTGGATCAACCCAAAGGATCCTTGATAAGTTCAACTCAGCTATCTTTATTGATGAAAGGTTAGTGCATGATATGTCTCCTCTAGAACAAATGCATAATGAAGGAACTGGAATCAGGCGTTATTCTGGCGGTTTTTTGAAAAAAAATCTGGCGGCGAATTTCGATATCTGGCGTTTTTGGTCTCCAATTACCTGGCAGCCCTGATATCTATGTTCAGGAGCTCAGAAGGCGTTCTTGTTCACCCGCCATAACACAAACCATAACCTCTGGCTCTAGCAAGGCTTTTAGAAATGAACTGGAAAGATGTGGTAGGGTCCTAAAGGTCGGGTTAGCACAGAAAATCTAAAATCTGCTGAATTTGCTCTCAAAGAGTCCCTAAAATTCTACTTACCTTTTGTTCATAAACACGGCTGAAAGCTTAGCAATCTTCTTCTTTCACTTTAATTTTAGCACCTTCGAAAGTCCAATTACTTGGCTTTGAGTCACGCTGATGATGCCACAAGTGTAAACAAACATATCTTCGACCATTTAAACCTGCCCTTGCCGCGTCAAATGCGCTTTTAATTGTGTGAAGAGGTTCAAGCTGAATTTGATTTCCTAGGTAATCAAAAAACCACAAGGTGTACGGCACATTCGTAATGTCAACTGAGAACTGTCTCTGGATGAAATCAATGATTGTGGCGCGGTTTTGCAGTTCACCATCCTGTAAACGGATTTCCCGACCAATTGGATTATTCTTGTACAAAATGATGTTTACATGCCGTGGAGGCATTTTGTCAATTCCATTAAGTTCAAATTCACAGTCTGAGACTCTCAGTCTCAAGCTAAGAATCGTGATCGGTCGTGATGTTTAAATCTTATGCCATCAGCTTATGAATCCAGGGTGGCCAACTTTTTTTGAAGCGACGATGCTACCTAAAGTCATATCAATGCTAAAAAAGGCTAGTTGGGAAATGGAAAATGCTAGAAAAATGCTACTTTTCAAATACGAAAAAGTGACTGCAGCGGCTATTATGCTCATTTGTGAATATTTGAATCTTTATTTTGACTTTAATTTTTCTGAAATTGACCCAAAATAGATCTTTCTTCTACTACTTGCCCCAAATAGTTATGAATTGTGCTTTCAAAAATTTGCAACGCACTGTTTGTGAAAAAAATAAATGAGGGAAAACTAAAATCGACAAGCCATGTAGCACCAATTTTTGATGACAATTATAAAAAGTTATTTCTTGAATAATTTAAGGTTTGTAAGAAACCAAACATTATGTTATAAACGATATTCCTTCAGATTTACTAGGATACTAGATTTACTAGAAATTGAAACGAGATATGGACCAAAAGCGCTTTTTTGTTTCAGTTTCACTTAAACCTACCAATACCAAAAGCAGACAAGCATTTTTAAGACTGAAATTTCACACCAAAGTTGAATAATTCTTGTTTCAGAAACGTTTTCAACTTATTTTCTCTATTTTCTTTTAATTTGCAATCACTCAACATCAAACATATGAACGATTTAAATTTCAAAGTGAGTTCTGTTTGTCAAGAATTTTGTAGTTAGCTACTTTTGATTCCAAAAAATCCTTCTTTTGACAAAAATGATTTTGGTCAGAAGCCCTTTTAAATCCAATTTTTTACTGTAACTGATTTATCCTTTCTTAGTTTAAAAAGCTATTCTTTCTATATTTCCATCACCCTTCAAAGACATCATTCTTTTTTTCAAAACAAGTACTGCTTTGTGGCCCTTCTCAAGTTGTTGGTAGACAAAGCCTGAAAATAAAAATTTGGTTACCATTACCGTAGGACCAACTTAAAAAAAAGAAAAAATGAAAGAGTTGTGATCCTTATTTTCAAGTTAGGGAACGTAGCCAAATTTTGCTGTCAAAATCAGTTGTCTTTAAAGCCAAAAATTGGGTGTTTTTTTTCCAAAAAGTGCTATGCGAAAATGCTATGCAAGTATTTTCGATTCTAGAACCTTTCAAATAATTCTAGAGCCTTTCAAATAATGCTAGAAAGATGCTAAAAAACGTGCAATGCTAATCAAAATTCTGCGATGCTTTTGCCCTTGAAAAAATGCTAATTTTCAGAAATTAGCATAAAAAATGCTAGTTGGCCACACTGTAAGAATCAGGGCTGCCAGGTAACCAGAAAGCAAAAACGCCAGATCAACCTGTCAAAAAAACCAGATTTTTTTCCAAAAAACGCCAGAATAAGCCAAGATTCCCGTTCCATCATTATGCATTTATTCTAAAGCAGGCATTTCATGTACCAACCTCTCATCAGTAAGCATAGCTTAGTTGAACTTACTAAGCATCCTTTGAGTTGATAAAATTTAATAAAATACTTTTTTCACACACATTTGATCTGATTTAGAACGAGAATTTGAATTTTGATTGAACATTTTGGCCTTTTCCCCATGTATTTGCAAAGTTTGATTTTTTTCCATTTCTTTCACTTCATTAGCCATGTTTTAGCCAGCAAAAACACGCAAAATCCATTTTTTGAGTCTTTTTTGTATTTTGTTAAAAGTTTTCAGTTTTCCATGAGCCATTTCCAGCACACTTTAGGCTTCATGTTAACGCACCTAATTTAGAAGCAAGAGCATACCAAAATCAAGTCAGATTAACCGGCCTTGAGTATATACTCGTGACAACTCCTATGTTTGAAACGCAGCAGCTAGGAAGAGTATATACTTGACAAACGCTAATTCGACTTGATTTTGGTATACTCTCGCTTTTGAATTGTTTCCATTTCAGCGCATTTTGTTCGCCCCGTGTTTTGACCTTAAGGAGCATCTTTTATTTGCCAAAAACTTCAAGCTCACCAATAACGTAGGTTCAAGAACCCGCACTCTCTTACGTGTAAGAGCTTCTTTTTGGTTGTTTGTCTGAAACTGGAACAGGCACTTACCCTAAAAAAAGAAATTTAAGGAAAGAGATGGCTAGGCCAAAAAAATGGTCATATTATTTTTTGTGACTCATGCTTTAACTAGAGCACTATAATAAAAGAGCGCGGTCATAAAGTGCGCCATCTAGTGGATTTCATGCGGCAACAGCTCGCAGTTCCCATGATTCACATATTTTTGAAGATTGCAACGGTCAACATGATCATCAGTTTGGAAAAAACTAAAGTGCCTCAAATGTTGACTGAGGATTGTTAATGGACCTGTAGTGGTTATTGGACGAATTTATTGATCAAAACCCATTAAATTGACATGGAAATCTGACTACTAAAAAGGTA
Organism: Tigriopus japonicus; assembly: GCA_010645155.1. Lineage (NCBI taxonomy): Eukaryota > Metazoa > Arthropoda > Copepoda > Harpacticoida > Harpacticidae > Tigriopus > Tigriopus japonicus. Next base: position 6,041,389 of record CM021323.1, read on the forward strand.
ATTCAGGCGTGATCTATGCCAAAAATCCGGATGTAGGCGAAACTCGGGCTTCCGACTGCTGACTCTTAGCCAACAAAAGGGAAGCATCATGAACCCTTGGTAAGCAGCAGCATGTTTAGTTTGCTTCAACACATCTATCCATAAGTCACCTTCTAAAGAGCCAAGATGATAAGACAATTTCTTGATTACTGGTATGGAAATGGTCAATTAAATTGTCTGCAGCAGAGCTGTGCATTCGATCCGACAAGTCCTCCAAATCCAATCCGAAATGAAATTTCAAAATCCGAATCTGAATCCGACAGCTTTGGATAAATCCGAATCCGAAAATTTGCTTCTCAACTCGAACAAATCCGAATCCGAAAAATTTGTGCTCAATCCGAACGAATCCGAATTCGAAAGTCTACCCCAATCCAAAAAAACCCCGTAAATTTGCAGCTCAATCCGAAAAAAAATCTCGATCAGAATCAAACACACTTTTTTTTGTTTTGCTCACTTTAACCTTAATTTAAATATGTAACTTTTCTGTAACATTCTGCGAGATTAAGCTCATTGGACACATTTCATTTGATTTTAGAGTGAGGGGCCTGCCTGTTCTGGGTTATTTGTTTTGACTCTTGAATTCTGATTAATATTACTGATTACTAGGGCCCGGAAATAATTTTTTTTAAAATATAAATATATAGAGTTTGCTATATCTTCTTTGAAATTGTTTACTTTTGGAAGATTTTTTTTTCAAATTTGAAAACTAAATCTGATTTTACGGCTCCCAGCGTAGGCTATCATAGTATTAATTAATACTGCCTCAATATCAATATCTAAATTTTGCTGTTTAAGATTGAAAAATAACAAGCAGATGACAAGAAAATATCTGAAGGATATCATCATTCATGTGATGTTCCTAGTAAAACATCTTTGGACCCGCTCGACCTTTTGCAAACGAGTTCGGCAGGTTTGCAAAAGGTCGAGCAGGTTCAAAGATGTTTTACTGGGAACATCACAGGAATGAGAGAGCTCTCGTATTGGGAGAGGCTCCAGAAGCTAGGGTTGTGAAGTACTTAGAGAAGGGACGAAAGGTATCTGATACTGTATGTTTTGAAGAACATTCACGGGTTCTGTCCTAACCCAAGATTTGAGATCAATTGTAACAATTGTAGATTTTTTGAAATTGTTTGCAATAACGTTAATGATTATTTATAATAACAGGACCAATAATAAATGATTAGCTTTTTTAACAGAAAATGCCATACCTTGCGGCGGTAATAAAAGCATTGTCATTCAAAAAAATGCAGCTCAAAAGGCAATCAGTTGTAAAGATCGTAAAGGTATTGGTTCCGCTCTGAGAGCACCTCCAAATCCCCCAAGAATCGAGCCTAGTTTGAACAATGAAGTCTTCCTCTCTTCTTTATCGGGCTCCTTTATTGTTTATTCTTTTGCCCATTAGTCTTTGTCGGCATAAGTAGGAGCTGATCCTATAACAGCTTTTAAAGCAGGGTTAGACAAATGTTTAGATACTTTTCCTGATCAACCCACTATTCAAGGGTTGTACAGATGTGCGAACAGTAACTCGTTGGTAGACCAAATATCATATAAATGTTAATTGTATGCACCAATGTTAATGATTATTGATAATAATACCAATGATTAATGATTAACGTTATTTGCAGGAATCACATTCCTTGTAGCGTTAATAAAAAATCCGCAACCCAAAAAAGAAAAAAAAGAGACTACGGGGTTCAAAGATCTAACAAGAACGAGCACTTGGGCTGGCGAAGACTTCTATTAGTGATGGACCGAAAGCACTTTCGGCAGAAATTTCGGTTTCGTTGTTGGTTTCAGTTATGCCTACCGAAACCGAAAGCAGACGGACACTATAACGGATAAAGTGGACAACAAAATTTAAATTTTTAGGTCCAAAAATCCCTGAAACATAAAGTTTCAGATTTTCTAAATTTTCAATTGCCCAACATCAAACACATCAGCAATTTCAATTTTCAATGGTAAATATACATAGATATGATTATGTAGTCAGCTGCTTTCGGCTTCAGTGTCTGTTAGGCCTTTTCGGCAGACCCTTTCGGTTTCGGTTAAGAGCCCTTTCAGTCCGTCACTAGCTTCGCACGGGGTTGTTTTTTAGCGTGAGAAGTCATTTTCAAATTCCAGAAACTTTTGAGACCACTTTTGAGATGTGAACGCAATGTAGAACATTTATTTAAATTCCGTTAAATGAAGAATTTTAATGAAGGTTACAAAAATCGCCACTAGAACGAGCCAAAATAGGACCTAATTCTCTTGATTTCAGATCTATCCTCAATTTGGATTTGTTGCCAAAATTGCAGTTTCCTTCTTAAAGTAATTTTCTCTTCATATTTCCAGTCTTTTAGAGCTCAGCTACGATGTTATTGTGTTCAAAATTCTAAAAGCCATGCTCAGTAATCACAAATTAAGGCCAAAGACTAAACAGAAGCACCCACAACCGTTTCTACCTCAAGATGTGCTGATCGTCATTTTTTACTATGATTTAAGCTCAACTCTGCTTCCTTAAAATGGCTTACTGTGATGGCGAGTTGTTTATTTTGAGAACAAGAGAGGGCGCCCAAGTAGGATGTGCTGAGGGCATGCTAAATCATGTGAGAGCCATCTAGGTGACGCGAATGTTGGTTTTCTTTAAAATCGTTCATAGGTCCGGGCAAAAACTCTATTATGTTACTTGAAACATAATTCAAACCAAATATTTGAAAATTTACTTTGACTTAATTCTTAGGTGTACTAATAGTAGTGTTGCTCTAAAATGTTTCGGAAACTATTTCGCGGATCATTTTTCAACGGTTTTTTCGTTCAGCATTCTCGAAGGACCAAACGGGAGGGCTGTTACATCAATTTAGACAACCGGTTTCTTGAGGCTACTTGAGAATTTAGTGGAAGAAAATGTTCAAAAAAATGTGTTTAAGCATGTTATAAGTGACCTTACATCGTGTTTTGCCCGTGACCTAATCAACAGAATTTAAATAAAGATGCAGTATTGCATTCACACCTCAAACTGGTCTCAAAGGTTTTTGGAATTTGAAAATGACTTCTCACGCTCAAAAAACACCGTAAATTCTATAATGAAATCCAAAGTCTCATGGAACAAGACTTTCTTTATAAGCAGAGAGAGCCTGCGCGTGCTGCCTTCGTTGGTCTCGGAGAACCAGACAGGCCCTTTTTTACATGTGAAACGTCCTTTATAATAATATGTTTATTGCGACTCAAGGTCATGTCAGGTTGTATAAAACAGTGTAAAAATATATATATGGTTCTCATATACGTAGTTCGTGAGGGGGCATGTCAAATGTTAAAAAAACGTTACAACAGACGAATATAATATTGTGATATCACAGGTGAGTTGATTAGAATGGTTTCAGTGCACATGAAAGAAATGAAGAGGAGATTGACACACAGAACAAATACAGTTGGGTAGAGGGAGATGATGAAAATCTTGGTTATTGCAGGAAAGAGGGTGGGTCAGATTGAACAGATCCTACGTCAGTTCCCGTCTTTGGTGGAAGTTGGGCAGGAAGCCGGACGAAGGTGCGTGACCGCCAATATTCTGAAGGGGTGTCAGGCCAAGGACAGTAAGGTGTTGTCCAGTCCTTGACTGGGAATGACAACATGTGTCCAGATATTGCCTCCGGAAAGGTCAGGTTCCTAACACTGTTGGACACTAACCTTGCCAGCCCGGTGATGAAGGGCTCGGTTTTGCATATGAAATGCGTCCATGCATTATTCGCATATTGGGGCACGAAGAGGTATCGTTTGAGGAATTTGGTGAACGTTGCATCGGCGGATTTGAGGGCGGATTGGGCGGAGTTGGGAAGCCAGAGGTGCAGGCCGTAGAGGAAGATGGGGGTGATGTAGGTCCGGAAGAGTTGAAGAACTATTGGCAGAGGAAGATTCTTGATAGGCAGTCTAATGCATATGTATCTGATCCTGCCCCTGGCCTTGGTTATTGCGAGGTTCAGATGTTTGGTGAAGGAGAGTTGTGTGGTGAAGGTAAACCGACATAATTAAAAAACTTGACGATTTCAACCGGACTATTGTTGATGTGGAAGACGGTGGGTGCCAGACGACCTTTATGGAAAACCATGGCCTTTGTCTTGATGGTGTTGACTTGAAGGCCGTTCTCTTGGCAATAACCGTGGAGAGCATTGATGGCATTTTGCAATTCTACGGCTGAATCGGCCAAGAGAACCAGGTCGTCTGCATATTGTAGATATTTTATTCTATCGTGATTGATGATGGGGCCTTGGTGAGCGAGGGCTTCGTGCAGGTCAGATATATAGAGATTAAAAAGGATTGGCGATAGTGGATCCCCCTGTGGAAGGCCGATTGATGTGAAGTAACAAGGGGATAGGTCCTAGCCAGATCGAATGGAGCATTTGAATCCTGCATAGATGTTTGACAGCAGGACACATATTGAACGCGGAATTCCATAGTTGGAGTTTGAAGAATAACCGCGTTCGATCCACCCTGTCGAATACTTTGGAGAAATCCACAAAGCATCCGTAAACTCTCCTCTTAGTGCTGATGTTTGCGTGCACGATTTCGTAGAGGAGAGTGGCTGCCGAGGTGGTTGAGCGGCTTCTCCGGAATCCGAATTGAAACTCGGGAAATTTAAAAAGTTGAAATGCTGCTTTTGCTAGAGCGAAAGAAAGATCTTTCAGACAATGGTTGTTTAACAATTCTCCAGAATTGACCATTGCAAATTTGAAGTGTTTTGGTAACCCCATTTTCCCTCTTCTCGGGTTGGTTTTAGCTGAACCAATATACCAGGTCTCGACTTGTAATAGCCTGTGAAAGGTTCTCTTTGTGAGCACCCAACATTAACTCGCCTGAATGCCCACTACGTATGGGCCCACAAAGAAGAGGCCAAGAGCAACTTTTGTCCCAATCTAATTGCATACCACTCGTATTACACCACCAAAGCGGAAGAATGTATTGAAGGCACTGAACGCAAAGAATGCCTAGGTTGAGGGAAACAGCCACTTCAAAAGACCATATCCTCCATGCAAGTGCTTCGAGTGCTTCCTATGATTGTACGTACAGTATGTACTATCAGCAATAATTTAGAGACGTTTTCAGTAGAAATGCAAGTGGAGAGTTCGTTGGAAGCGTTCACTTCACTTGAGAAAGATAATTCGGGTGATTTTTTCCCTTTGACAATTTGACAATCAGAAACTCCACGCAGTTCAAAAGGGGTTTATTTAGACTTGACTTATTTCTGAGAATTTCTGAAGGATTCTTCCACGACAGAAATCTCACTTGTCAAAAGCAAACCTCCTACAATTTCAAACAACTGAAATCTAAGGGTCAAAACTTTATTTGCTCCCTTCAAAAGAACCTGAAAGTCTAAAACGTGCCAGTCCTTAGTTTAAGAAACCCTAGCCAGACTTAATCTCACCTCATTGATGGCCTATAGAACTGACTTGAAGTGAATGATTATAACGATTCTTTTGGACCGCAATCAAATTGCGGTCAATTGTATCACACCAATGAGGAAAATGCGAGAAACACCATTCACTTTCTGTTGCGAGCACCACCTTGAGCCGATTGACGACCAGGATTCTGATTTAACGAACAAGGAGAAAGAGAGGAAGAGCGAGAGCGAAAGCGTTCTCGAGCGTTAACCGTCGGATTGCTCGTCGTTCGTTCCATGATCCAAGTTCCAAATGATGAAGATTCCACACTTTCACCATGGCTTGTTCCACTTTGATAGAGACCCCAAGAGCGACGACTATATGTTCAGGGACGCAGTTGACGAGGAGCTAGATCGGTGGGTGCCTTGAGTGCCTCTGATTTAGTTAGTTAACGGAGCAACACCTCGAGCATCGCTCTCGAAGGAAGCCACTTTTTTGTCGGTTGGAACTATCTACAGCTTGTTGTAATGGAAGGGGGAAAGTCCCTCAAATGGTTACCTTCTTCTTAAAAGTAGCTCTTTTATCAATACTTTGGAAAGGATGGAAATCACCAGGGCCTCCTTGATATTGCACAACCATCCCAAGTGTTTTTTATTTGTTTTCATGAAATATTGCCGCAGACCTTCTGGTAACCGAAAATAGCGGAAACTTGATAAAAACAAGCGTTTAGGTATGAATCAGAATTCTCGAGGAAACTTCTCTTCTAGATTCAAAGCTGATTTGTATGCCAAGCTAGAATTTCAGCTAACTTTTTTGAAGTACTTGAGGCAACAAGTTTTCAAAAAATGGAAAACAGATTAATGAGATCAAAGATTATTTTCAAGCCAAGTGTTCGCATATCAGCGCATGTTTTGGCTTTTGGGTTCAAAAGTGTCTTACCCATCTTATTTTTAAATATTCAAACCTTTGCTTTATTATTGAATTTGTCCGAACCGATCACTTCTTACAGAACTAGATGAAATGTTCATGAAAATAAGAGGCATACATACTTTGAAAATCAATGAATCAAGCTTTTTAATATCAGCTGTACAGAGGTCAGCAACAGATTTGGGGTTAAAGCCCATAATTTTTGAGGTGACGAAGTCAAAGTTTTTTTTAAATACAAGACAACGCCTTCCGTTTGTTCATGGTGTGACAACAACCCTCTATTCTCAAAAAAACCCGGATAAACTTGTCGGAAGCGACGCTCAAGCTTCAATTTTCAAGGAACTAAAATACCTCAAACTAGAGCACTCCAGTATAGCATGAAATCATGAGATGCGACCTCTTGCGGGCGCAGCCATTCAAACCAAAAAGCAAAATTTCGTAACAACCGCGTTCGATTGTAATCATTTTTCGACCACTAGGAGTTGGCCAACCGTGCCGACGACTTTTTTGAAAATAAGGACCTTGACCGACAGGTTTTAACAGTTTACGATGTTTACTCAATTGATCCATTTCATATTCAAATGACTGAGAAAGGCTCCATAACTTGAAATTGTTTAGTGTTCAACGAGGGAACGGTATAAACAAAATCCATTAGGTGATCAAATGGCTACACTGTCCCTTTCCTTCCGCACCCATTAATTGAGTACGGTACACTATAAACGAGAGGAGGGGTGTCACATGCATCCCAAGGTTTAAAGCTTAAAACAAAGTAAAGATCCGGCAATATAAGTATATAAACCATCATACCTAGTATGAGAATTTGTAACTCTCTTATCATATCAAATTTTCTTTCCAGGCATGCAGGGGGTTTGTATCAAAAGAAGTGAGTGTCGGCTGAATTAAAGTGAGCCAGTCTATTGAAGAAAGTTTACCTTTAGGAACTCAGTAATTCACCCACTAAGTAATTCACTCACCTAAAGAATCTGAGTCCGAAATGGAAAGGGGGGAAATATAGAGAATATGAAAAGGGAGATAGGAAATTCAATTAGTCATTCAGCTTTAAATTATGACTTGCTTACCCCGCGAGGTGTCGTTTTGGTCACTTGAGAGTGTGACGACTTGGCTTCCATTGATTAGATTTTATTTATTTGATTAATGTAGAATAAAATGAAATAAAATGAACGTATTCAAATCAGTGTTACAAACATATTAGAGAAACTGAAACAAAATAGAAATTGTTCGTGCAAGCTACTTTCTCAAAACAAAATCGTTCCTCTATTTGACTTTTTTCGAAAATCTCCATCAATAAGTAACATTACCCGTTACGTCACTACAGAGCATTCAGGATCAGAATTTTTTTATTGCACTCTAAGTATTAAGTTACATAAAATTCTTTCAATCATATTGTTATTTGTGTAAAAGAAAATATGATCCATGTTTGTTGTACACTCTTATCAATGTTATTTAATCATTGAATCCCTATTTTTACATTTGCCGCCCTGAACATTTTTACCTCTGCTGCCCTGAATTTTATGCCTGGGCCCTAGAGCAGTGCTAGAGGGTCCTTGCCTTATAATCAGGAATGCTGCCAACAGCGACAAGACGGTCCATTTCAATGAAAATACATGTTTTCTGTCGGCCAATTTCCATGAATGTTTTTGGGGCAATCAGGCTACACGATGACTCAGTGACTTAGAAACGTACGTATTTGCAACATTAAATAGAATTACGTACAAAGCATGCTCTTGAATGCACCAAGCGTATCTGGTGACCTTTTCTTCAATTCTTTCACAGCAAACCTGTTACGTCAAGTCTTCCACTCAATTGAAGCAGGACTGACGAAGTGTACCTCACTCGACCACATTAAACTTTAAATATTTCTAAGTATAGTCATGTAATTAAAAAAATTAGCGGGTTTTCAAGATGTATCAGCAAGACGCAATTTCATGCATCATATTTAATAGAAACTGGAAACGTTAGGCTATTGTGAAAGTAAGTAACCGAACTTTGGCCAAATTTTGATTACAGCCAGATTGGCCGTGATGGCAAAACTGATCGGAGGGGTCCGGTAATGACCCTTATGAACGTTCGCTCGAACGCACGCACGCAGATTGGAAATTAGGGTTCCTTTCGAAGTGACTAGTTTTTATTTTTTGCCTAGGATTTCAGGTGGCTCCCTCTGAGAAGTGCATTTTGCTTACTCTCGACTGAAGCGAGCAGCGCCCCCTACAGTTACAACGGATTCTTGAACTATTTTAAGGGGATTGAAGTACTAGATTAACTAGCTTTTGGCCGTCTCTAGTTAATTAATAGGTCCAGAAAGAGGCTAAATTAGATTTAAGTTTCAAGTCTAAGCTTATATTACTTAAAAATTGGAAACTAAAGTAGGAATTTTTATTTATTGTCAAAGAAAGTCCTTGGCGTAACTAAGGACATAATAATTTAAGGTTTCCTTAGCCTTTTTTGTTTTATTCCTTATTTTTGAGAAACCTTCAGCCACAATATTATAGGAAAAATTTGACCCATAAAACGAGACATCAATTTTCTACGCTGAAAATCAAAGCAAAAGATAAAATCCGGAATATTTCGAGCCAATACAATGCTTTTGTGCAATTTGATACAATTTCAACATTTATTGCCTTTTTTGTATGGCTGAAAGACATAAAGACGGTATATCAGAAATCTACAACTCTTCTGACGAAATACGCAGCATACAATACATTCATTTTGTAACAAATTTTAAGCTTAATACTCCGTTTTTGTGAACTTCATTCAAAAAAAAATATCATTACAAGAAGGTGACATTGCTTTAATGTCCCTGGTCGACATCCATTCAGAAAATTGGCGGCCTTAAACCTTTACGTTGCCCCCAACGAATACCCATCAACCTTCTGTTGACACAAGAATTGTTGTTCAATGCATTTACTGTACGTTTGAATTGTTAGGCTGCAATTCCTCAGGGCAAAAATGTCAAGCTAAGGCTGACGAAAAATGTGGATGTATTTGCGCTCCGCAAAACAATGTGAGAGTAAAGAATTTTGAGCCACCCTCTGATTGTATTAATTAAACCGACCTGCAATGGGTAATTTTAAATCTGAATGGTCATACTTAAATTTGGAAACTGGACTTTCAGTGGGACAAGTTGTGATTTTCACTTTTGTTACCCGTAAAAGAAGCAACCAATCATGATGAATTAAGCAAGTGAATCTATGTCTCACGGTTTTAATAAAGAAAAAATACAAAGATTTCGACTTAAAAAATGTCTACAAATGAAAGCCTGAGCCCAAGTCTCTAAGTATTTAATCCTCCTTTGTCAAACGTGGTGAATTACGCAGTAGACCAAAATACAGCGGTTTTCGGATTTGGTTTACAGGATTGTCAAATTAGAAACCCTTAAAAGATCAAATACGTGCATTTTTTTTTATAAAAAGTACCTGTTTTTCCAAACAAAGATGATTTTCAAAGTGAGGATGTTTTCAAATCTATTGTGTTTTTTCATAATCAGGGCCACGAGATAGTTGTAAAGTTGGTTCCGTTGAAAATTTTATTCAACAAGATTTTCTTACGATTCAAAACCAAAGTTTGGAAACAAGCCGACATTTTATGCGGTAGTTGCAACAAGAAATATTCAGTTCATCTTTGGGGCCACCAGATTGTTGTAAATTATAGTTTGCAGTGTACATATTATCTCAACTATCTGCGATTTTTGTTCAAAATCACAAAATTGGGAAAAGCAATCTGGCGAAATTGCTTGTTTTGTTCCCTTCAGAATGATCTGGAAAAAGGATGACAAATTGAAATCAGAAAAGAAACAAAGCAGAATTATTTCAATTTTGTTTGTCAGCTATTCCAGGCTACGAAGTAAGACTTTCAGATGATAGGAGTGTGAAAAAGTCAGTTTTTAGTGCAATAAATGAGAAAAGGGCTAGTAAAAATACCAAATATCCAATTCTGTTGCATTATTTCTCTTAAAAAATCCTCGCAAAAATACATTTTTTTGCCAACATTTTTTCAAAATTTGATGGCCATGATCATAAATCTTTGCTCTACTAATTACTTAGATTAATTTATTAATTGAAATGTAATTAGTTCAAGGTAATTGAATTATTACGTCTTGGGTGGATTGTTACAATAATGATAATAACAACAATAAAACTTAACATTTTTCAAAGGCAAATCACATATTTTCATTAATATGAATATTTTAGGTCAAATTCGCGACAAAAGTACAAATAATCCCAAAAATTGCAAAAAAATGAGTTTATAATACCATAAGTATTTTGCGCTTTTGGCCCGTCCCTATGCGTAACTTAAAGCAAACTTGTCGTATTAGGTTCAAAAATGCGACCCTCAAGTTCTCAGGTGCTCATTTCCGTGGCTAAGACCTGTTCATGAACTTGAAGACTAGTCCAAGGACCCCTGAAAAAATGTATACTATTTTATAGGTCATCCCTGGCTAGCCAAAGGAGCCTTGATTTTATTCAGATAAGATAAACATTTAACGAAAAAAAAAAAATACGTAAATTTGGGTGTTTCTCCCGCGCAACGTTCGGAATAAAAAGAACTAAACCTCTAGAGAACATAACCTCGCAAGAAAAGAACCAGTTTTTCATGTTTATACTGAAAAAATTCAAGATCCTGGAGTATGAAAACATGTTCTAAATTTGCAGCAGCATTATCTCACAATGTGTAAGAATTTGCCTATAACACATTTATTTTTAGAAGGTATCAAAATTTGACGATATGAAGACCAATTGTAAATTTATCACAAAAAATAACCCTCAGATTTCACCGTTAATATTTTCTAAGCTTTGGTGTCTCTCGCTGTATTAAGTAGAAAAAAGATGTCATCAAATTACATGCGATTGGTAAGTTATTTAAGTACTAGATGAAGAAATAGATAATATAGGAAAAAGTAGTGAAGAAAAGGCCAATGAATTATTACATAATATTGAAGATATGGTTATTAAAATGGGACACAGACAATATAATGCCATTATATGGGTCTATGGACTAAATATTTCCAACACCAACCTTGGTGACTTTTTTTGCCTACCTGTTTTTGGTGTGCTCACCAGGGTTGCCAGGTTCTAGGGAAGCCTCTCGGCCACTTTTGTTTGAAATTCGGCCACTTTCGGCCACTTTTTTGAAGCCTTTGGTCACTTTCGGCCACAAAATGACAGACAATTTCTTATTGAAATTGGCGTTTTCGCCTAAACCCAAAATCGATCAGTCATTTTTTTTTCTCTTTTCATTTTTTTCAAACAATTGAAAAAATCAAGTATTCAGTTTAACATAAAAAAATTGTTGGAACAAAATCGTTTGAAAAATACTTGAATCACAATAAAGCAAATTTCAATTCCCTCAATCAACATTTGGCCCAGCCTCCAAAATAACATTCCTAGTTCCAACATTTCCAAATAAAGATACTTTACTTTGAAATTGCTATCCAATTGGTATAGCAATTTGCAATCGCAAAGAGCAAGGCCAGCAGATAGTTGTAAATTACATTTTACAAAGCAATTACCAAAATCTTCAACTTTTGTCCAAAATTACCAAAATGGGGAAAAAAATTACACAAAAATTGGAAAAATTTCAAAACAATCAAGGGAAATTGTTTGTTACCTTCAGAAAGATGTGAAAAAGATGTCATACTAAAATTATGTAAAGACGCAAAGAGAATTTGTTACACTTTCAACATTGTGAATTTATTTATCAGTTATTCTAAGCTATGAAGTAAGGCTTACAATTGATGTGACTATGGGAAAAGGTCAGTTTCTTCTGCGATTATTGAGAAAAGTGCTAATAAAATAACCAAAATAATCCAATTTCGTTGGATTAATTTTCAAAATAAGTACGAAAAGTACTACATTTTTTGGCAATCAATATTTTCTACCAAAATTTGGTGGCCCTGACAATGAGGCATGTTTCAGATCTAGAAAACTAAGAGGATGTATTTATCTATTGCTGAGATGTTTGAGTTTGACTGGTCCATTTTTGATTAGTTTAGCAGTGGTTGATGATTTGAGTAACCAAATGAAACCACAAGTTACTTCAGAAAGAGGGTTTAACATTAAAGGGAAGTCACATCAAACAAAAATTGCTTTTAAGGGCGTTTCTAATTCTAAAATTGACCATGTTATCAAAGTTTGGAATACTGCAGTGCCCAATTTTTGGACACAAACTAAATGTTTCAAGTATGTATACCTAGATGTCTTTGCTCTGGTTGGTAGAACATGGAATGTTCGAATGTAGTAAGATTTCAGGCCAATGCAGGATTCATTTTACAAAATTCATAAACATTTCGAAAACGTTTTTGCTATTTTCGGCCACTTTCGGCCACTTTTGTATATGGCCGAGAGAATTTTTTTCTCGCCCATCAAATCTCAAAGTCGGCCACTTTCGGCCAATTTTGGAAGTGGCCGAGAAACTTTTTTCTTTCTGCCACCGGGTTTCAAATTCGGCCACTTTTGCCAAATTCGGCCACCTGGCAATCCTGGTGCTCACATTGTGTGGCTTTTTTTCATTTTGAGCGCCCATGATTTTTTGGGGTGGGGAGGAGGGGGGGGATCAATATCATGGAAGAATCATATTTGGTGCGCTCCCTTTTTATTTGTGTGCCAATTCTAAATCAATGTATCTCTTTATGTTTTTATGCCACTTGTGCCGTTTTAATTGACACCCTTAACAATGAGAAACAAGTCGTTTATCCTTTGACTAGTTGAAGAGATTTCACTCCCAAGAGGCCAAATATTTTTTCTTGAACAAATATATTGAAAATATCTCGGGCATTTTTTTGAATTAAAAATTTGTACTGATCGCAAAGTGATCCTCATCTCCTAAGATGATATCCCGATTTTTTCCCATGTACCAGTGTTGAGTTGTAACAAAATTACGGCGTGGAACCCATTCTAGGAATGAAAACCGTACCCTTAAGGTCATTAATGCCAACTTGGGTGCTCAAGACGTTGACACGTCTTGACGTTTGGACATATCTAGAGTGTTTCCAAGTCCACCTTGGGCAAAGAAACCTTGACATTTTTCCACTTGCTAAACAGATGGCAAAATAAATATTAGGAAAATCAGCTTTGAAGGTGAACGCCCCTTTTATCCGAGACTCCTCCTTGTATTCAGGAGAAAACCCTAGATATAACATATCTATCACATTATGGTAATCTGAAACAAACATGAAATCATTTCCACTATGTATTGGACAGGATTTATCTCGTGAAAGATGGAAACTAGTTTGTGATTGTGGTTTTCAGACATTGATTCACCTATTCACCATGGATAAATTTAGGATTTTGAGTATGTACTTAAAGAATACGTTTCACGATATCTCCATTAATGAATTTACCGAGTAAACAATAGAGATCCTTGCTGTTCCACCATTTTCCTAAAGGTTAATTAGGCCCATCATCACAAAGTCGAGGGAGAATACATGTCCACATTTCCAGAAGTCCATGCCTTCACCAGAGAGCCCATAGGATGTTTTTCTTGGCGCGTTTCAAGCTCAAGGGCGAAGGGACTTCGGGATCAGTGTACTTAGTTTGACTGGTTTTTCATCCTGTGTGGCCCTTTGAGGGAAGAAGAGAACCAACTAACTTGTTAGCAGGCACCTTCGTACTACTTTACTTGTAGTCTCGGAATGAGGAAACTTTGATGTACAATAATTGGAGGGGCCTTTCTCGCTGGGGACCATATTCTACGTAGTTTTCATGGTGTGTGATCTAGACAACTGGGTGATTAATTGAATGCGTAATGAAAGGTGTAGAAACCTTAAAATGATGTCACTTTTTAAGAGTCAAATCAGGCCTAAGTGGGGTAATGAATAAAAATGTTTCCCAGGTTATGAAGAACTAGGTCGAAGACGTATATAGACTTGAGTATTGTCATTGTGTTTTAGTCTGCAAGACCTGGCTGGATTGTTGGTGAACTTGTATGAGTCACTCCGTTAAAATACGGAATACGTATGACTTCTTTTTGATGCAGGAAAGTTTCCAGGAAGGTAGTAGACCTTGCCATTGATCTCGTCCAATTAATACAGTGGTCTAAGGTGGCCTATTTACACAGACACATAGACCTTTCCAAAGGCTGGGGACTTGGAAGCCTGAAAGGTGAAAAGCAAAGAAGGTAGTAGTCGAGCACCCATAAAGACCGTCGATCCAAAAGGTACCACGACCTTGAAAAACGCCGTCAGCGACTTTGGCGTGAGATTTATGACTGGCTTCTCTCTCTTCGAGGAAGGCCACGAGCACAGCTGTTTCTGAAGGCCCTTCTTTTTTCTTCCAACGTTTATCCTTGGTTGGCTTGAAAGCTCCTTACTTGCAAAGAGGCAGGCAGCAAAGAGAGAGAGAGAGAGAGAGAGAGAGAAAGGACAAGCGTCTTTATAGAACCATTAAGGTGGTCTTCTGGGTCTTTGATTTCCTCGTACTTGCAAGAACCGAACGAGCGTTTCCCCATCATTCAACATCAAACATAACAGGGACCTTTTTGGGCTTGTTGCTTCCTTTCTTTCTTCTGGTCTGGAAGAAAGCGGTTGTCTGCAAATGAGATGTGTCAACCGTACTTCATCCCAGACACGATTAACATGTTGCCCTTCATCGATTGCCCCAGAAAACATAATATTAAGTGTCTTAATGCCTCGTTTGTCCCAAAAATATCCTATGCCAATCCTCATCAACTTAATGTGCCCAAACATTTCTGATCCCAAACACCCAACCCCAGTTGCAAGATGCTTCAAAACTGGCGCGCTTTTCGGACCAAAACAAGCAACAGCGGCGGTGTTGCCCTCAGTGATGTTCGAAGTACGAGTAAGAGCAATTCCTCGCCCGCCCCTCCCCTCAAAACAGTCCAAGAGTGCTCACAAAGTGTTCTTCTTGCTCATCATGGGTGCTCTCCAATGGTTCTCGGTCGCCGTGTCCTCCTTTAGCTTCCAGTCTTCTCCTTCCTCCACCCTCTCCAACCTCTGTTCTTCTGTCGTGTTTGGTTGAGGAGGGGCTCTCTTTTTCCTTCTTCTTTTTCTCACTTTGTGCATGTTGTTTTTGTTGGAAGACTAGGATCACTGGACTTGAGTGTACGTCTGTCAGTCTGAGTTGGAACGTGTGAGCGGATCATTGCCAAATTGTGCCACACACTTGTGATGAAACTAGTACACTCCCCACGTGAAAGTCGAAGGCCCTAAACTATAGCAAAACATTGGGATTAGGTCTTCACCCAGGGATTTAACCATTAGATGATCCTTCAGACAGCCGAGGGACACAAATATTGGTGTACAAGGCCTTGACACAAGGCCACAACCAGTGTAGGCTTGATTTGAGAAGGCATGACGCTTTGAGTGGGCTCCGTTGTCGACAACATCATGTTCTACTTCCCTTTGAACCCGGAAAGCTCGAGCCTTCGAGCTCCATCATTGGACAGCGAGGAAGGAGGCGGTTCCGAAGAAGGGGAACCACCCAAATTGGGCATGTTCAAAAAGTGTGGGGATAGCGGGGAACGCTCCCGAGCCTCGCCCATGCCCAATGAAAATCTCCTGAAAATCGCCACTTCAATGAAGGCCAGTTCGTCCCTCGAGTTCGCCACTCCACCTGAATCTCCCCGACTCAAGTTGAGAGATTGTGCCGTGACCAAATCCGAAGAGATCATCTCGTTCTTCTCCGGATCTCCGGATTCCAAGCATCCAGTGGCTCCGCCAAGACACAAGAGATTGGCCAATAAAAACAAGCTAGAGCGACTCAGGTTGACCAACAAAGATCGGAGCAGCTCCCAAGGTGACGAACCTCGGATTTCGGCGGATTTATTGATCCCTGATCTGGACCCAACTCTCGCTTACCCTCCTCTCAAGGGACATCTTTCTATGCTCGTGGTTTCGGCCAAGGGGTTAAGACAAATTATGAAGACCAGGTATTTTGTGTACGACAAGAAAGTTGGCCGCTTGAAATTCTATAAAAACGAAGAAGACCACGATCTTTTGGGAGAGATTGACATTCAAAGTGCGACATTTTGTTACGATGTGCAGAGCGACCGAAGTGGAGAGTTCACGATATGGTGAGCATACTAATTACTAAGCATCCACGTGGGAGTTTTCGTGGAGCACGAAATGCAAAGATTCTTCATGTCCTTCCTTTAAAGTTTTCATATCCGAGAAAAGTTTTTAAAATTCGATCCCGTCATTGAAGTGCCCCACTCAAAGAACAGGAAGGTTATGACAGCCAATATTAATCGAATTAGAATTCAGTCACACAACTTGGCTGAGACTTTTGAAGGTGACATTTTCTTTTAAATTCGTAGTTTGGGTTGAATGAATGCGTCATTTGTCTTGTGGCAAACACTCGACAGGCAAACAAACAGCTTTGCCCAAATTGAACTTTAAAGAGCACCCCGAGGAGATGGATTGAGTCATTTTGTGCCCACAAAGGACGATATCACCTGGTTCCACACTTTGCACTTGGGTTGTCATTCAGTTGAGAACCCTTTAAATTGCACCAATTTCCAAATAGCATCGATTCAAGAAGGACTGGCTTGTCATTCTTCCCTTGTGGGAGCTTAGCGTGCATTTATCAAGTGAAATTTTCGTGCAGGTAACTTCATGAATAATCAATGATGTATCAACCTTGATTACTCCTTGGTGCTTGGATAAGTCTCTATTATTTACTTTTAAAACGATTCGGCTAAACTGCGCTAAACGTGAATTTGAAAAAACTGGCCTCATTGTTTTAACTTGCCTATTCAGAGTAAGATGCTATTGTTGGTGCATAATCTTGCAAAAATACATGGCTTGACATTAGTTTAAGCTCTGTCACCTTTTTACCTAAAATCAGACCATGACTTAGATAAGTTGAACGTCGCAAATTGCCAACAAAGTTGAAATAAATGTTCACAAGCGAGCGCGTGCCATTGCTTAGAACCAAGGAACTTGGTTTCCTCTAAGACTCCCCTAAGTCCTCTGGTCTGATCTTCTCTAATTTATGCCTAGCATTAAACTTGATCTAAAATGTTTTGCACTGTCTCTCATTGAATGTGAAATTAATTTATTGATTGCGACTTGTTCTGCCTCCAAACATACTTGCATCAATGAGTTTTTAACTATTTTCACTTTCGCCAAAGGAGACCCATTGAATAGTCGCAATGGAAGAGATTTAGGAAATCTATAAGTAATGTGATTTATTAATTTAGGCTTATCACTGACATGGGATCACAAATCCATTTGGCTCAGACATTGCTCCCATTGAATTGGAACAAGTTGATGTTTTTACAGGAAAAACAGCGTGCTACTGTAATCTACTTCTAATAATCGTCTTATCCAAGAAGAACATACAATTTCGAACGAGATGCATGGAACGGAGGAACTCCTGTTATTGCTCAAACTCTCAGTGTTCCAATTAGCGTTCCTTTGATAGCCATGGTTCTTTGTGGTGGTTACTGGTTCGGGCCAAAACATGTTCCCACTTCCATCTAGTCTGTAGGAATTGTAGGAAACCACCACATAATAAGTCTGTCGGATGGCCATCCGTCCATGGATGTTTCTGGTTGTCGTATGATCTGGATTATTTCCATAAAGTGCAGACACCTCAAAAGCACCACATCAATGAGCCTATTTCGGTACCCATTTCCATCCATCAAGATATTAAAGAAGCTTCTCGCTCTTTCCTCTGACCTCGAGAAGAAGAAGGACAAGTTCAGCCAACCAAATATCGTGTGCAAGCGTAGCAACTTCAGGTTTAACTATTGAACACATCCATAAATGAGTGCAGCATGCATGGATGCACGTTCTCAGAGGTGCAAGAGTGAACTCAAAATAGATCAATACTAAGTTGTAGAGAATAACGGATTAATCGCAAGTTTTCTTTCCCCATATTTTCTAGCACGCGACTTGGGGAACATGTGCTTTCGGCTGGAACTGCTGAGCGTCGCATGTATTGGTTGCAACAACTCCAAAGAGCCCGACGAGAGTTTGCTCAAAGCTCGAATAACCGGAACTCATTTCATAGTCAGGTAACAAACAACACCAACACCAACATCGGATGAACCACAGTGTGCCATGCCAGTTTCAAAGGAAGCTTGCTTTTCTTTTGAGTTCAATTCTAAGGAACTGTTGTTCTGAATTGTTGTAGAGTTTGTTTAGTTGTATGACGAAAATCTCGTTTTATTCCCGCTCTCTGAAAATTGAAAACGAGTTTCAAGGCCATAGTTGTATTTCGTTTCGACTATACGTACTTTGCACTCCTCTATTAGCCATTTTGTGTGGTTAAGAGGAAGAGTGAACCAAAAATCCACGTTGCTTTAGGCTTGAAGCCCATGGCTGTATTTTGGATAAGACAAAACTCGCACATTGCAATTGTGAGAATGGAAGCAAAAATAAAAAGGCAAGACGTGATGCTTTGATTTATTTAGCTCGACGAATATTGGAATTTTCTTTTAATATGATGATCACTGAACATGCCCGTCCTTTCTCTTTCCCCCAATTTAAAGGTGCGTGTTATTGGCTTTCCTTAGATTAATGGTTTACTTGTAGCCTGACTGACACTACTAATATTAAACTCCCCCCTCCCTCTCTCTTTACTGACGTACATTCACACCAAAAGCCACCAAACTACCTTTTTTATCAAAACCCGTCAAACAGTGTAGAAGCTCTCGAGTTTTGAAGAAAATGCATTACGATGAGCAAACAATTTCGCCCGTTTTTCAAATTTCGTTCATTGCCATTGAATTCTGTCACCAAACACTTGTTTTAATCAAGCCTTTAACTTAAAAAAAGCTGAACTTGAATTCGATTGCTAAAGGTGCAGACGTGAAAATTAGCCAAACAATTGTTTCCAAGTCTCTTTAACAGTGTACATAGACCTATGTGCCTTCACAGATGTCGGACGGATTCACACATCAAAACCCAGACAACTCGACCATGAGATTTGACAAACTCGGATGAATCATCCAATCATTTGAATATTGTCTTTTCCCTAGGTTGGTCTTTTAAAAGAGAAGACCCCTGAGGAAGAATTGACACTTAAAGAATCAAGTCCTTTCAAAGAGATTATGCATACCCTGGATAGACCCTGCTTTGACTACACGTCTCCACCTAAGTCTGCGGATTATTACAAGAAAACCTCGTTCTTCCAATCTTTCGCCAAGAACAAACCCAACTTCCGGCTTCCAAGATCCGCCTCGATGCGGACCCCGTCTCCACCCCCAGGGGACCAACGGTCTCCGCCCCCTTCCAAGCCTTTATCCTCTCCAAGCACCAGTTTCACAGCTCTTACCCGCATTAGGAAGTCCATGCGAGACAAAAAGCCCACTACTGGCAATGCATTTTCACCAAAGAGGTGAGTTGATGTTCGCTCAGGCGGAATGAACTGAGTCTTTAAATAGGGTTTTAGGGGCATTATCCGACTCGATTCGAGATTTTTATCGGAAAATGGGAATGATTTGATTTAATAAACGAATCTCGAGTCTTTTTAGACTGTTCGAGTGAGTTTTGCATCAAGAAAAAAAAGAACGAAAAACCAAATCTTGACTAAATTTTTTTTTTGAAAAGAGAACGATGGGGCCAGAAATCAGCTCAC
>CM021323.1:6071369-6083044 GCA_010645155.1 Tigriopus japonicus
TGGGCAATAACTTTGAATCGATTTTCATTTCGTTTCACAAAACAGGTTTATTTACCGAAAAAAAATTTCAAGAGTCAATTAAAAAAAGGTTTAAAAGTGGAAATTTTTGTGATCCAAACCGAAGTTTCTTGGCAAAATAATCCAGAAAACGAAACAGTAGTCCTTACTATAAATACTTGAGTACTTGCGGTGAATGAATGAGATAATGCGACGAAAAAAAAGTTTATTTTGGGAATCTTGAATTCCTGACGAATCTGACGAAACTGAAAACAGTCAAATGTCATTTTTTTTCTTTGCCTCCCTCTCTTTACTCGATGTTTAGGCCACCATTTCTCAAATAATGCAGAATGTGAAGGGTTTGAAATGTCATGCTCATTTACAAGATTATTTTTATTACGTTAGGTGGTGCAATTGCTCACCCAATGATCCACCCACTAAAAGATGAAGGGAGCTCTTGGCATGAATGATCATTTTGTATTTGCCAAGGAAACCAAGATTCCCAAAATAAACTTTATTCATGCTTGCGCACTATCTCGCTAATGCTTTTTTCGTCGTATTACCTCATTCATTCACCACAATAACAAAGTCGAAGAGCAATTCGGAAATAGTTTAACCTTCAAATTGAGAGCTTTCCAAGAGTCTAATTCAATTATAGCTTTTCTTCCTATAAAGACACAAGAACCGCAAACGAATTTCCTCATTTCCGGAACTTCGAAGATCCCCCCAAAAAGAGGGAAAGAAAAAAGATATGACCTTTGCTAGAATGAATCGTCTTTCGCCCGAAGTCTGTTATTTCCATCTCTGACAATTACCTCGACCAAGCCTATCTCATTTCACCTCAAAAGGCTGTTTATTGACCATCGGATACCAATTAAGTTCCGGAGAATTTGTCTCCTTCCAGGATGTCTTCGGCTCGATTCGAAGAAAACGTACTTCTTCACTTCAGCTGGGTTTTTCCAGATCGACCCTCTTTGACATTCCTTCCTTCTCTTTTACAGGGTTTCAATCGGATCGTAGCCATCGCTCTTCTATTCATGCAAGAAGAGGACGCCTTTTGGCTTTTAGTCTACATCATTGAGCATCTAATGCCACCCGAGTATTACAGCCGCGACAAACAACTCATCGGCGCTCAAGTGGATCAGGTACGGACGATAGGACATTGATCAAGGTTTTTGAGCGTGCTCTAGTCCCAAAGGATGTCGTTGGTTTTGAGGTTACTGGAGTGCCTCTTACTTAATGTATTAATTCGTACCGAGCCATAATCTTTCTACCAGACCATGAATGAATGAAGCTCTCCACGCTTATCACTCGAGGACACCCCAGACAATGAATGACTGGGGATGACTATATACTTGATTGTATTAATAGGTCATGCCTCGAAAGGGCTCCTAACCAGAACCGAATGAGCGGTTAACTGAAACTTAAATCAGAAGCAACTAATTGCATAATCATATAATTTAATTCTAATTGCCCATGCATATTGGCACGTCTTTGAATTCCGAAAGTATGTGATTTGGGATTTTTTTTTGGACTTCATGTCTGTCACAGTCGCTCAGGGTTTTTATCATACTATATTGGAGCTTTCAATGACATTTAATTGAAAAATAATTGAATTTGAAAATGAAAATTAATTGTTAAATGGATGATTTTTGACTTGACGTGGCTCACGACATAACTAACCAGTAATTACTATTGGTTTCTCGGATTTTTGAACTTCAATTTCCTTAAAGAACTGAAAGACGAATGCCAATAATAAATTATCACTAGTATTGCTTTGCTGAAATGATTGGAAATCTAATAACAGAGCGATACACATTTGTTATTGAATTATTGAAATTTACGGGGAGACAAGTTAACTAAAACTATAGAAAGTAAACTAATTATTCCCCAAAGTGACTTAAAACAATTTTTTTGAGAAATGAGACTCAAATTAACTTTCATTCTAGCATACGCTTCCAAAACTTCCGTGTTTGACGTTATTGACTTCAATTCCTCACATTAAACAAAATGGGAACAATGATTCGACTTTCTAAAAACGCCATGTCTGTTGCTTCTATTTGTCAAAAAAAAGCCTCCACATCAACTAGGAAGGAGGTGGATGAATTGTGTCTGGGAGTGATAAACATTATTGGGATTCGCTCTGACGATATTGACTTTGAGGCGATCGTAAATGAGCGCAAACATGACTTTTATGAGGAAATATGTCGATGGCACGTGATATTGTTCCCCTTTTAGGAGGTGTTGCGGGAGCTGCTGATGGAAAAACTGCCCAAATTGGGGGCCCATTTTGCCAATCATGGCGTGGATGCAGCCATGTTCACTTTAAATTGGTTCCTCTGTGTGTTTGTGGACAATATTCCGGTGAAGACTTACCTGCACATTTGGGATTCATTCCTTTTCGAAGGGAGCAAGGTAAGATTGTGGCACTTGACATGAAGGACAAGTAAACTAAGGACTTTGGATTTGATTGGTTTCTCTAGTTCAATGATTAATTCATTTTTTTCAGCCTGATCGGTAGAGGGCAGAAAAATGTTAAATAAAATGGCAAGTAAAGAAGTTTCCAAGTTAAATATATGGCCGAAAAAAAGGAGTTATTTTCTGTCTACAAATGGCCAAAGGAAAGTTTTTTTCTCTCAATTTCTCATTTAATAAGCCAAATTTAGTTGATATAGTTTTTTCATGCGGCGAATATTTTGCTCTCAGTTTTTAAACCAACAATTTTAGACGCGTTATTTTACCTTGGGAAAAAAATTGACAAAGTAGGTAAATAAAAGATAAAAGTAAAATCGGAATGGACAATCAATTAATGTATGTTAAATGTAATTTGATTTAGACATTTTGAGGAAAACGATTAATCCCGAATTGATTCGTTAAACAAATGCCTTAGTATGCCAAGCCCAACTCTTAAATTAGAGCTACATTTAAATCCAACTAAAGATGATGACAGCTCAATTTGGCTCTCTCCGCGATTGTGATATTGATGTGTATCGCATGAATGAGATACTAGTATTGGTTTCGATGTGCAAACGTACTTTTTGTAAGGTCTACAAATGGGAAGTGGGGAGAATGTGAGGAATTAATAAAAGACAATAAATATTTAAAAAATTATCTCCCGTTTGGAGCTCGCACACGTTTCTCACTGTTGACGGAATGTTTCATTCTACTTTCACGCAACCTATTTTTAAAGTTCATTGTACATTGAGAATACCAATGTGGTACGAAGATTACCCAAGAGAGTCCATTAGATCTGATGAAGGGTAATAGAGGAAGAAACCCTTGCCTCTAAAGCCCAAGGTCATCATTTCCACATATTTGTATCAACCAGACATGTTTATTCGCAGAGAATTTCAAACCACAAGCATTTACCGTGTATGGATTCCAAGACATTTTAAGCACTGTGCGTCTGCTCTGTTGAGCAAATTCGTGTACATTCTGCCCAGCCATAAATTACTCGATTAATACTCTCAGGATCAGTGAAGCGCACTTTCACTACCCAATTGGCCGGAGCAGACTTCTACGTATATACAAGTAGAGCCGAGAATGGAAAGGTTGAGAATTAGGCAGGGATTTGGGAGTTCGATTAAAAAGTCCCTCTTTTCCCTCGTCTCGGTCCAGCAAGTTTTTGATCCAGACGAGCGCTTTGGGTCCGATGAAGAAGTGGTCTCCAAGTTCGGGGTGCCAAGCCTAAAAGAAGAGCAGCAAAACTATTCTCTCTTCGTGAAAGATATTGCGAGGGCATGCCAAACAGAAATAGGACTGTCTTGGAACATTTTTGTTTCAAAATTGAACGTGATTGGAATTTGAACCTCAGGCCAATCAAGAGTGTCATCTGATCTCATCATGATATTTGAAAACCCCTCGACATTTCTGACTTAATGAAAGGCTATTTCCTTGACATGGCCCCTTTAGTAGCAATACGTTTGATTTCATATTTCCTTATTTTACCATTTTAACCTTTCTTTGAGCAAAATTTAGCTTTGGATTATAAAATACACGAATGTAGCAACGTTTTTCACCACTTAGGATCAGTGTCCTCATAAGATTTGAGAAGAAAAAGGCACAAGAAAATGTGCAACATTTTATTTTTATATGATTTTAACAAAATTTCATCAATGGATGAGTGTAATAACAGTCTTACTACTCGGTGTTTTATCAAGTAGTGAAAAACATCGAGATATGAGCCTGCAAATAAACTCGTCCATTGAAAGTTTTGTAAATGTGTGTATATTCCTAAAACTTGAAATGTGTTTTTCTCTCTTAAAAAGGTTGTCTGTATTTTCTGCCCCCAAACATTTTTTCAACCTTAATAAGTTCGTGGTTGTAATGCACCATTACCAAGCAAAGTAAGCATTTTTTGTAGATTTTTTTAATGGCACTATTAGAAAAATTACGGCTTCCTTTCTCGGGATGATACTCACATATGAAAGAACATAGATAAATAAGATAGAGATATCTCAATTTTGACGTCGCCAAAACCGCCCTCTATGAGGGATTACCTAACAACATTTGTAAAAATGATTGTTTCATAAGGAACGTCATAGAGTGCGCCACCTTGTTTGTAACACAGATATCCTTTTTGAAGTTTGATTCTCAGAGGCAATTCAGAAAATACAGCCTGAGTCCTCTAGATGTCACGGATCAAACAACTGTCGCCGTCGTCTGCCTGCTAAACTAGAACTGAGAAGTCTGGGGCTAGTTTGTGGAAAGAATAAAAAACAAAATTTAACATCCTGAATTTGACAGGGCAGAAACAAGATAAATTTTGGCTCGACATTGAAAACTCTTTTTTTTATTTGGACCACAAGGTAGATCACGTTTTTGTTTTGGCCTAAGATATATCATTAAAGTTGAAAGGAACCCAAACCTTGAATACTCTGTATGTACGTCCCACGTTTGAAGGTCCTGCCAAAAGTTGCTAACCATTAGTCAAATCAGCCTTACTTGTTGTTGAGCCACCCGCGTATTCCTGGAAGTGGTTCACTTTGAATAATTTTTGGACTCCATTACCCACGGCAAAACCATCAACTTACAAGTAGCCTCGGGTTAAGAGTTCACTTTCGTTCAACCGGGTCCGAGTTAGTTGGTAAACGGTGGCAAAGAAACTGTTCCACCACTTGCCTATTTCCACTTCTTTTTGCCCAAGAACCTCTACGCATGCAGCAGCTACATTGCTCAGGCAGCAGAGAAACACACTTTTCGCAACTTTATATACTCAGCCACTTGGGGATTACCATAAATGTTTGCTCAAATTTTGACCTCCATCGGGGTAAGAATGTACTTCGGTTCTTGAAACCCTAAAAGTAACCCACGCTGACTTTCAAAATCGAGTTGTTATGTTTTGAGCAATGTGGAAAATTGGATTGGAAACAGCCTCAGTCTTGGTTGGTGTTTTTTGGGCTCACGGCTGTTAAAAAGGGGAGAAGCCCTTGGAAAAGTGCACAGCCAAGGAAAGCTCTCTCAAAGTGGGTCTTAGGCTGCTTTTTCAAGCCCTTGAAAATTTCAAGGGGGATTTGATGCCTTAATCAATTGCATCCTCATCTCCATTCAATTTGCATTCACAGATACCTTGTCTCCTTTTGATGGGTAGATGAGAACCGGTCTGAACTGTCAAATGAAGTCTGTTCCACCTCAGTTCTTGAAAAATCCAGTTCACAGATAAATAGAGGGAAACGGAGGGAGCAAGAAATGTTCTTCTCGTTCTTAAGAGAACTGAACGAGGTTTCTTTTGAGCAGTGTCAACCCTGTTAAGTGGATGTGGCTTTCGAAATGAGCGGCTTGAATTCGTCGAACTCGCTTAAAAAGACCAAGCCCAAGTTTGTCGTCGACATCTGTCTTGGAAAACTTGACGAGAGAATTTGGAACTTGAAAATTCTCTTTGGATCCTGTCTTGTCAGCAATGAGCACATTTTTATGCTCTCTACCAGTCTTAGTGGGTCTAGGTCGAACCTCTCTTTCCGGTTAAGATGGTCTCATTTAGAATCATTTCATTAGTCTCACAGTATTGTAACGGACCATTCGATGTGCAGGAATGATCTCAAGAGAACGTCAAATTTCTCCTTTCGTCGTCCATATTTTGGCAGACATGGTTCCGCTTCCTGACTTTTACTCCTCAAACTTCCATTCCAACATGGAGGTTTACTTCGAGAGCCAGAGACAAATCTTCATTAACCTTCAGACTAGGGGAGAGAAAAATTTGTATTCTGGATTGTCCAAATCGTGGTCGTCTCCTTGGTCCACATAGGGTATAAATCACGTGTTTGGCTGGTTGCTATCCTTAGAGCTCTATATTAGAAAGAGTACAATCATATCCAACGCCATCTAGTTCATTCTGCTCGCAACTGCTCGCCGTTCCCAAAAGGATGCAAAGGTACCCTCTAAGCTGAACAAGTTTTCCAAATTATCAGACCAAGATAGCACCATTTGAGAAACTAAAGGGCCTAGAACCTTAATGAAGGGGTCCAAAATGAACTATTAGTGTGTTTCAAATGATTCAAATCTGAATCGCTTGTAGAATTAGGTTTAAAGCTTTAAAAGACAGTAAGAGAATGAAAATCTATCCCTTTGGACATATTGATGCAAGAGGTGATGGCAACAGTGTGATAGGAAACGAAATTGCAGGGCTGCTGAATTCTCTTCCCTCTTGTGCTTCACAGTCATGGTTATTGCTGAGAAAGAGTGCAGGGAATTTTCTTCCTCTCTTGACTTCACCCCTGACTGCTATTTACACTTGCCCACCTACCCCTTGATATGCAAGATCACAGGTGTAAGTGGTGGTGGCCAGCAGGGGAGTCAAGTCAAATGCTTGCTAGCTTCAGATGGCTTGCCCAGCTTGCCCACTGGCACTTGTTAAGAAGGGAACTGCAAGGATTGCTGGGCCGGGCCAGCTCTCTCTCTCCCTTTCTTTCTCTCTCTCGCTCGCTCTCTCCCGCTCGCTCTCTCTCGCTCGCTCTCTCTCGCTCTCGCTCTCCACACTGAGCCCAGTGAGCAAACAAGGACTTGAAGGACTTGACTCAACATTTCAGGGTTGATAGGTAAAGAAAGGAAAACTCAACATGCTCCTCTCTATCACTATTCTTTCTCACACATTTTTTATGGTAGGAGCCCTGATTGTGAACGTTTTCTCTGAAAAAGCATTGATCACAATGAGGGGTGAGATATTCATTTTTCTCTTAGTCTTTTAGGTTTTAAACCTAATTTTACAGGCAATTCAGCTTTGAATCATTTGAAACACACTAATAGTTCATTTTGGACCCCTTCATTAAGGTTCTAGGCCCTTTAGTTTCTCAAATGGTGCTATCTTGGTCTGATAATTTGGAAAACTTGTTCAGCTTAGAGGGTACCTTTGCATCCTTTTGGGAACGGCGAGCAGTTGCGAGCAGAATGAACTAGATGGCGTTGGATATGATTGTACTCTTTCTAATATAGAGCTCTAGCTATCCTATGATAACACAGAAGAACGAGGTAATGGAGTTTATTATCAAAGACCACAACGTCATGGCTTTGGAATAACTTCCAAATGCAAAAGCTAAAAGCTTTGATGAACGTAGCAAAAGATAACATTGAAAAATAGCAAGACTAGGAAAGTACACGGGGATTCCTGTTGGAACCCTATTCCAGCCTTGTTGCCAAATGGCCGGGATCTTCAGTGTGACCTTGATCCAATAACTTTTCCCCGAAATGAAGCACAGTCTGCGGAAGGAATAATGTTTGCTGATGGATCGACGAAGCTGGTTTTTCTTGGCGCAGTTTCGTCCCAAACTTTCGGCAAAGGTGTTCACATCCCATCGATTTTTGGAATCGTTCCATCCAAGGAACTTTTCTTGGACAGATCGTTTTTTCCGACTTGACTTTTGCTCCGCGATTATCTTTATGCCACGTCGTCAAATTTTGCCCTATGATACTATTGAGGCTGTTATGGAGGAAAACTCCCAATCTTGATAAAAAGGGACCTCGAATGTCCAGTAACGGACACACAAGAGATTTGGCCAAAAGGTAAACTGATACGCGAGGGGGAAAAACGAGGAAACTTTGGCTGCGTCCGCTCTCTTCTTTGTATTTGGAACTCTACTTTGGCAATGTGATGGATAATAGTACGTACAGTATTATGTATCTTGTCGTGTGGCCCACAAACAAGAGCCCCTATGATTTCTAAAGTTGGCACTAATTGCCTGCTTCCAGTTTCCAAAGAGCGAGTCTCCTCGAATTTACATGTTTATTCTCAAAGGCGATTTCGGGTCCCTTGGGAGGAAGGATAGCTTAATTCTCATTTAGAGATGGAAATGAAAGAGAGATTCCTCCATTGTGAATCCCCAGAGGATAATGACCCACGCACGCATGGTTGGTGTGTTGAATTAGAATCACCGAGTGTTCCAATCGGGAACTCATCCTATGGTTCAAATTGGTCTTCTCGTCGCATGTGGAAAGAGATTGCGAGCTTGTATCTTGTTTCGTGTCGTCTCAGTTGAATGGAAATGCTGTAAATTGTCAGGTTTGGCATGCAGATTGTTCCCGAATCTCGGGATGATCCAGGCTCTTTATTCGAGTCTAAGCCGTGACATCTCCGACGAGATAATCTGACTCCATTCGGGGTTTTCGAGAGCACACGGCAACTTCTTGATGCAGCGGATTCATCTTCTCTTGACTTATGCAAGCCTGAAGGCAAGTTCTTGCATGTCTTCCTTTAACAGTTCCAACACAAGCATAATGGTCTTTGCCCTATTGGATGATTAGATTTCGAACCACTTCCACCTTTGAGGCTTCCTGTTGAATGAATCTCCATCATCCATCCATTAAGGTACATCAACCTTTGCATAGCCTGCAGGAAGATCTGGTTCGTTCCCCATTTTCTCTGTGCTAACCCAAAGAAATTAGTAGAACTCGGTTCTTGGCATCATCCACGGCTGGATGCTCCACAGTAAGCAACTATTAACATGGCATGCGATAAGCTTTTGTTTGTTTTTGTTTGAACATTTGGGCAAATCCAACAAATTTTCAGTTGCTACATGTTGGGTGACCAATCTTTCCAAAGCTGAAGCTATGCCCTGTTAATGAGAGACTTGTATCATTGTATCCTATCTTAAGTATTTAATTGCCTCTACAAACATTTAGATGCGCCAAAAGGCAAAACATTTGGGACTCCCTGTATCATCAGAAGGAAAATTCCCATTTTCCTTGAAATTTTAGAGAGCAGGATGATAAAAAAAACGGGGAATCGTTGAGACAAGACAAGTGAATGGATGAGACATCAACCTTGACAAGAGAGAAATTCTTTTGAAAACAAAGACCAACCATACTTGTGCATCGTCCAACAATATTCCAATTATGAGAAAATGCTGGCCAAGACCATTTCCTTTGAGGCGATTTAGTTAGGCTTCTAGCAATGGCAACCCTGCATCAACGATCAAAAAGCCATTAATTCATCACCACATTGTCCATCCACCAAATGGATAATGGAGAGTGGCCTTGTTTGGCCGGCAATTCTCTGAGTGCGTTTTGCCCTTCAGCCAGAGAAAAGAGGGACAAAAACCACAATGAGCTATATGTATGCGGTTTTCCTCCAACTCTTCTTAAACACAAATATGATAATGCAATACAATATACCTCGATCAAGATTGAGCCAAGAGCTTCCCCAATCAAGAAATCATTTGACATGTTCTTATCGGTTCTTCTATGGTATATTCATCCTCAATCCACTAACCCTCCAAAGTCGCACAAAGTGTTCGGTTATGTTGGTGCAACCTCGATACAAATCACTTTGTGCTTGGCTTTTGTGCCGTCAAAAGAGGGATTTTGCAGTGACTCCCGCTCACTCGATTCGCATTCATTGAACGAATGTGGAACTTTTTTGTCTTCAATTCAAATCAGATCTGGCACCCCCCAAGTTACTGGTCTCGAGTTTGGCATAAATTCAAGCCATTTCGTCCCTTATCCCTCTCACTCCAGAGAGCTCAAACAGTAGCTAGCATATCCAAATGATACCCATTCAGATCCTTGTTATTGATCGGAATCTTCAATACTTTTGGCGAGTTCAAGAAAAAGAGGGTCTGTCCCAAGCTCCAAAGTGGGCTCACGGACCCTTATGGGCTTTGATAACTTGGCCCAGAAAGACAATAATCTTGGAATTTCGGTCCATCCTCCTTCTTCTCATGTTTCCTTGGTCGTACTCTGAACTTTATGGCAACCAAGTTCCGGTGAAGGCCAGCAATTGAGAAAGACCGCCGAGCTGAGAGAAGGAAGTGTAAAAGCCTCCTCCTTGAATGGCCATACAGATCATGGGTTTGCCTCCAAATTAGAGGGCTAGAAATTCGTTCCCTAATTTAGATTAGATCAGTTTACAATGGGATCCTATTAGCCGCCAAACTCGTGGGAGAGATGTCCACTGGAAAAAGAAATAGGAGCATTGCGCGGATGCCATAGGGTTAATAAAAGAAACTGGCAACGCCTCACTGCCACTGACTCTTTGTACTTTGTGTGTATTGCATTTTCGTACAGTTCCACATACTACTCTTCTACTGGCTGCGACTGTTGAGAAGGACATTTATTTTAACGGCCCTCTCTCTTTCCCCCAAATCTGAAATTTATTTCATGGACATTCCAAGGATTCGCAGTATTCGTTCCACTGTACTAGGTTCAAGTTGAAGACACAGAAAGAGAGTTCAGAGCAAAGTGGTCGATGCGATAAACCGGAGAAAAGAATCCGAACTGGAGGTCCATTCCATATCGTGGAATATCATAGCAAAGTTTGTCATGAACGTCTCGCCACCTTATCCTCTCCCTGGTTGGTTGGTTAGTTGGCATTGCTTTACCCGCTTCCAAATTGGCATCCAAGTCAAATGAGCTCGAGAGCAAACGGGGGTCCTGGATTTATTTTAGCGGCAACTATGCGTGTGAGTGCGTAAAAGAAGAAGAAAAAAGAAGTCCATGTTCCCGCCAACTCTTCCAGCCTTTGCTTCTCATACAGAGAGTGTCGACCACACATTGGCACGTCTTCAATTAATGTCACCACGAAGACCGTGGAATGACATTGTAAAAGAGAATTTCCGCCAGATCGGGTCAGCTGGTTGGTGCCATTACTTCCAAGGGGATCAACCCACGGGAACACTGACAGCGCGAGTCTACAAACCACAATTTAGCCTCAAATCTTGCCATTGGCTACTTACCACCTTAGTAAGTCGACACGCTAACTAAACAGAGAAGGAAAGGAAACCAAAAGACTTCATTTTCGAGGAATTGCCGGAACTTGTTGACGGATGGGATTGAGATGAGCTTTTGATTGACTATTTCCAAAAGTTGGTTAGAAAAGCAAGCAATCCGCACGCTTCTCTGGGGACAGATTTTTGAGCATTCGCACTCTCTGCATGCACCGTTGATGGATGAGGGCGGAAATTTGCATAGAAAAAAAAGTTTCTTCATTTCATGGTGCAGCGTCCGTACAACGAACGTGTGTATCACGAATCGAATACGCGCGAAGATGGTTCAGTCAAAGGATAGAACCAACCAACCAACCAAGTCAACGTACTACAGTCGCATCAAGAGTTAGCAACTGCGGTCGTGCGATCTTGCATTGCGTTATTCCGGTTTGCACTTGGTCCGAATTCTTTCTGATGGACTTGAAGGATGAAGGAGGTGTTTCCTCCTAGTATGTAGGATACTGCATTGCTCATCAGTTTTCAGCC
>CM021323.1:6091686-6122821 GCA_010645155.1 Tigriopus japonicus
CCATAATTTGATGGGTTGATCTGTCCCATCCATCATGCA
The DNA here is from genome assembly GCA_010645155.1 of Tigriopus japonicus. Taxonomy (NCBI): domain Eukaryota; kingdom Metazoa; phylum Arthropoda; class Copepoda; order Harpacticoida; family Harpacticidae; genus Tigriopus; species Tigriopus japonicus. Next base: position 6,091,726 of record CM021323.1, read on the forward strand.
GACTGTCGTGGGTTAAAGTGAAAAAAAAACCACGTCGTTTCGAAAAAAGAAATATGGGAAACCTACGCAAGGAAACAAATTTCCTCTGGTTCCATTTTGTTCTCTAAATCTCTCTTTCCTTGTTGATCCGACAATTCGACAACCAAGATAGAGGTTGACAAAGACTTCCTCATCTCCCTTTCCTCTAAAAGGTCTTCCTTGGCCATTGATTATTGGAAATGTTCCCCCCACGACCTTTGTCCCATACACGTTTGAGTTTGACTGGTTGGTCGATGACTTGACTGGAACGCCCGAGTTCACTTTAGGGGGTTCCAAGATCCAAAGTTCGAGAGGAAGATTTGACATCAAAGTGTTGGATGTTTTGTTCACCCCGAGGGGTTTGACTGTGTTCAAAAAGTTTTCTGAAGAAAACTTGCCGATAGAACAAGGGAAGAAAGACTTGGCAATTGATTTGAAAGAATGGCTCTAGCACCAAGGAAGGTCGATTATGTTCATATCTTTTGATCAACTTTGGCCTTTTGATGGATTTTCTTTAAAGGAAGACCGGATGGTAAGGAAATTTAAAATCCAATCTTGAATGATATTGCAGATTTATCTCGATCACTCCAACTTTCCCAAACGTGTCATATAAGAGGAGTTCATTCTGTACTGGAGTCGAAAGAGAGACTTGTTTCCATGAAAAGTGCCGAAACAGTCTCAAAAAAGAGGAAAAAAGTTAAGAGAGGCAACATAGGGGATTGCCGCTAACCTTCCTTCAGGCTGATGGAACTGGCAAATAAATGGTTGAACAAACAAAAGTCTGAGTTTGACTCGGTACCATTGTTGTTCCGCCATGGAACAATGGTTTCCTCGTGTTGTATTCGATATTTTGTTGCTCAAGTTGTTTTAGTTTCATGCATCAATGCAAAAGCGTTTGGAAAAATGCACACGCTACTTGTTACAGAGACTTTGATTAGGTCTTGGGATCCTTCATGAATGCCCATTCATTTGCAAGTTGAAAGAAAAAAGAGTTTACTCATGAAGAGCCACAACACACGGGTTGCAAGTCTAATAGCTTTCCAATCCACCTTTATTCATTCTCATTGGGAAACTTCCGAGCGTGCGAACTAATTTCATCGGAACTTTTGATCCCCAGTAAAAAGGGCATTAGCATAATGATGATCCTCTGTGCTCGGGACCAATCTCCTAGATTGGGACCATCCCAACATGATTGTTATCGTTCTCTCTTTGGGTCCCAATTTGCAGGTAAGCTGGAATTAGAGGCGGGCTCCGGGATTCGAGTGGTAAGGAATGAAAGTGGGGCGAAGGTGGGGGTAATCTGCTCCAAGGTCATTTCCATGTCCAAGAGAAGTTCTTCGACTCGGTTCAGATCTCCGTACGTACGAAGCCGAAGCAAGTCGCCTCCAAACTATGTTGATTTTCCGCATGAACCCAAAAAGATGCCCGAAGAGAAAACTTTTTTCCCCTCTCTTCTCGCAGGCCTTGATCTTCTTCTTCTTCTTCTTCTTCTTTAAAGAGTCCTTCCTTCGCTGTTTCTCATCCGTATCCCAAAGGCCAAGGGCAATACGGTGCCATAATGCCTTTTTGTCGGGAGATTTTGCTGACAGATACTAGAATAACGCCGAATCCCGGCGATCCCGTTCATTTCACTGCAGTAAATGCTCTACGCATGGTCGGATTCCGCTTTTTAAGGTTGAGTGCTCGAACCGATGTACTGGCGCAATCATTTACGTTAACCGCATATTTCGGAGCTATTACGCTCTTCTTCTAAATTTCTAGTCCAGCAGAGTATTTGAGGTCAAGAAAAAGAAAGGTCCGACAATCGGGAAGATGGGCTGTTCTTCCGGAGCTCAGGATATTTTTCTTTGGCTCCTCATTAGACTTGGAACATGAACGGGTTGTTACTTGCTATGGAAAGAAACAGGAAGAGAAGGAGGATGGAAAAAGGTTGCCCGAAAAAAAGTTTCATTTCAACATTTGGCCTAGACAACCAGCTTGGTCGGTAAACTAGAAGTTGTCTCGTTCACCGAGAACGAGAAAAGCACCAGAAACAGACAGATATGCCTTGGTTGTTCTCTCACGGAAACGAGGAAAACTGGAATTGGCTTTCTCTGTGGCCCAACTATTCCATACGACTTTGCCCCGAGGGAAAATGCTCACAACAATGTCCAAATTCTAATCGAATGCCGTGGATTGTTTTCCAAGCCAGGAGCAGCACATGTAATTACAACGAAGGAATTGAACCTTCCCAGTTCTTTCTTATGGACCCATTCTGGAGCTCTTCAAGTGCTCAAGAAGGCATTATTATGGTTGCTCTCCTAATGATCATGAGTGCCCAAACGAAGAGAAATGAAACACCGGGGACCTACCCAGTCAGGATGTATTGTGCAAAGGTCCACCGAACTCTGACTTTTTCCCCTGCATTGCAATCTCATTCGGGCTTAGGCTCGTTCCACTCAAGTGTGTATTACGACATGATGGGCGAAAAAAAAGAGCCCATTGCCACTGAAGAGGAGAAGCAAGAGGCGATGAACTTATGACAAATGGAAGGCACCTTACGGATCTGTTCTGGGGGCTTGAGATTCAACGGCAAAAGCGTGAGAAAAGACTTTTTTCTGATTGGGCTTTGTTTCAAGGGGAAAGGGTTAAAATTCGTTTAGGGACTGCCGCAGTGTCTTTGCTTCGCTCTCATTTAGCCCTCCTTTGTTATGTCAACGGGACAAAGAGACAAGAGGCATTCCATTGATACTAAACAGTGTGGATGCTCCTACTTACATTTCCCAGCCAACGAAGCCTTGGCAATCTCATGGAGAGGACGGCCTTGTTATCAAGGAAACCAACCTCATTTTGAGCTAGTCAAGTGCAATATGGCAGACTTTTGGCGAATGCAGTTGCAAAGCGTAAAAAAGGCGTTTATTCTTTGTTCGAGTGCCTCGCTATTATGAAGGCGATTGCTTCAAGGTTATGCGTGGTATAACTTGAGGAATGGTCCTATTAAATGCAAATTTTCTTGGCGTCGCGCACAACCTTAGCTAGCAATGGAAGTGTCATTATCTCCTTCAATATGACTAGATTAGGACCCCCCTTTCTTTTTCAAGATCTAGAGGATGAGGATGCTATTCCGAGTCTTTTTGTCATTAGTATTCCGTTCCCACCGGCTTTGTCTATCCGTTTGCATCCTCCTCAAAAATTGGAACAAGAACAAGCTCGGGAAAGCTTGTTGACACGGGATCGAATTTTTCGAACGAAAAGTGTTTTGAGTCTCCTTAGATGGCACTAAAAGGCACATAAATTTCAAGTCTTTACACCAACCCCTCTGATGGGAGGATAATGGACAAAAACCTTGCGCCACAAGACGCTGGCTCCACTTTCGCAAACTTTTTGTCTTTCCTCATCAAGGCGAATTAATGCTTCAAGTTGTTTGGGAATTGACATCATTTGTGTTCATTGCTAACGAGGTCTATCATTATTCTTGGAGTATTTTGGTGCACTTTTAGTTGAGCCAAAAAAATGATTATTTAGAGATTGTGTTAGATTGCACATGTACTACTGAAATGACATTGTGAAAAAGTAAAACTTTTCGAGCTTGTAATCTAGGAGGCCTTTCCATTAGCAACTAGATCTTTTTGCCGTTTAACTTGTTCTTTGCGAGTCTCTTTGGGCATCTTGTTCATGGTTGGCTTTTTTAGTAAAGAAAAAAAAAGAAGCAGGTCTTTAATTGAAAGGCAAACTTTCAAGGAAACCCTCCCAAACAAGATGTTTTGGCATTCATCGAATTCTGCGGGAAGAATTCCTTTTCCCAAAGTCGCAAAGGGCGGTTTAAAAAGGCCAACATTTTGCAAAATATTCTTTGCAAAACTTATTGTCCTGACGGTGGCGCCCTCTAAAGATGCCTTTGACCCTCTCAAAGTTGGTTGTAAAAGTCTCAAACAAAGTTGAAAATACTCTGACGATTGGGAATTCAAGTCGCATTTTTCGGAACTCGCTCTCTCCTTGGATTTAGAAATTGGATTTGAAATGGTGAACCAAGCAAAAGGGGGAAATATTTGGAGGTGTTCCAGAAGCGGGACGGTTCCCCTTGCTTATGCCAAATGCATTTAGCTTTTTTTAGTGCTGCTGGCTCGCACTTTTACTCGTTCTAGTACGATGATGACAAAGAGGAACAAAAACTCGGTCATGGAACACATGTGCATTCTCTCTTTTGCTGGCTTCTTTCTCCATTTTCACTCTTCCTGTTTCTTTGGACAACGAAATAATGGAATCTGTTGAAATGGAAATATTTTAGAGAGAAAGGGTTTCTCCTCGCTCAAAACGAACGCGTAAAAGTGATGTGCTATTTTTGCAATTTCAAATGGCTTCTTTCTTCCAATGCCTCTTTTTGATTACTGCGACAAGAATTAAAACTTCACAGCCCTGAAGCTCACTTCTTATTCTAGTCCGTTCTTCAATTTGGTTCCATGTCTTCCTGGACAAAAATGCCATCTGAGAAATTTCGACGTCGTGTGAGAGCGTCAAAGAAAGCGAGATGGACGGATCTCTAGAGAGAGAATAAGAGCCATGGCTCGAGAACTTTATTCTCTTATCCACGATTATGCATACCCTGTTCTTTCGCACTCCATTTTGCAGCTGGTCACATTCACAGTCGGATTCTATGGATCAAGTCTTCTTGAAAGCTCAAAGTTCTTGCTGCATGATCCAAGTTAGCATCTGAACTCGGGTGTCCTTTCGCATTGCATGTGACATATTGGACTTTCAATGAGTGGGTCCGACAGTCACTTCGAACAGGTTCAAAGATCCTTTAGTTTTATTGGAGTTTCTTGAAACTTTTTTCTAGCTCCATTTCAGACGCTTTTCTAGCAGACAGTTCCCATTTTTTCAGCTTGTTAGGCAATTTCATCACTCGCTGCATTCACCGATTCCATCAGATTGGCCAATTTACTGCCCAAAATGCCATTGGTTGAGTCCCCGATATGACAGTTCGACAACATGAGCGAAATGGTCCGCCAAATCCAAATGCTCCAGATCCTGTCAGCTCTGATTGAGATTCTCCCTTGTTTCACTCTTGTGTGTTAGACAGGAATCATAAACTACATGGAGCTGATCCCTCGAGTAGTACACATACAGCAACTATATGACCCACGTCCACCCAACACTCAACCGTACAGGGCCAATCACATGCATATATTCATATGCAAGCCCTCCCCCCCCCCTTGGGTCCTTGGTTCTTTTGTCTTTCCTCTTGTTCCCAAAGCATTCATGCCTGCTTTTTTATTGGATCTCCCTCTCCCAGTGTCTCCGTGTGTTCTGTTCCCCCTTGGACTTGAAAGGCGGCATTTTTCTGCTTGAGCTGGAACTGATCTTGTGTGGCATATGTCCATCATGGCTCATGGGAAGACTCCCCGACGTACTACATACAACAGGGTCGAGCCCATATCTCTATCTTCTTTCACTTGGCACATGATCTCGACTGGCTTCGAACGAGAGTGACTATGGGAGAGGAACTGATGAACACTCTACTTCGAAGCCCCCCTTGGCCGCCAAGTTCGCCAGATGGAATGAATGGTCTGGCCTAGTTCCAGTTCCAGGTCCAAGAAGAGCGAAGGCCGTCCGTCATAAGAGACCTTCTTGCATCGGTGGAATTGAATTATTGCCTGCACAACCTCACATCTTCCTGTGTGTGGATTGGGGGAGCGTTGCCAGCAATGCCATCATTAGCATGGAGCTTGGGAAATCTGGGAACACGTTCTCTCGGTCCAAGACCACCTCTTGGAAAAATCATTATTCAAAGCGAGGCCTGATTTCCCTGAGTTGACAAAGGGCCATCCAAGGTACGTTCCTGGGTACCTCTTGGAACCAATTCGCTGCTTATTTGTGCCAACTTGTTGGTGAGAGGGCTTAGAACAAAGCTGCTGACAAGCGAAAGGATTGTGAGGTCTATGTCTCATGGGAGTTTGGCATGGACACGCAGTTGCCGTGTCATTTCCAACTTTACATTATTCAACATATCAACTTTCCTCAGCATCCGACCTTTCGTCAAGGGTCTCTCACTTTGATTCCCAGACTTCACTTGATTTAGTGGAACACGAAAGGGATCCAAGTTGGCGTTCCCTGAAGCCAAGCATTTGGCCATGGCCCATGCCAATAAAGTTGGTCTTTTGATGGAAAACCTTAGCCAATTTCGGCGCATAAAGCTCACATACCGTAAATGAAAGAAAATGTGTATCTATTTCAAGGGATGCATCACTTTCCAAATCAAACCCAAGATTAAGATGGGATGCATTTCGTTGGCTGACAAATTGAGAGATTCATGCAGACCCCATGAAGAAGATGAAATCTTGGTCTGTCGAGATGAGGTTGCAACCCTCATTTCATCCAGCTCCAACCAGTATTTTGATATTTCCTGGTTCCCTCGATTGGGATTTGAAGTCCCTCCGTTGTTGGGCTGCTGTTTAGCCTCGCTAGTTCTGAGACTGTCTTTTTTCCCCTCAATGGGGTTGACATATCATGAGCAATGAAAATGGATGATGGGATGATAAAAACGCTAATCTCTGCTCTATTCACATATCACTCGGAACGTCACGCCTTGTCCCGTTAGTTTGGTCCGAAATTTGTTCCACCACTCACACCAAACCCACGTTGTTTCCGCGTTTTTCGCTCGCACGTTGAGGGTTTAGTTTGAAACCGAGGCAAGGCAATGAAAAGCGTAAAAAAGTCCGAAATATCTCTGGGTTTGTGAGTGAGAAAACAAAAAAAAAGGCTAGAGGGGGGTTTCGCAACCTCAATCTACGCCAAACCAAGATGTCTAAGAGTGATGGATGGAAAGAGAGCGCAATCTTGATACAGAATTAGGCCTTAAAGAGAGGAGCTGCTAGCAGCCTCCGTCAAAAGATCCACTTCCTCTCGTCCTCAGGGACTACTTCCCTGGTTTCGCCTGTCAATGAGACCCATCCTCGCTGATTGTGCTTACCCTGCACACTAACTCACGTCGTTCTTAGGGCATTCATTTGGATTTAACATTTGGATTCGAGCGTACGTACAGTAAAAACAGTTTTCCCGGGTCTCAGGCCCTTGGGAACCACCAAAAGCCGACTTGCTCACGACATCTTTGGAACAAACGCAGCTTTCCAGTCTCTCTTGGTGAAACAAAAGTGTTCCTTTTCCGTTGGGTCCAAGGTCCTCTGAGATGGTCAGCGAGGAACGACGACGTTGGACCCACGGATTGAACCGTTCCCCACTTGCTTGTCTCTCTTAATCAAACTCGGAACCAAAAGTGGATCTTTCTCCATATGAAAGCGAGGGGATGGCTGAGCAATGATAAAGGGCGTTCTCAAAAAATACCTGAGATACAGTACGTTCCCCCTAGGGACGGAGATTGAAGGTGTGAATGAATGCGAATAGTAAAATGTTCCAGGAGCTCGTACGTTCGGTCCTCTAATGAATGTTTGATGGTACCCAAAGCCTCTGTTTCCGACATGATCTCTACACACGCACTCACCCGCGGACTTTGGCGAGCGACTCTATGCATTTGTGCAATAAAGTGCAACAACCTCGGTCATCGCCTGCTTTGTGCACCAAGTTATGAGTGGAAATAACTTTAGCGTAGAAAGACACGTCAAAATAATTGGACGCAACATTGGGGTTTCGGAAGCTTTGATTGTGCCGGCACACGGACGGAGTCGATAGGTCTATCAAGCAAGGTATTGTGTGTACTAGTATCTCATTTCTGTAAGTGCTCTCATAAATGGAGTTGTTGTCGTGAAGCTAATATCATGGACATGAATGTTATTTGCCTGACCAACTGCCCCCCTTTCGCCAACAAATACATCCCAATGTACTTCAACAAGCCACTGCCCGTTCCTTGGTGGTTGCTGCTGTTGTTGTTTTTCTTTTCGGTGTAATGGTTGTTGGTCGAGAGGATATAATCGGGGTTCATAGCGAGGCTCTCCACATTTGGAGAAGGCCAAAGGGGTAATGGATTATTGTCGCCTTGTCAAATGCAGGATCACTTCTTCTCCAGAAAGTCTTTCTTAGACCAAGGCGAGAAAACTTGTGCGGGCTCACCAGGAAACTATTCTCTTGAAGAGACACAGTTATTTCCACCAATAGCGGAGCCTAATTGCTGAACCACTGACATTTAGGATGTCTCGGGTGTTTCGCCAGTAATGCTTGGGGATGATTATCAAGCAAAGGAGGAAGGCAGGAAAAAGAAGCCTAGCTAGTTAGGTGCAAGGAGACAGTTTCTTGTTTTGCTTCGCCATGAAGTGCCACATCACGATTCTGGCCTCTCTCTCATTCTCTCTCTGACCAAAAAGCTCTCCATCTATCTCAACAACTCTGGATTCCTAAGTTGATATACTACTACTGTGCTGCCATCCACCAGAAACTGGACGAGTAGGGCTCTTTTTTCGGGGAGGAACTACGTGGCTTGCATTTGAGATCGACGAGAGAATTCCTTTTCATCCGAACTCATGGCAAGAGCCATTCCATCATTCTCTTTCAGTCTATCTGTCGAGAGGTTTCGGGATTCCGTTTTTTTTTCCTTTTGAGTTATTAGACTGTAATGCAAGTACACTTAAGTTTTAAGTGCATTATGCATGGTTCGCACAGACTACTACTAACTAACCATGTACTTATTTTGGTTGAAGCCGCGTAGAACTCGTGATTGTGATGAGGTTGCGATTGAACGGCCTCAAGTTTCACAAGTACAGATATATGCTCTTCTGTCGTGAATTCACACTTGTGGGAGATGAAAGGCAACCTTCGACGAGAGTGGCCTTTTCTATTCCGTGAGTATTTTTTTTCTAGTACACCTGTCCACTCGAACATTAAGTGGCGATATTGGCTTTGACACCCGTCGTAGACCCATTTATGTCGAACTAAGAGCCAGCCAAGAAAGCTAAATCAGCTCCCAAAACGCATGTCTCTCTCTCATGGGATGCCACCCATTTTGGAGCCATTATTGGGCCCTTCCTCTTACCTTTTTGTGTTTGCCTTGAACAGACACGAGAGTAGCAAAAATGGCCACTAAAACTAGCACTTTCATGGTGAGTTATTTCCCAATACTATTTCTCGAACGTCGATGGTTGTTACTGTTTTGAATGGAGCCTGCACGATTGATGCAGGCGGCTGGATTGGTTCTTGTTCTTGTTGTTGTTATCGTTGTTATGGTGGTGGTAGTAGAAGTCGGCAGCACACTCGCCTCGCCTTCTATTCGGTTAAGTAAACTGCCCTTGGAGAGGAGACATTCCACTTGGTTGATTCACTTTTAGGGCTTGCCTTGTTCCTGTTCGTCATTCTCACATTTGGATGATGCCATTTTTACCTGGCTCCACGAACTGGAGGCAAGTCAGCTCAAAAGAGGGCAGGTGATAAAGCGGCAGACCTTCCAGACTCGATCGTCATGGCCCACATTTGCATTGGCCAGAGACTACCGTGTTTCATGCAAAGGGATGAAAGGGATGTCGACGATGATGAAAATGTTAAAAAGGTCGTGGATAAAGTGGAACATTTGAAAGCCCTCCGAAACGGATTAGCACAAGTAAACCCAATGGATACCCGCGTGTTCCGTTCGGAGGCTGTTTTGTAACTGAGACATCGTTTATGGGACATTCACGGAATACGAAGGAACCCAAAGAGGAGTAAGAAGAAGAAGAAGAAGACTTTTTTTCTTCCGCCTTTTCGAGCCTTGTCTTCGTGTGAGCGAGCGAGAGTGGCGAGCAAAGGCCGTCGAGGAACGCCAAACGCGGAGGAGGAGGATGAAGAAGAAGAAGAGGAGGAGAAGGAGGAGGAGGTAGAAAAGAAGGAGAAGAAGAGATGAGAGTTTCAGCATGAGAAGAAGGAAAGGAAAAAGGCTGTTCAATCTTGGCGGATGTTGCCTTGTATCCCAGTTTGATCTTCATTCAAGTCTTTCTCTCACTTTGCGTGGACTAAAAGGAACCAGTGTAAGCTAAGATGAGGCATTTTGCGTGTTTCTCCTCACATGCAGCCATGTATCTCCCATCTCCTCCTCCTCCTGTTCCTCGTTCTTCTTGCTCATCTCGTGGACCTCCTCGAAAGTAGATGCTGTCGGGCTCAGTCTCTGTCATGAAGAGAAAGACCCACCAATTGTCCTCGATTTGAGGGCGACAAACATTCCGCCACCTGTGCGTTGAACTCCGCTTATGGATGGCCACGGCCCTTTAGCTAACATTTATCTCGCACTTGAGCCAACAGACTGACTTGGCCATCACTCGGATCCTCTTCTTATACTTTGAGCGTATTAGTAGAAAATCTTCGGACTTGAGCTGATCCCCCTAGGATTTCTTTGTCTTCGGCTTATTGAGCGCAAAATGAGATGTCCTCGTGCCAAAAGCGACTGAAACAATCGATTCGATTCAGCTTGTTCTGGCTCGCCCAGACGAAAATGGCCTCTCACTATGAAACCTTTTGTCTTCTCTCGCATTTTTGCTCCTCAAGAGTTCGTCAATCCCATCACTAAAAGCTGAACTCCGGGGGATGGATTGGGAAACTTGCCAAAAGCCACGCATTATGTTCCAACAACTAATGTCCCTCGGTGAGGCACACACACTGTGAGCACTAAAGGCTCGCTCAGTAGTGGGCCCATAAAGGGACAAAAATCAATTTTGCAAGTTGAAATGCATGTCAAGGGCCATCAGCCTCGGTGAGCAATGACAAGCCCAACCACATTCACTCGTAAGGATTCATGGGCACCGGGGCCAATGGGGAGAGGCAAAGGTCATTAAAGCTGATAAATGATTATAATGAGACATGTGGTCCCTCTTTTGGGCGTTGAACATACATCAAGCTTTCATGTCCCAAAGTGGCCCCATTGTGCAGCTCAGGCCCGGATCTTATACATTCGTAATTACATTGGACGATTCAACCAACCACCGAGCAACCACTCCAACCAAACTTGACCACATTGACTCATATCATGACAACATTGTGATCCGCTTGACTTTTGACAAAACCAACCCTTTGCGTACGTATTCCGAACGGTTCAAACTTTCAATGAAAGTGGAACCAGTTCAAGCATTCCATTAGTCTAATGGATTTCAGAAGAATGCTCCAACCTTTGAGGCACATTTTATATTTCTTTTCCCTCCAACTGTTTGTTTGTGGGTTGGATGGTTGGTTCTACATTTCAAGGGGGGCACTGGTTCATCCACCGTAACACAATCCTATTGAGTGTATGCGTATTATGAACGTCTCGGTTGCGGGGACACAGATGTGCATTAAGTGGACAACACGCCAAAGCCGCCACGGATGTCATGGAACTGGATAGTCATCGTAAGAACTTCTGGCTTTGGGTTCTCACTTCTCACTAAGAGAAAAAGAAGTGGAAAGGTTGGCGAAGAAGAAGGTCTCTCATTTCTACCCTTGTACTTACAAAGTAGTAGTAGTAGTTGTAGTAATAGTACGAGTCTTACCTCATACCGTTGCTCTTTCTTTCTCTCCCAATATGATGGTTTCTCATTTCCAAGGCCATTACATGTAAGTAGATTCAACTTGACAGCGTTAGCGGTTCAACGACCCAAGTTTGGGAACGAACTGCTACAGTAAGGCTCCATCAAATAGTCTATTCATGACTTTACGTAGACGTCGTTGGTTGTAAATGGATGCTCAAGGTCTTGGAGGAGGCTTACTTTATTCGTGGTTTATTGCATGCACTGCAACCATAACGCCCTTTAAGGTCGTAAAAACCAGTCGCTCCGGGTTTTTCAATCCGCATCCTGATCCTGATTTCTGATCATTACATCGATTGCTCAAGCACCGACTTTAAAAGATCCTGTAAAAATGCTGATTACCATCCGAGGTTCAGATAGGATAAAAAGGTTAAGCCTTGTGTTTGAAATCAATGAAAAAAGGGGGGTTTCTCTTGGCAGATCAAGATGTTCTTTCGCCAGATTTCGGTTTGGATCAGATTTGGCTGTATATCTTAAATAGGCCAGGTTTTTTTCATCCCGAGGAAATCGCTCTCCCGCTTTTACGGGATGTGCTTCAACCATTTTTCGACATGGTTCATTGCTCTTGGAAGACTCATTTCAGGAGGAAATCTTGTGAACAATCTCAAGATCTTGTACAAGAGCCCCCCTCTCAACCAGCAAACTTGAGAGCGTACGCTCTGCGTACAAACGCACATCAAAAACCTTTGGGTTCTCTGGACGGTGAAGGGTATATTGCCCAAATCTAGCCCGAGGAATAATGACAAGTTTGAACGCTCTGATTGGACAAAAGCGTGTCTTCCAAAAAGTTTTAGTTACCCTCCAATCGGACAACTTGCTATCAATGGGTCTTCAAATGGTATCTGGCTTCCCCCGTCAGTGAAGCCTTGACGTCTTCGCTATTGACCGTTCAACTTGGCTTGGATTGAGATGAAGGGGAGAATGAAATTCGGATAAGGTCGGTCGGTCAGTGGGATAAGGTTGATATTCAATGCAATGGGAAATGAAAAAAAAGTTTATTCGCAGAGATGTTTTACTCTTTCGCTTGAGTAGTCTGTAGGAAATGGAATCGACCTCTCAATTGTACGTGCTTAGTAGTAGAGGCTCCCCTATCAGCGCCAAGTTTTCCTATTCCGGGTCATCACTCATGGTTGAGTACGTTCCATATCAGGGTGGCTATTCCACTTGATTCGAGGATTAGAGATTACTGATTCCAGGATTGGGATACTTGGAGATTGCAGTAAGTACGCAAGTAATTGAGGTGTTCAGAGAGAAATAATCCCGTATCGGAATCGGAATCCCATCGTTAATTGCAATTGCTGCGGTAAGACACTTCAAGCGGACGGAAGCGGCGATCGAACCTCGTTTTCTAATGATTATGTCCACGGAAATGGAAGATGGTTGGTTGGTTGGCTGGCCTAGAGACGCTCGAACCTGACATCTAGCGTCTCTAGCTTGGCCTGTTCTAGCGAGGGCTCTTCTCAAACCCCGGTTTTCGGGGGAAAGGAAGCGAAAACAAATCCAATATCATTTTTCAACGGGATACGTATCACTCGATTCAAAGGAACTCTTCGTGCAATTCCGGCGCTTCTGGCCTCGGTGCGAGAAACTACCCCTGCAACCTTGAGCGTGCTCTGCTCAAAATCACGCTGAGATGTGTTTTGAGATGGAAGGTTTGGGTTTCTTTCGTCAGTGTATAATCATGGATCATAACGCGAGGGAAACCATAGCTGAAAAATTCAAGCTCGGCCTTTTTGTTATCGGATTATCTGACTGACTGGTTTTGTCTGTCGGTAGATGAAGCGGCTGGTGATTTCAGAATTCCCTCGACCAATTTTTTTTTCGCCCAAGTCAGCACCCATCCCAATGTGGAACATGCCTGTCATCTCAACACGGCCAATCGCCACCAAGATGAGAATCTATTTCAGCTTCAAAGTTTGTTTCCGGACTAAACACAAGACTGACCTTTTTTTCTTTCTACCCAACGTAATTGATTAACGAGCTCGGTGCGGTTGGCAGTCCGACAAATCCCACCCTGACAATTTGAGCTTGGAAGCGGGACTTGGTGGTCGATCCTCATTTGCTCGCCTGTGTAGACCAATTACTCACCGCTTAAGATAAACATCCAAATAAAAGGATGAAATGAAGAACAAAAACCGTGCTAAAACACACTTAACCATATTGTACCACTAGGAATCTTTTTTCGAACTTGAAAAAACTGCGCAAACGCAAAGCCTTGATTTTGAGATCTGAGAATTCGCCGCCTATTTTTTCTCCCACCGAAACTGGTCGCTGATTTCATGACGGAGAGGGATTTTTGTTTGTGCGGATGGAATTTAGGGTGATAGATTGAATGAAAACAAAGGGAACTTTCTTTTCAATTGTGGGAATATCCCCAAGGATGGAAGGAACGAGGCTAACCACGTCCTCTTATTCCAATCTTTCTCGGATGGAATTGAAACAGAACCGTAATCCTTTTTCTTTGGTTAAAGAACATCTGACGAGCAAAAAAATCAAAAGTAGAAACTCTTGCTGTCTCTCTTTGAGTCTCCTTCGTGGCTTTGCTTGTTTTCTCCGACGCCTCTGTCAAACTTCTTAGAACTGGAGTGAATCTTTTGGCCCTAATCTGCCGGTCTTTTCATTTCGGACTGACAAATGGAATAGTGTGACAGAAAAGTTGTCCCATTTCAAGGGATCTCTTTTTGCTCCCTCTCCTTATTTTTCCCTTTTGTGCTTTGGCGAAACGGACACTGCGAGTTTGGGCTTCTTTAGCAAGCAGGAGAAGTCAAATACTACGACTACTCAAATGGTGTTTCATCTTGCTTCAGATCTAAAGGGATAGGAGAAAGGCTTATTGTTGGCTGTTACACGACCTAAGAAGTGACACACGGCTTCTTTTCAAAGTTCACCCATTTTTAGCTCCTGTTCTAATTAGCTTTTAACAAAGACAAATGAGGCCTCATTTTCATGGCAGAAGCCCCCTCTCATTGTGCTCTAACTTGCGGATGATGAATTCTCTTAGATCTTGGGAAGATACTCGTCGTTGTAACTCTAAAAGTAAAGCGTATTCGTTTGCCGAGAATGATGCATTACTCAATCTTGTTGCTCGGGCTTGAGAGTTGGAGGAGTAAACATCCTCATTATGGAATGGTGGGATGGATCTTCTCAAACCTCAATGGTTTTGTTGGGAAACTCCATGAGTCTCGTCGTTTCCAAACAATTAACTAATAAAGCTTTCTCATGCGTTAACATGGCCCTTTTGAAAAGCCTCGAAATCCAACCACCAGCATTTGTACGTCAACCCCAAAGAAGCCCCAAAACATGCCCATTGTAAGTTGTTTCCTTGCCCAGGTTTCCTTTCGCATGCAAACACTCACTGCAATTGAAGTTATTTTCTTGGGGATATTTTTCGCTCTCTAGTGTTCGTTCATCTTACGGGGCCTGCTGGCGGCAAATAAGTATGCATATGGGTGAGTGTGGGAGTGTGTTGTCTGACATTGTATTCTGATTTACTTTCCTCATTTGCATATATCTAGAATTCCATTGGGAATACCACAGCCTCAGGACCACACAACCAGTATAGAACAAAGAAATGTCCATAGGAAAGAAAAGCGAGGGATCCGAATAAGCCTGACTTCCTCCCAATCTCTAACAGAGGGATTCCGTTTGGTGTCTTGAGTGATAGCTACTTATTTCTATGAGACAGTCCTTTTCAGGAACCCTGAGGTGTTTCCTCCTAAAAAGGAATTGAACTGATTTCCTTTTTCTCTCTTCTCTTGTTCCAGATTGCATTTCATGAACTCAACCCGTTTCCAATGCGAGCCATCAACCACAAAAGAGAGCACCACTACAAATTGCTCGAGGTAAGTGGATATAAAAGTCGGTTAGGTACCATTCAAGTTTGAATCCTGGAAAGTCCATCATTCGTCTTTGTCACTTTCCTCCTGGAACACTCGGTCTCTCTCCCGATCATTCACTTGGCGAATATCGAAGCATGCATATCGTTGTTGTAGTTGTCGATATGTTTATTTTTGAAAAACTGCGCCCCTTGAGCAATGGTAAAGATGATTTCAGAGCACTTTTTTTGCCGCTCCAAAATGCTTCGATTTTCCAAGTTAAATGTACCTATAAAACCAAGTTTCTTTGCTAAACTTTTTCATTTTCTGATAAAACCCCACCCTGTTCCTCATTGGAATAGGGAAGAGGGTGGCAAATTGGCACAAATGCTATACAAAATAGATTTCCCATTGTCACTGATCGAGCTCAAGTGCGTCGGTGTTGGCTTCCTTTTTGTACATTAAGTGCTGATACTGGCGAGAAGAAAGAATAAGTGTATACGTTTCATCCATCTCCTGTTCCTCTTTGTGCTTTCAAGTGAGGACTTTGGTCATACTGAGGTTTTCTGGGAATCATGCCCTGAGCTTGGGTTTGTTCATGGTTCCCGTTGTCAGTGAGGTAATTGATCACCCTATATGGTTCCGTTTCTCTCGATGACAGATATGTTCGTTGTGGACCAATGATTGTTCCTGGCGACAGAAGTGAATTGGGTGCACCAAAATCATCCATAAAGTACTCGAGAAGCGTGAGCAGCCTTCACTGGAATTGTGTTCCATAATGAAATCCACAATTTGGAACCTCGACCGTCGATTTGAATGATTGGACTAATAGGCTTGAGATGATGGCCTGGCATGAAGAATCCACCTATTAATATCAAGGGAACACTTTTCCTTCCATCTTCAATGTTATCGCATGGCCAGATCATGCAGTTCCAGAGTTCCCAGAGTAGAACTCCGAGAATCCTTTTCATGATCCAGTGTGGAGCAATCTGGAACAGGCTTTGAATTCGAAACACTCTTTCTTGTCCTCTCTGCAGTGCGAGAATCCCAGACACTTGCCATGATTGTATTGGGGATTCTGATGTCCTTTGGTGCCAATTTGTTTTGGGCGAAAAGTGGAACCACTGGCCGCGAGAAGAACCAAGGTGATCCCTAAAAAAAAGCATCCAATCTTGTAGTAGGGAACGGTGAGAAGCCGGTCTCGGTATCGACACCGACACCGGATTTTCCAATCTTCGGTGTCAGTGTCGACACCTACAAGGTTTAGATTTTTTTCAAAAATACTAAAAAAATACAAAACACACTTCTACAACGGGTGTCGGTGTCGAGGTCGGTGTCAGAGTCGACTTTGACAATATGGCCGGTTTCGACACCAAAAATGCCGGTGTCACCTATCCCTATAGACTTGTAGGCAGTAAGCAAACGTTTTTTGCGTATTGCATATCGGACCTGAATTTGAATGGAACTGACTGAACGTAGATTGGTTTCAAGAAATGTAGTCTGAGCTTGGGAACACACAGTCCTTCATCACATTGTGAATCCTTTGGGCCGTAGTGCCACCTTCTCTCGCTGTCCCAAATGCCTCGTCATCTTGAATAGCCTGGAGTTGATTCATAGGAGATAATATTATGCCCAGTTCATCCCATCAAAAGGTCTATTGGCTACACCGTGCTATCCCTCTCTCTCCATCTTTCTGGATTGGATTTGGTGTCGAGGATCATCTGAATTTGCTGGTCATGTCTAGGGTGAGCCATAAAGTTTGATGACTAGCCTTGTAAATCCAATAAAAGGCAATTTGGAGTTTATTTCCCAGAAAGGTGATGGAGAGTTGGAAGTGTACATAGCAATATAGTCCATTGAATGAAGCCACCGTGTTGGGGACTTCCACAGCCAATTGAGACGTGACAAAAGGATGTGAAGATCAAAAGGAGTCGTGCACAAAAGAGAGATTTAATTTGTCTTTCTTCTCGCTCGTCCTTTTAACCGACCTGAAAGAGGTCCGATTGGACCCAAAGAAGTTCTAACGCCCTTGGATAAAAACATTTCAATTCTGCTTCGGACCACCCAAAGTGTCTTGTCTTTACACTCAATTGGAATCTCTCTTCGAAACATTTCGTTGAGTATAGGAATTTGTCTCATCAGCTCTTGATATGCTTGCTCATTAGCAGTCATCAAGCCAAAGTCCGTTTTAGAGTAAGATTCTCGAAATGGAACATTGCCTTTCATGACTTGCAATAAGCGTCTAATGACCCCATGCAGATGCTTTAGTACTCTGTAGCGTCCCAATTGAACCGTTGGCTCAAGTCCCATGTTCCATCAGTGTGTTCCTGGGTCATCCATTCTTCATTGCTTTAGGGGCGTTCTCTTCTCATTCATTGAGGTTCACTTTTCTTTTGTGTGTGTGTGTATCAGTTACCATTCATTTAGTCATGCAACTTCAGCTTCAGTGGGTGAGGTCAATGAGTTCTTGCACTCCATTAGCTTCCTGGCTTCCTCATCTCCGGAAAGATTCTCAAGCTCAATGGTTCTATCTATATGACAACGGATTTCTGGGTTGGCTATTGTATATTTTTGTCATGTTTCCAAGGATATGGAGAAGATTGCGGAAGCGATTACCAGCCTTGATGTTTCTTCGTATCGGGGAATTGTTGCTCCACGAAGGCAAGCTTTTGGCTGAAAGAAAGAAATCAGCACAGGAAATGACTGGAATAGGAATCGCTTCCTATCGAAAGGAGAGAGAGACAATACATCTTCAAAGAGGTGGCACCCCTCTTTTCCTCCCACAAGGTCAGGACATAAAAGCGATGGTTGAAAATTGTCGGCAGACCCAACCAGATGTCTTTCGAGGCATCGTACAAGGTTCGTAGCAAGCTAGCCACAAGCATAGTTAGCGATGATCAATATCGGTTTCATCAATATTGCTACGAGCAAAGCTCTTTCATCGTCTAGCAGAAGAGATCTATCTATTCCTGATGCACAAGGTTTTGGAACAAGGTCCCATGTGTTAAAGGTGCACGATGTCAGGATTGGGATCCGAGGCCGTTTGTTGGACGTACGACGCACATGCTATTTGCAGTACTGCAGTAACCAGCCATCTCGACAAATCAGAGTGACCGCATTTGATATCGATTCCTATCCGAGACTAGGCCTCTATCCTTCGCTTCAATGCCTTCGCTCACAGATGTGAAAGGTCTCTCGTTGTTCACTTTTCCAACACTCGTTGACACTCTTGGACCCCCGGAAAATCCACTACAAATGCCAAGACTGTTCCACTTCAATCCTTTCCCCCTATCATCTCGTCTCTTTTTAGGATACTAGTTGGTCCTCGTGCCACCCAAATCCCCATTAGAAGCAGGGTCCAAATTCTCATCTACAGTAGAAGTCGCCTGGTCCGTGGACTTTTCGATCTGTTTATCTACCGATGGTTGTTTTGATCCCAAAAGTGCTTAGGGCCCTTAGGACAAATGACGATAGTCGTCTAGAGATGAGATGAGGATGCAGGGAGTTTCAAACGGAACAAAGAAACCCCCTCCTGATCTTGATTCCCCGATTGGTTGCTGGAAGGACAAAAAAGATGGCCAAATAAAGGCCCCCCTTCTACCAACTGTTCCACCCCTTTTCCGTGAGTTAATCCCCAAACTTCCAATAAGCATATAGGTGTTATTGATTTTCAATACCAACTCCATCCCTTGACGTTGTTTCACTTGAGCGCGACCAATATCGGTGGCAATCGCCTGGTGTGATGACATTTTATGGATGTTCCATAAAATGTGCCTCCAAGGAGAAGACACTCACACTAGTTAATCATACTCAATATGCTGCGACATCGCTCGTTATTCCTCCCAATTCGAGCTTGATTTAGTGAGAAGCAGGTTGGATCATTCTTTTTTTTTGTCCCAAGAGCCAAAGGAACGTTCCAGAGGATGGAAACGGCTGGTGTCACCATTCATTTATAGACTGGGTTTCGCAAATTGCTTGATGTGAGTGCACAAGATTTGGACCAAGATTGTTCCTCCTGTATAGTTGTTTTTGATCAATCTTGTTGTCGATTTAGATGGAACAAAAAACGCAAGACTCGCCGAATCTAGCCCAAATAGAGGCCAATACTTACTTCTTGATATCCGTTGAATTACAAGGGCCATAAAAGTGCTTTTGGTCTTGGAATAAAGCCTTTTCACTTGTGAACAAACCATTTTCGAAACTGAATGTCGAGTTTATTCAAACTGTTACACTTGTTTCTAGTATCCAAGGTATATTCTGATGATTTAGGGGAACGCATTAAACATTATCTTGAGATATATTTTTTCTTCAATCCTCGCCAGATCCAGATTTATTTCATGTTGGCCTCATTTGGTTAGTAGAAAAAAAGGCTTGTCAAGAGAGGATTACTTTCAGCTGCGTAGATCCAATTTTGGGCTCCACATTCTGTTCCTGAAGGCCGTTTATTCTCAGACAATTGTAATTCTGGGATTATTTGAAGAAAAGCTGACGAGGAACATGTTTTAGCTATGAGTTATCTCATTGAGCACAGTGCATACATTCTTAATTTCTTCTATCACCTTTTGGACTCAATAACATTAAGCATAACTAAAGAAGTATTTTGTTTGAAAAAACGAAGAGGCATATTAAAACTTGCCCAGCCCTAATATCGATGATGAAGTAAAGTTGAAAACTAATTCAGAAGAACCAGGGAACAAACGGTGTTCCATATATTTCTCATCATAAGATAAGAAATCATTAGTTTCTTGGATGTTTTTCCTTTCTCATCTTTTATGGATGCGATGCGATATTCTTTGCTCGCTAGGGCTTTTTAGGAAAGTCATCCCCCTCCATAAATTGTGATATGGACTTGGAGAACTGAAGTGGTAATCTAGTAAATGGTCCAATTCGGAAATGTGATTCCCCACACTTCCGCTCTTCTGATTCTCATAGGAAATTTGGTTCGTTTAAGACGTTGGATTGAAATCGACACATTTCTTAGCGAAGAAAAGAAACGTCACAATGAGATTATGAAACTTGATCGACCAAATGACATTAGAAGTGACGTATTTCGTCGCATTTAATGGACTTTCCAGCGACACGTATTTTTCTTCTTTTTTGAGCTGGTCACAATCAAAAGTAAATTGAGATAAGAGTGAACTAGAGACCATACCATCATTATCAGGCCGAGAAAAAGGTAATGGTCCGATACTTTCGAGCGGCATTGACTGACGGTCAGATAGGCAAGATACATGATTTTTCAATGAAAGAAAAACGTCAGGTGGAGAGAGAGGTCTTCCAAACTATGTTTTATTTGAATCATTCTCGTAGTTTAGAAGGCGCAGGACAGGGGTCAGTACCAAAAAGAGTACACTGGTTGCCCACATTGGGACTTGTAGTGAGTTATGACGAGTTTTAGAGACATCAGAGAGCAGGACGGAAGATTGACCTCAAAGTCATTGTGTTTCAATACCCTTAACACGGAAAGAACTTGAGTGTGGGCCTATGTTAGCGCTAGTTCCTCGTTGATGGGCCTAAAAGCCCAAATTTAGGAATGATGGATCTGATGGGGAGATGAAATATACAGGGTTGTTTCAAATTAGAGTCCTCGAAACTTTCATGGTAAATTGTGACAAACGAGACGATGAAGTTAACTTAAGGTCAAAATAACTTATAAAGTACCGGTGTGTATCTAACACCTTGTTGTCGCTGTCTAAGGATTTACAGCAATATTAGTTCTTCTAATCAGGGATAACCTATATAATAGTATTAATACCCCTTTCAGGAGTTCCTGTTCTAATGAGCGCTCAAAGTAGGGATGTTTTTTAAGAATAGAGCGTGCATACCCTAGGTGGAGGAGTCGCTCTTGAAAACTAAATAAAAGTTTCATGAAGAATCAATCAGTTTCAAAAATACTGTACTTTGTCTGAGTGTACGTAATTTTTTCTTCAATTGGTGTTTGCACAATTTCATCGCAAACATAATGTGTCAAGAATGAGTCTTGATTTGTTTTGCATGGGACACTAATTCGTGACAACCCTGTATATTGTCCAATAAGCATGAATTCACCCATTGAAACATCAACACTACACTGAAGAGAGTTCTAGCATTTTCTTAACCATAAGTGTCCCATTAACGGTAAATGTGGCTCTAGAGAGGTGTTCCCACCTTGCATGGGCTTTAGAACTTAAGTGATTGTGTACACGTCGGTTTCTTTTTTTAAATTTGCTCAATTGTGGAAGACACTTTTGTTTAGATCTCTTAGCCTTTTTATATTATTTAAGACGAATTTATAAGAGCTAAAATGGAAAAGAGATCTGGTAACCTTGGTTTTGTTAGTGTTTGGACGATGATCATTTGGGTGGGACCAACCAAGGATGATGACACATGCCATTATTTTCATTTTTCATGTTAGTGCCCTGTTTTCCGATGTGGGTACACCCTGACATGAAAGTTTTGTCGTGATTTTGAACCTTAACTTTTTTTTTTAATTCTAAAAAATTTACTTTCAATATGTAAGAATAGACTTGAACGACTTAGAATCCAATCTATTTCCAACTAGTTTCTCTATCCTTGGAAATGATATTTGGGATGCTTTCGCCCAAATTGGAAAGCGTGGGCTGCTCAACGTTTTTCCGCAATTTTGAAGGTCTTTCCTTTGCCAAAAATGTTGACGAACGGTCAAGATCCTATGAGCTCTTGAATCATGGTGGAGGGTAGCATTTCAGTTGTTTTTGGTTTGAGGTGCTTCCAAATGACTCCCCTTCCTCCAAGATCAAGTAAAATTTAACTCCCGCCATTCCTTGCTTTTTTACAATCGTTTAAAACCAGTTAGAAGCGGGCAGGAAGAAAACATCGGACATGAAATTGACACTTGCTGTCCGAGCATTAATTTCTCACTAATTTGTCTTTAAATTACATTCTAATCAATGAAATTATTCTGGAAACTTGTTGGGGCACACTGGATGCTTGATCGTGCCAAACTGTCCACGCATTGCCGTAATATTTAGGTTCAAAGTATGATTACGACACAACTTTCGTAATTCAATGTTTATGGAATGTGGATCTGGATAAATCAATTTTAAACATACGCCTCTCATCAAAGAGATTTGAGAAAAAAACTAAGGGAGTCGCAGCTTTCACAACCTAAACTACAAAGTTGGTCTTTCTTATCTGAAACTTAAGAGGCCCTAGAACACACCATTAACTTCGTATTCGGCTCATACTTTGATGCTTCAACAACCTCATTGAAGGTTGTTATTATGTTGAAAAGCAGTTTTAGTTAATTTTTAGACGGGAATGGGAGTGTTCTTTTAAAAATTATGGTCCTTCATACATCTTTTCTGAAAAGTGTTATTTTTTTGTTAAGTGCATAAACATAATTTTGACAAAATCCGTCACTCTCACCAAGAGCCAATTCATACATATTAGTATTTAATGCACAAGGCAAACTGCTTCTCTATGCAAGTTAAGCAAACACACATTCAAGCTCATTGCATAATAAATGTAGACCTTAAACGGATGCTATTTGACGAGCATATCAATTGGCTGTCTTTTGAGTTCCACATTGTTTACCCTAGAGCAACTGTGTATAATGTATATGTAGGCGAACTGGCAATATTCAATGAGACGCGTCATATTCAGCCCATTTAAAGACGTCTCTTAAACTCCTCCATCCATGTGTCTTATTGTAGTCCTTATTCACAGTATCGCCAACAAAAAGAAAAAAGAGGAACTCAAAGGAACTTGAAAGTTGCTCAATTGTGTTTGGGAAAGAACACACTAGATAAACTGTCATTTACATGATCTCCCTCTTAAGACTTGAAAGCTCAGTCAAGTGAGAGTACTCATACATTACATCCACATTCTGAACTGGTCTGAACGACACATATTGAGCCATTCCCTCCATCCACATACGTACATTCCCTATAACAACTGTTTTCCAAGAAAGTGAGCTAGCTTTCATTTTCAGACAGGGAGAAAGGCTGAATGAACTCGAATTGATTGAAGAACTCCTCGGTTATCTCTGGCCTCGTCATAAATCCCAGGATGATAGGCCCCCAAATAGGACACAGCCACGATATTGTTCCCGCCTTCGCAATAATAATGAAAATAATCACAATAATCATCTCAAGCACGCCGTCCTTTTCATTGCAGGCTCAGAAGCGAGAATTGGAAGTCATCCGTCAAAACTATCGGAAGAATTCCCTGGCCCGTTCCACGCGGAACTCGCCCTGTTTGGATCCCAAACTGATGATTGCACCCGTGGTTTTGCTCTCCAGTGAGACGGGTGGAGGTCCAGGCGGAGGTTCCATGGGTGGCAGTGATGACGAAGACGACGAAGAAGAACAAGAACACGACCACCAGGAAAAGTGACTTACTCCAGTCGTCAAGACGTTTCCATGTATAAAAATGTGTTCCATTTCCCAAGTGGACCCAAGCACTCACACTAGCGTTCCCCATAGTACTTGTGATTGACAGATTGTAAAACATACATACATCACTCAGGTGATTGGTCAGATTGAGATTAGTTTTCTGATTTTAGCTTCGATTCACCATAGGACACGGTTCGAAATACAGTTCATTGTTGGTCGTTGTGTGTACTCTGTGTAATATGTTTGTAGCAAACCTCCCAGGTGGAGCCACTGTATGCTAGCCACATCTCTGAATGGACCATTGAGCACCCGAGGTCTGATGTAAAAAACGGCGGAGAATAACGTTAAAATAAGTAGAACCATTACAATGCTCATTTGCTGGCCCACGCTACATGTCATAAGATACGAAAAATAACAAATATGGAAATGCTATCTATATATGTGTGTGTGAGAGAGTGGCGAATAAAAGTTTAACGTTACCACTAAAAAGCATCCGGTGGAAAATTTGTTGACGGTAAACTATGGTCGGAAGACATAACCACAAACAACCGACTGACTTTTTTGTCGAGGTTTCTTTCTCGGGATGCAGACGAAGGCCTAGCATAGCAAAGGGCCTCAAGTTTAGCTAAAGTACTATAACCCTAAATATGAACGAGTTTCTCCGAGGCAAGATCTCGCCGAGATTCTCGACGTTTCCCGGAACGTTTGACCTGCTCCCCAAATTACCCTCTGCAGAGGCAAAGTTCTCACGAAGATGGAGGTAAAACTTGTGCCCTCTTCGTTTTCTTTATGACAAGTAAAGCTCGAGAGGAGAACAGGAAATCATTGCAACTTCCTTATGGAACATCAGAAAAAGTGGCAATTTCCCCTCCGACATGATATTATTGGCCCCCCAAGCAGACCCTAACTTACTTGAGTATGCGAGCATGTGTTCATGCCCTGAATGGACAGGTGAAAGAGGGAATCCTGATCATCGGCTGATCAATCTGTAACCCACTTGCTACAACACTAACAAGGTCAAACCATGTAGGGACCGAAGAATTAGGCATTACCCAAGGAGAAGTTTTCTTAGGATGGGACTGCACAATAAATGCTTGGGCGAGCTTCAACCACGGCGGAACACGAAGGAAACGTTCAAACATGTTCCTTGATTCATCCTGGCAAACTTGGGAAAGTTTGCACAAATCTATCGTGCACCCTTTATGTACCATTAAAAGAGAGCTTGGGACAACTAGGAGGGCAAAAAAGGAGGAACATTCAGTCTCCTAACATTTCGGGTTCTAACCTTCGGGGTCATATCTTGGATCAGCAAAAGGGTTCGTTCGTTCCTTCAAGACATGTGGTATTTTCGTGATCATGGAAACGAATCGAAGCCAATGCTTTGTCTCACTGATTCAATGATCAGAGTGGTTTGAGTCCACGGCGAGGACAGATCAGTGCAAATCCCCCTCATGCCACGCGAAATTGTTCATATTCAAGCTGGCCAATGTGGCAACCAGATTGGCGCCAAATTCTGGGAAATCATTTCCGATGAGCATGGCGTGGATCCCAAAGGCATCTACCAGGGTGATTCCGACCTCCAAATTGAACGGATCGAAGTGTATTATACGGAGGCCAGCGGTGGTCGATATGTTCCTCGGTGTGTGTTGGTGGACCTCGAACCGGGAACCATGGACTCGGTTCGATCCGGTCCGTACGGACAGATTTTCCGACCAGACAACTTCGTTTTTGGCCAATCCGGGGCCGGAAACAACTGGGCCAAAGGCCATTACACAGAAGGTTGGAAATCTTCGTTTGAAGACCTGAGCAAATATTAGTCCAAGATAGGAGATGAAAGGGATCGCTAATTGAGAGTTGCATGCAGGAAGGGAGGTTCCTCAATCTAAGCCTCTCGTGAATACTTGATGGTTGCTTGAGACCAGTTTCCTTTGACTATTGCACCGCTTTTACTTTACACAGCAGAAAGGGAGGGGGGAAAAAGATTCACAAAATGGATTCCGATAGATACAAACTGGCAAAGAGTGGCTTCAAATCTCATTCAAAGGCCTTTGTGCATAGAAAGAGAATAAACTATTGGTAGGTCTCGGTCCTATTGGATCAAGTTTTGCCCATACTCAAGAGAGCATGTCTCAGTCCCTTTGGGAGAGGTAAAGCTTCCAAGGGAACAACATCCATCTACCTTAGAGTACAAAACTTGCTAGTGCTGTTGGGGGGTCTGTACTTTGTCTTGCATGGTACACACTCCATACAATAACTTGTTCCTCCTCGTCTGTTTCTTTTTAGGCGCAGAATTGGTGGACTCCGTTCTGGATGTGGTTCGTCGAGAAGCCGAGGTTTGCGATTGTTTGCAAGGGTTTCAACTCACGCATTCATTAGGAGGGGGAACAGGGTCAGGCATGGGGACCCTCCTCATATCAAAGATCAGAGAGGAATACCCAGATCGGATCATGAACACCTACTCAGTGGTGCCGTCACCCAAAGTCTCTGACACGGTAGTGGAACCTTACAACGCCACCCTATCCGTCCATCAATTGGTTGAGAACACCGACGAGACCTTCTGCATTGACAATGAGGCGCTCTACGACATTTGTTTCCGAACTTTGAAATTGGCCACTCCCACGTATGGCGACTTGAACCATTTGGTCTCTCTGACAATGTCTGGCATAACCACCTGCCTTCGATTCCCGGGACAACTGAATGCAGATCTCCGGAAACTGGCCACCAACATGGTTCCGTTTCCTCGCCTTCACTTCTTCATGCCCGGATTTGCCCCCTTGACTGCAAGAGGAAATGTGGGCTACAGATCGCTCACGGTGGCCGAATTGACCCAACAAATGTTCGAGACGAAAAACATGATGGCTGCTTGCGATCCACGTCATGGGCGATATTTGACGGTGGCGGCCATTTTTCGGGGCCGAATGTCCATGAAAGAAGTGGACGAGCAAATGATGAACGTTCAAAACAAGAATAGTTCCTACTTTGTGGAGTGGATCCCCAGTAATGTCAAGACTGCAGTGTGCGATATTCCACCACGTGGTCTCAAAATGGCGGCAACGTTCATTGGAAATTCAACTTCAATCCAAGAGCTTTTCCGAAGAATATCGGAGCAATTCACAGCCATGTTTCGACGAAAGGCCTTTTTACATTGGTACACAGGTGAAGGCATGGATGAAATGGAATTCACCGAGGCAGAATCCAACATGAATGATCTAGTCTCAGAGTACCAACAATACCAGGATGCTACGGCTGATGACGAATACGAAGAATACTCCGAAGAAGAAGAATATTAGAATTGAAAAAAAAATCATCTCAGTAAACTAAGTGCATTAGTTTTAAGGGCCAACAATCTCAACATGTTTTTTCATTTCTGTGTAAATAAACGCGTGAGTCATTATCAATAGTCGGCCCAGGTTTAAGACAACGATTATTGAATCAATGTGTTCGTGGTTACCTCCAAGGGAAATTGACCCTCACCCATGGCAACTCGGTCGAGGATTGTCCTTTCTCATCATCAATTATTAACCTGTAGCTGTTAGAACGAAAGGGGGCTTTCACAAAGTCATTCAACAACTCCGCAGTTCAGTTCACAGTGGGAAATTGAGTGCCAAACGCAAAGCTTTAGATATAGATTAGAGGAAAAGAACCTCCTTCATCATGACCCGAGAGATCGTTCATATTCAGGCAGGTCAGTGTGGAAACCAGATTGGTGCCAAATTTTGGGAGATCATTTCTGACGAGCATGGCGTGGATCCCACTGGCCAATATCATGGCGATTCTGAGCTTCAAGAAGAAAGGATAGACGTGTATTACAATTTGGCATCACAAGGCCAATACGTTCCCCGATGTGTCCTGGTGGATCTTGAACCAGGGACCATGGACTCGGTGCGAGCTGGGCCCTATGGCAGCATTTTTAGGCCCGATAACTTTGTCTTTGGACAATCTGGAGCAGGGAATAACTGGGCCAAGGGCCATTACACAGAAGGTAGGTAAAAATCGATAATGATCTCATCAGTCATGCAGCAAGAAAGGTAGACGATTAAAACCAAATGCCAAAACTTTGTAGGAGCGGAATTAGTGGACTCCGTCCTTGATGTGGTTCGTCGAGAGGCCGAAGGATGCGATTGTTTACAAGGCTTTCAACTGACTCACTCCTTGGGCGGTGGAACTGGATCAGGAATGGGTACCTTGCTCATCTCCAAAATTCGAGAGGAATATCCAGATCGAATTATGAACACCTATTCCGTGGTACCCTCACCTAAAGTCTCTGACACGGTTGTGGAACCCTATAACGCCACCCTGTCCGTCCATCAACTGGTTGAAAACACCGACGAGACCTTTTGCATTGATAATGAAGCCCTTTATGACATTTGTTTCCGAACCCTCAAGCTCACCACACCCACCTACGGAGATTTAAACCACTTGGTGTCCCTCACGATGTCTGGAATCACCACGTGCCTGAGGTTCCCAGGTCAATTGAATGCCGATCTGAGGAAACTGGCCACAAACATGGTGCCTTTCCCTCGATTGCACTTTTTCATGCCTGGTTTCGCGCCTTTGACAGCCAGAGGCAATGCCAGTTATCGTGCCATGTCCGTTCCCGAACTGACCCAACAAATGTTTGACACCAAGAATATGATGGCTGCTTGCGACCCTCGACATGGGCGATACCTGACTGTGGCGGCCATTTTCCGTGGACGAATGTCCATGAAGGAGGTGGA
This sequence comes from Tigriopus japonicus, assembly GCA_010645155.1. NCBI lineage: Eukaryota > Metazoa > Arthropoda > Copepoda > Harpacticoida > Harpacticidae > Tigriopus > Tigriopus japonicus. The sequence continues at coordinate 6,120,078 of CM021323.1, forward strand.
CGAGCAAATGTTGAACATGCAAAGCAAAAACAGCTCATATTTTGTCGAATGGATTCCCAGCAACGTGAAAACGGCGGTTTGCGACATTCCACCCAGAGGCCTCAAGATGGCAGCCACTTTTATCGGCAACTCCACGTCTATTCAAGAACTTTTCAAGCGGATCTCTGAGCAGTTCACAGCCATGTTCCGAAGAAAGGCTTTCTTGCATTGGTATACAGGAGAGGGCATGGACGAAATGGAATTCACGGAGGCTGAATCCAACATGAACGATCTAGTGAGCGAATATCAACAATACCAAGATGCAACGGCAGAGGATGATTACGATGATGACGAAGACGAAGATTATTAGATTACGTATACATTTTGTGACTTAGTCTCGGTTTTGCAGCACCCTCAATTAAAGTTAGCTAATAAATGTCCAGAGTGTACACAGAACATTTGTTTACGTAAGACGACGAGTGTTCTCAATAATTTGTACCCAATGAGTGTCGTTAAGCTGATAAGAAGATTGGTCAGAGAAAATCTAAACGATTGCTCGTATTTCACTTGTTGAAGACGGGAACTGAAGACCAAAAAAGTACTTCATAAGAAAAAGATGACCACCAAGAAAGTGGCCCTCATTACTGGTTGCAGTTCAGGCATTGGCTTGGCTGTGGCTGAAATTCTGAGCAAGACCGAGGATTGGGTGGTAGTTGGTTGTGCTCGCTCTGTGGAAACCAAGAAAATCAATGAGACCCTGTATCACTACAAATGTGATTTGCGAGACTCCAAGCGGATTCAAAGCATGTACGACTACATCCTCGCCGATTTTGGTCGTCTTGATGTGGCCATTCTGAACGCTGGAATCGTCAGTCATACCAATCTTATGGACGCTGATGTCGAGCATTGGCGGGCTTTGCTTGATATTAACGTCCTAGCTGTTTCCCATTGCACCCAATTGGCTGTCAAGGCCATGCGTGATAACCCCAAGGTTGAAGATGGGCAGGTGATTGTGGTGAATAGCATGTCTGGTCATGCAGTTCATCCTCATCCTTTTGCTCGGTTTTACTCAACCACCAAATACGCCGTCACCGGATTGGTCCAAGCTTGGAGAGATGAGGTGAGTTAGACATGCTTTCTGGCCTATAATCACGAGCAATCCATCAAATCAAATGTTGTTTAATTAGATAGCGGATATTAAGCCCACCAAAAACATTCGGATGTGCTCCATCAGCCCGAGAATGGTGTCCACCAACTTTATCTACTCGCTTTTCCCCGGTGATAAAGCAAAGGCCGACGAGCTCGTCAAGAATGTTCCCTCCCTTACATCCGAGGATGTGGCTGAGCAAATCATGAACATGATCCGAATTCCTTCTCATGTTCAGATACAAGATATTCACATGTCACCTTCAAAGAAGCCTTTCTAATGAGTAAATATGTTAACTATGGCTTTATCAAAGCCCCAAAAGGGGATCCAGACATGCCAATTTTGATCTAATTTTCTTTCTGGGTCGTCGCTTGTCGATTACAGTTTCTCTTTGTTCAGCAACGAAGCAGGGAACTTCATTAGGAGAGGAGAATTCTGGTTGAGGAGTTGTAGGGTAAACGTCTGTAGAAATAATTCTTGAACAATGGAGATTGTCGTCTGAACGAGTATTGAATGATTCTTGAAAAATTGTGTTCTTCCAACCTCTTGGACTAGTGTTCAACTTCAATGGGGTGCTCATGTTGATCGGTTCGACGTTCCACGTGGATAGATTGCCAAATTTGAAGAGATTATCCATCTCCAGATGAGCTCTATTATCAATGGTGCGATTAGTTCGTTCAGACCTAGAGTCTTGGAAGTGGAAAGAGTCGCCAGAAGAATTGATATTCCAGCCCGATTTTGATAGAAGATCTGAAAACGGCAAGTCTTCCTTGGAATCTGATGAGCCACTAATATGTTCCAACATCCTGTGTCGAACTTGATCTTCTTCGACAATGTGTTTTACTTCTCCCTGAGTTTTCTTCAGAATGGGGTAATTTCCAAAGTCTGGAAAAACGTCTAACTGAACAAAACTTCGACTTCGAATAGTTTTGCAAGTGCTAGGTTGTGCCGGTGGTTTAGGACGTCCTGAAATGGAATGAAAATTGACTCTAGTGAACGGGTATGTTACATTTTGGGTTTCAGAAGTCTTACCGTTGCATTTGAGCGTGCCAGGACAAGTTTTTTGCTTAGACGTTTCCCATCGGGGAGCAGGATTAGATTCCAATTGCATTTGGGCTGTCAGACGAGCCAATTGCTCACGATCACTGAAACTTCTAGGACCAATTCCCGAAATTTCATTACAGGGCCCACTTTCCGTCGGCTTTGATATCACTAGCGACACTTCCACGTCCATGGATTCCACCATGGCTGGCACATTTTCAATCACATCAATGAGGATTGACCTAATCACGCTCTGGCAGTCCTGTCGAATGTCGTTTAAATGATGTCGGAAAACTTGTCTCATTGCAACTGCAGCCTGTTCCATAAATTTGCAGCCATCTTCTACTTCAATTAAGCTATGCCTTTCTTGGACGGGATCAAGCGTATTTAACAGGGCTTTAAAACTGGGAGCAACCGGAGAAGGAGCCTCGATGACATCCATAAAATCCTCCATCTCGTGAGGCCTCCGTGTTGTCGCCCCTTGCGAAACGAGACATGGTTCCAAGTGATAGGCTTTTAGTCTGGCAAATTTGTCCGAAACATTCAACATGTCATCTACAATTTTGTCGGCTTTTCT
>CM021323.1:6125502-6168733 GCA_010645155.1 Tigriopus japonicus
AGGTCATTAAACTGTCCGTTTCATCAATTATGTTTAAAGGACAAGTTGTTTCCTTTGACTTTGAGAAAACAAAGTTATGAAGTCGCTACGTGAGAGCGAAAGAAAAATCTTAATTTCATCACCTTAATTTGGTCCGGTAAAAACTCCTATAACCATACCTAAAGATTCGCAAACATTGGCAAAAAAGTAAAATTAATTTTAAATCACCTTCTGGGTGAAAAATATGCGTTGAAAAATGCACTTTAAAAACATATTTTTTTGTATTTAATCCAAGCTCAAATCTCGTAGTAGGTTCCCAAACTTTCAAGACAATCTTGTCCTAATCCGTTGAACTTTAAAATATTAAGTCTAATGTGAATTAACTTAAAAACGGACTTGATAACGCAAACACTCCAAAATAATCCTCTTACTTACGCCACCCCATCACTTCATTATCTGACGTACAGGAATCGGACTATCACTTATAGCAAATTTATTAGTCCAATCAATTACGTCCGTTTTCGTTCGAATCTTAGCTCTACTTTTATGGATTTATGATGATCCGGTTTTAACATTAAAATTTGTCCCTTCAGAGGTTCACTTTAGCCAAAAAAAACGCAAATAAACCAACAGGATGCGTTCAATCAATCCAATTTATGAACACCTTCCATCTTTTAACTCGGCTCGTTTTCTCTTTCAGACTACTCCTATTCCAAAAATACCCGTCGATTTAAACTTGATGGTGGAGTTTCTCGTTCTCATCGAGGGGCGGTTGATCTCCTCCGTACTCCAGAAAGCGAAAATGTCAAAACGAGTCCGCTTGGCCAAATCCACTAGCATTAATATCGATTTAGCGCTACCAACGCGCTGGCCAATAACAAAATAAAAAAACAGCGAGATTTGTTCGTCCGATTTTTTCGACTTTCCGTTTGGCCAGCGCGTGGTTGGTTTCATGACCAGTTTACACCTCAATGGATCATGATTCAACGACTCCGTTGAGCCTTTTTCGCCCCTTTGAAGCCTCGTTTTACCTGAAGGAGTCGAAGCACGCCGTGAAAGTGACACGATTCGGGGGTTCGAGCCTCGAATTCCACTTGAATCTCGGATTCGGGGGCCAGAGCTCCGCCTCCTCCGTGTCCATTGGCCATCATTTCGTCCGAGGAGGACACGCCCTCGCCCTCCTCTTCCCCGCCCGACGATTCGGACGAGCTCGTGTCCTCCGGCGTCTCCAGCGTCAAATGAGCACGCTTCTTCGAGGACGCCATGAGTGTCGGTCGACCTTTCTTCACCGTATTTTTCACACCACTCTAAAGACACCTTTTCCTTCTCACGTTGAGAGAACACAAAAAGGTAAACAAGGGCCAAAATAAACAACAGGGTTGCTGAGTCAGATGACGATTGACATGAAGCTTGGGTCAAATATATGAGACTGTTGTAATGCTCACTGAAATTCACGGTCTTCTAGGGTAGGTCAATGGCTTGATATTATGGCTGATTATTATGAACTTGAGGGATGGCTGTCACACCGCCAATATCGACGAAGATTGAGCATTAAAACCTATTTTGCCTCGATCTTCCCTTCGGTGGTATTGCATCATTCGTCGTTCTGATAGAGTTTAAAGCCTTATTTGCATCGTTACTTATTCAAATGTTCTTTTAGATGTCCTAAAAACCCGACTCATAGAATGCATTTCGGTTGCTCGTTCCCGAGAACGGGTTGTGTCGAGGTGTCAAGGAATTTGGCCTTCTCTCCGGCCGAAATGGGCCTCCCTTGAGCACGTGTGTTTGAAGGATCAGGGTGACCGGGATACGAAAATCGGGCCAAGGAGAATTTGAGTTCCGCCTCTAGTTAAGGAAGATATTTGTCAGAGCCATTTCAAATTTATTACGGACGCAGTGGATGAGATTCGAAATGACGTTGTCATACATTTTTAATGTCCATGACTATTTATGTATTGGGTACCATCAATCATGGGGCAGAGGCGAGTAAGGTGGGGTTGGCGGCCAAAGTAGGAAGTAGGGAAAGTCGGGTCCATCACAATTTGGGCGTGTTCTTCAAAATTGACTGAGGTTGGTTCTGGACTCGCTAGCCATCGCTATCGGAAAAGTAATCGAACTTCGAAGCCAGAGATACGGGTTTGAGGGACTGGCCTTTGGGTTTGAAGTCGAGAAGCGCACTTTTATTGCTAATCATGAGACCATCGTGGTCATCGTCATCATCGTCTCCGTGCTCATCAGGTTGGGTCTTCATATTGGAATGTTTATTTGGTGCGACCGAGGATTCGTCGTGGGCTTGTTCCATACTTCTAAAACAAAAGGAGTCTGACAATTTAAAATTTAAGTATAACCCGGTATCACATTCACACAATGACACAAATTAGCCCTCTACGCAACTTTCATCAATCATTGTGCTACTAGTTATTGCGGAAAGTAATTCTTATGTAAAACAAAAAGAAACCCTCAGTCTTTTTCTGCAAGTCAATCAGGTACCCAAAAATTTCGAAAGTCATTCATTCTTCAAGATAATCTAAAAAATGGCATGCATTAATATGGAAAAATTAAGAACGGTTAGCACTTGTGAAGAGTTTGACTTTGATGGGTGTGATGGGCATCATGGGTGTTCGGGTATACCTTTCCTCGTGAAAAGTCTTTTTTTTTGAAGGATTTCTAAACTGATTTCCAATGATAATAAATAAAAGTGGGAATCATTCGGGTGAATCGTCTAGAAAAAGTTCAAAGGCGATTCACCCGAATGATCCCCACAATTCGAAAACTGCCGTATGAGAACCGTCTTCAATTATTGGAGTTAGATACTCTGGCAATGAGACGTGCAAAGTTTGATTTACATCTTGTCTACAAAATTATTCATGGGTTAGTGAGGGTGAGCGAGGGAGCATTCGTTCTGAGGAGTGCTATCGTTGACAAGGCCACGAGAGGTTCCGTGAGTGGGGAACTTATTGTCCCTCCATTTGGACTTGATTCAAGAAGAGGATCATTCTGTATTCGCGGAGCGATCCTTTGGAATTCGATCCCTCCACATGTTCGGAATCTTCCAACGTTTAATCAATTCAAAAGAGACCTGGAGTCTTGTAGTTTGGGAATACTGGTGTGTTTCTTATCTTTACGTATCCTTTTCGTTATTCTTGCCTTTATATTTCTGTAATAATTGAAGGTTCATCTTCAGTTTTTCTCTTTCTTAACATTCTCCTTTAAATGTGGTCTAGACGTGCCAATACTCTAATTATACACCTGGTGTCTCAGAGTGGTATCAAACAATAAGCAATAAACAATAAAAATGTCTTAATACCGTTTTGGCAATATGAACGATAATCAAGCTCACTCACCCGATTTGACTGAAGTCCAACTTCTTATTGGGTGATTTGACGGCACTTCCACATCTGTTGGTGCCCGTGGACCGCTTTGAGCGTGATTTGAGTCCACTGGGCGTGGATTGGACTTGACGAGTAGGCACTGAAGAGAAAGTGGGACGAGGGGAAGGAATGGGCGATGGCACATTGCCATCGTGGAACACTTTCTCGTCCCTGGTTCTTAAAGGGGAAAAATCTGAAGGTGGAAGCGGACAAGCCAACACGCTGTGCGTGGAAGACGACAGTGAATGATTTTGTCCTTCCTCCTCTAACGAGAGAGAAAACAAACTTGTAATAAAAACTTGAAAGAATTTCCTAGAGCATCAAGTTCCTCACCATCGGATGAGAAAGTCAATTTGGTCGCATTAAAACTTCGGTTCGGAATGGAAGGAGGCGTGTGATCATCATCGGGATCGAGATTGTCATCATGAGCCATTTCATTACGGGGATCGCCTTTTCCTTGGCTTTCCTGGGAACGGGTGTTGAATCCGAAACAATTGAAAATTGTTCGACTCACTTCCGAAATTGGCCACCAAACGAGAGCAATGAGTAAGGCGCAGATCCTCATCAAGGGGGAAACCAAGCGTTTCACACTTAGAACCTATAACAATTTCCTCATACTAATCAGACACTTGCGACCATGTCTGAATACGATCGCAACAAAAGGTCAAAGAGTTTACCTAAAATCGTGAATTAGATCATATTCTATCAGAATTGACAATTTCTTCTTTAGGAAGACCGTAATGTGCATGTTTCAAAAACTGATCCTAATAGGTAAGGTCTAAAATAGTTTGCACCTGCACGTTTGACTAATGTTTTTTAGTAGATTGAACAATTCTGAGAGCCTGGCGGAAAAAATATCGAAACAGAAAACAATTCCAGGCAATACTAGAGCTAAGGAAGTACATTTTTGGCAAAAATTGCCATCTTGTCTTCATCTTCATCAAACAAAAACTGCCAGGAAGACAACGGTTGAAAAAGAAGTATTTTTCGTATTTCAAATGCAACTGAGGTTCAGCATCGAAATCAAGATCGAAAACGGAAAAAAAAATCTTCATCATAAACTAAATGGTCAAACACGACATCATATCCCACAATTTTCTACCAAAACTCTTCAGTAAAACAGAAATGGTTCTTTCTTACGGCATAGTTCCACTGAAGTTGTCGTTGTCTGGCTTGTTTGGCTTCCCGAATACATGGCAAGGCCAACAATTGGCCGACAGTGGGTCTTCGAACGGGATCTCGAGCAGTCATGAGTTGAATCACTCGTCGTAATTCGGGTGAGAGTTGACCCGTGATTTCCGGACTCGGTCCTGTATCTCGCAATTCATGCCATAGAGGTCCATTATTGGGTAGCTCGAGGTCGCAAGCCAGTTCCAGGATGGTCAGCCCCAATGAGAAGATATCGGCAGCGGGTGTGTACATGTGACTGAGCACCTCATTGGCCATATACTTGGAATCGCCTCCACCATAATTGTGTTGGAACGTGAGATCATCCTACAAGATGATATCGTTTGCATTGGAAGTCATGCTGGGAAGCTGGATGATCTTACCTTGGACAGGTCCAGGACTAGACCAAAGTCGCCTAGTTTACAGATACCGTCGCGGCCGATAAAGATGTTCTCGGGTTTCACATCCATATGAATGAGATTGTGGTCATGGAGGTGCTTTAAAGCCTGAATAAATGGACTTCAAATGTGATTTCGTCGGAGAGGCATTGAAATGACCGAGACTCGTTTATTACCAACAATAGGTCGACTAGATATCCCCAGATGAGCTTTTCGGGCAAGTCGTGTTTCTCCTCGGATAACTCGTCCAAGGACATTTCACATAATTCGAATTGCTGATACAGCCGACCCGCCTCTTCCCAAGATTGATAAAAACGTACACAATTGGGATGATGGAGGAGGAACTCGTGCTTCCGCACTTCTTCTAATTTGCGGGAACGATCATTATCACCTTTATAACACTCTTGAGCAATTTTGACCTAAGAAAAAAAAGGAAGACTAATCATGACTCATGGTAAAACGGGTTGATGAGGTTTACGGTTTTCGCCTTAAATCAAAAATATTTCATATTCTATTACTAGGGTAAAAAGAAATCCGGTCACAAAAGCTTCTACGGCAACATTTGGATTGGGAGGCATCCAAAACTTGATATTGCTTTGTTGCTCGCGATCAATGAATGCTCAGTCTTTTTGAAGTGGTTCGTTCTACTTACGGCGTACAATCGGGCATCTTGCTTGCTTCGCACGCGATAAACCTTGCCAAAATGGCCTTGGCCGATTTCTTTCTCCACCGTGAAGGCCTGTTCGAAGTAGCTCTGGCCGATACTGTCGTCATACACGGGCGAAGTCAGGAGAGGCGTGCCAATGGGCGTGGGCGTCATCGAGCCTGAAGGGCGATCCTTGAACGTTACGCTTTGGGCGCGCTCTAAATGCGGAATGCGCCGACTGAACACGCGCGAAATGGGCGGACACGTCTTAGCCGGAGGGCGGGGCGGAGGCCGGAAACGAGGCGTGGCACGAAACTACACGGAGACACGGAAAGAAACGAAGAATGAAAGATATAAAGGGTCATCAATAAGTTCAACGTAAGGGAGTAGGTCTGACGGATTCATTAATAACGAACAAAGGCAGGCAGGGATGGATTGGCCGTACTTTTTTGGTGGAAAACGTCTGAGGGTGATCTTTGAAACTGGGTTTGGGTAGACTGAAGGATTGCGTCAATCGTGTGGGCGTGACTCCCCCATCAGTCGAGGAGGAGGCGTGATCATGAGGATTGTGATTCCGAGGCGAACGCGCGGGCAAAGTGGTCGAATGATTGGAATCAGGAAGAAAAGCCGGATTCGACTCCATCTTACTCCGAGGAAATTTCACCTCAGCTTTGAAGATTTTTTTGTTTATTCTTTAGAAGTTGGGTCCATAGGTAAGCAAACGGGCGGAAAGGCGGGCAGGACGACAGTTTTAAAGCGGCTAGAAAAGAGCGATAGATCAAGATAGGTCAGTGCACAGATCCAGATTCAAACAGTTCTTCCGACACACGAATATTTTTCGGCTGGCGGCAGAAAACGTAGCTCTTTAGTTCCGTGAGTAATTTTACTAATGTTGCGCGAGGTTAAAAGTTGTGCCGCCCAAATTGAAGGAGGCAAAAGTCAAATCAAGTATTCAATTAATAGAGAGAACCTGGAACAACAGTCTGATCCATTCAATCATTGGCATATTCACCGTTCATTATCATTTTGAATTGAACAAGCAAGTCCAGGCGGTCCAGCAACATTTTTTATTGTTCAATACCAATTCAGATATTGGCCAAGACCAATCAAGAGATTGTTTAAGACCAATTCAGGTATTGTTTAAAGTGTTTTCGGAAGCTGTTCAAACCAAAATGAATATTCTTCAAGATTGATCTGGAACTTATTACTCGTTCATGGCCGATACCGAGATTGTTCAAGATCTATCCGTTTCATACTTGGATGATATTTGAATCATTCTCAAGCAAGCTCTGGATTGCTTTGAAGAATATCTGAATATTTGTGCATTTCCTGGATTATCTTTGCACAACTTTCAAATCTGGAACTTGTTCAAGATCATTTTTCAAGATTGATTCAGAAGACCGATTCCGATATCATTCAAAACCAATTTGGTATTGCTCAATACCAATTCCAGTATTACCCAAAACCAATTTGATATTGTCTAAGGCCGATTCCGAAATTTTTCACACCCATTCCAGATATTGTCCAAGACTTTGTTGGGAAATACTTCGATAGCTTTTTGATTATTCTATTACAAGCTTTGGATGGGACTTGGAGAATCTTCAAATCCTTGGGCAGTTTTCAGATCGGTTTTTACCAGCTTTCAAATATGGAACTTGTATGCATAGTTTTGGGAAATTTCATAAAATATTCATACATATTTTTTCAGTATAACTGGATAATAACGAACGAATCTTTAGATATCCAGATCGGTCTTGGTCAATAATTGAATGACCTTGGATAATCTCCGAACTGGTCTTGAACAATAATTGAATCGGTCTTGGACAATTTTGGAATTGTTCTTGGACGAAATTCAAATCAATCTTAGGCAAAATCCCAAACAGTTTTGGAGTTTCCAATAACTTAAGTATTCAGAATTCAATCAAAAATGATTCCAAAAATATCTAAGTGTCATCCACACATTGTCCATGACTGATCTTGTTGACTGATAAAATCCAAAAACATTACACCAGCCATTTACCGATCGATCTCAACTAGTGATATCAACTTTGAAAAGGAGAAGGGGGATGAGAGCAAGACTTAAGTAATGGGTAGAGTGCGTAGAAAAATTTGCTGATTTTCACAAAAAAATCAAATTTAATCTACTCCAAAAAGGCCAAAAAAAATTTAAAAAAATTATTCCCCAACCGTATAAGAAATGGTAATATTGAATTTAAAGATGCCTTTAGTCATTCTGGTAATCATTCTTTGTAATTCAGCTACAACTCAGCACATTTAGTTATTTCTGGCTAAATGTTGGCGCGCGGTAAATAGGTCACAAGGTAAATAGGTCACGGTAAATAGGTCACAGTAAAAAGGTCACCGTAAAACGGTCACGGTAAAAAGGTCACAAGGTAAAAAGGTCACGGTAAAAAGGCCACAAGGTAAATAGGTCACGGTAAAAAGGTCACAAGGTAAATAGGTCACAGTAAAAAGGTCACACGGTAAATAGGTCACGGTGAAAAGGTCACAGTAAATATGTCACAATAAAAGAAGTCACAAGGTAAGGAATTCAAAAGCAGAAAAAGGTACAATTAAACTTTAAATTGAAATGATATTCATAATTTGTTGTTGAGCACATGGACTGTATGCCATACAATCTATGTACAGATGCCAGTACAGTTTTAATTTTTTAAATCTTCTCGTGTTTTGACGGAAAAACTTTTTTATACAAATTTTGTACTTGAAAGGGTCCTTAGTTCGAAGTTGGAAGAAAATTGTACCGATACTTATTGAAAATTTAATGAATTATAAATACAACAAACTAAAAAAGTTATATTGGATCTAATTATGACATGAAATACCTTGCCCTTGTGTCAGCAATGTGTTTTTTTAGCTGGAGAAGTATTTCTTTTATTCCAGAATCTTTTGAGGCCAGTTTTGAGATATAAAGGCAATGCAAAACACTTACTTTTGTACTTTTATAAGAGCCACTCAGAAACACAATGTGTATGAAAGGGTATTGAGGTATGAGGTAAATAATTGAAACATACTTTTTCAATTATTTATTACTTAACGGAACTTTATTAGTTTAAGGATTTGTCATGAATTTTTTTGAAGTGCAAGTTGTATGAAATACCCAAAAGGTATCATGACTCGATTATTATAATCCAAAGAAAGGGTGAAAAATGCCGCCATTTGGGCTGCCAATCAAGCAAGCCTCGTGATATTGCAAGAAAAGGACTTATCATTAATTCAAGCAATAATTAAAGATGTTGGTTTGTTCAGTGGATTCGCAAGAATAAAATCTTATCTTGGCAATGACAATCACGCCATGGTCAGGAAGGTGAGAATGGGTTTTAAATGAATCCTCAAGAACTTCAGTAATATTCAGAACCCTTTGAATTTGACCCCCACATTTGCTTTTGTAGTATTCTATGAAAAATGTTAATTGAAAGTTACAAAAATCGCCTCTAGATGGAGCCAAAAACAAGGGCAAAGTCCCTTGATTTCAGATCTATCCTCAACTTCGATTTTTGGTGTTAACTTTTGAACAGTAATAACTTCAAATAACCTACAACCTATATTTTTGTTAGAGACACTTCTTATTATTTGATTTGCTGAATTATTTGTTGCTGTTTAGTGTCATACTGACGTTTCCTTAACGTCCAGTAAAGCCCACGATTGATAAATTATCTCAACCTCAGTTAAAGTACGATGTTCAGCCCAACAACATTATGTGTTTGTAATGATTACAAGAACTTTTCTCGTGTGACCTTTTTACCTTGTGACATTATACTGTGACCTATTTACCTTGTGACCTTTTTACCGTGACCTTTTTACCTTGTGACCTTTTTACCGTGACCTATTTACCTTGTGACCTTTTTACCGTGACCTATTTACCTTGTGACCTTTTTACCGTGACCGTTTTACCTTGTGACCTTTTTACTGTGACCTATTTACCCCGTGACCTTTTTACTGTGACCTACTTACCTGTGACCGTTTTGCTTGTGACCTTTTTACCTACAATCTAAATGTTAAGGCTTTATTTTTTGGCATAGACGAAATTTGAACTGAAGACAGGTGTGTTCAGCGTGTCCAACTGTTTAAGATCAAAAACAGCTATATACCTCAGTTTAGGGGCAAATTTTCGAGCTAAAAGTGCTATCTATTTTTTTGGAAAAAGAGGTAAACAAGAGCTAATTTTAAAAAGGCTAAAAACACTAATATGATCATAGTTTTGGGCCTTACGTAATTGGCAGTGTATTTAAAACATGGAAAAATTACTTTTTGTGTCTTAAAAACGGTCAAGAAGAAAAGTAAAAAGGTTGTTCTGCAAAGTGATGTTGGCCTTTTGAATGTTATAGAGCAACGATATTGCACAGATCACTAGAAGATAGTGATCCGTGGATAATGAAAGACCTTTATGCCTCGGTTATTGGCAAGAGTTTTGGTTTTTCATTTCGGGGCCGACCAGAGAAAAATCTAATTTAACCCATTGTTTGGTCCCTAATTCAAAGCTCACAAGCTAAATTTCAACCACATCAAATGAACTTTTTGTCAGTTAGAGTAGAGTAATTAGAATCAAAGAATAAACTAAGTCAAGGTTTTAGTCGGTACCACCACGTTAATGGAGATCAAAACTATCCAAAAGCTGCTATTTTTTTGGCTTCAGCAGGAAGGGCCATAGTTTGGAGTCGATTGTCCTGAAAATCTTACGTATTTGTAAACAGAATGACCATTTTTAAACAAGCCACATTTTGTTGAGGTAGAAAATCTCGCAACTTCAAAAATTGTAAAAAGGAGCCAAAAATCCCTAAAATTCTCAGAAAAAGAGCTAAAAATGGCCAAATATTTCAAAAGGAGCTAAAAGAGCCAAAAGAGCTAAATGCTCAAATTTGGAGCCAAATTTCCAAAATATCAGGAAGAAGAGCTAAATTTAGCCCTAAAGAGCTAAAATTGGTCAGGTTGGATGTGTTAGCACCTGTCTTTTGGCGACAATTATGACTTGAGGTGACCAAAAAATGGCCCACGAAAAGGGCCAAAAAAATTAAAATTGGACCAAAAAGCGGCAAAAAAATTAAAGAAAATTTACAATTTAATCAAATTTTTCTACTCACTCTAGTAATGGGTATTGAGTACTATTTGAAAATTTCAAAGCAAACCCATTCATTAACTACCAAAAATAAAGTGAAATTTGATCAAAGATTTCCTTTTGCAACCTAGAAACAGAAGTTTGATATCCTATTTACTGAGAAATAATCAAGAAGAATGAGTTGGTTTAGGAAATGAATTAGCTCGATTCAGTTAAGTTTTTAGGTGAGAGTTTTAGCAATTTTCAATCTTCAAGGTTTGTTTTAGCCAATATCCAGTTTGGAAATCATGTGTTGTAAGCAAATTGACTTTTCGTCACTCGGGCCCAGAAATTTTGAATTCGATCTGATATCTGATCTGATATCAAATGGTTGGCTTGAAAACTACGTGGGTTAGGTAGATTGGACCTGTGATTCGTTAAATTGCACTTCAGATTTTTGTACTGATGGCAAAAATCGAAAAAAAGATTTATTTCTTGTTAACAGGTATTATTCTATAAATTTTGTTGTTATCCTAACTTCCTCGAAGTTATGATTTAATTAGACAAGGTACGTTGGGCGACCCCTGCAAGCTTAAAAAATTGACAGCAAAAGCAAAAAATCGTCAAACTCCAATAGTTTGTAAAATAAAGATGTTGCTCATACTCATATATCAAAATTAGGGGAACACTTTTGGAGAAAAGATGATCAATTACAATGTGAGACGTAATGACTTTGAAAAGTACATCATTTTGTGTTGTTGCTTGTCATTTACCGTGCGCTTATTTTCTATTTATACAGGTGTCACCCAACACACCTTATCTGATTTAATCATAGCTTCAAACAAGTTTGTCTAACAACAAAATTTATAGCATAAGACTTGCTCACAAGACATAAATCTTCATTTCAATATTTTACATAAATCCAAAAATCGTACTTTCAAACGAGTTAGAAGCAAGTCTACCTCTAGCCTGATTATCCTTTGTACAAGCAAAACACTTGTAGGCTTTCCATTTTGTGTTATCCTTGATTGGAGCAGGTCTGATGCAAAAAAATTTCTGACCCGGTCAAACTTTTAAATATTTTGCCGTTCAACAATACCCTGTTTTAGTTAAGGCATTTATAAACAATGTTCTGTGTTTAAAACGGCATCCAAAGTAAAAGAGTTTGGGTCTAATGTATTTGCACTCAAATTGGTCTTCCAAAACCCCGCATTTGGTGTTGGAAAATGACATACCTATTAGGTTTTATTTTGTGAATTAATTTCTATTGATATTTGATTAAACTTAGTCAGAATGAGATTCAAATAACATTATCAATAATATCGATTATTCCATTACCAATTATGTATCAATTCCGATTCTATTCATGTGTCGAAAAAGCTGTTTCACGCGATTACTTTTTTAGTGATTCGAACAGACTATTATTTCGCAACTTTTAACCGTTTTAACCGTTTTAACCTCACGCAACAGTAGTAACATTACTCACGCAACTAAAGGATTCCGTTTTCTGCCGCTAGTCGAAAAATATTTGTGTGTCGGAAATACTATTTATGCACCTGCAAAGGAAGGGAGTAATGGCCAAAATCCGGCGGAGGGAGTTTCATTTTATTGGCGACCCGAGGGCGTCAGCCCGAGGGGCGTCAATTAAAATGAAACGAGTGTTGTCGGATCTTGACCATTCCTCCCTTCATTTGTGGGTGCATATGGTATTTTGTTGACCAACTTATCCTTTTTGGGACTTCCGTTACAATTTTTCAACCCTGAAAATCAGTTCAACCACGGACATTCGTACTATTCAACTAGCAAGCTTTGCTTACTCAATACTAGTGATGTAAAACAAGCTGACTGGCTTGATGGCATCGATGCCAATGCTTCCTGCAATGCAGCCTCAGAAAGCATCGAGCATGCTTGATTCATTTTCAGCTGATTCAGCGCCGCCAATTTCACTTGAAAATTTATATGGCTTTGATAGCGCAAAATCCCATGGCTGATCGTACATACCTAATTGTTTTATAATTAGTGATGGATTTAAAGCATAATTAGTGCCAAACAAAATCAATATCCAATGGAAGAATGTCGTTTTCAAGTCATCTGGCTTTTAAAAATGGCTCGAGGTTGTTCAGAGAAGGAAGACGTGTGACAAGAAAAATAATGTGACTAGTGCTGCGATATTCAAATCATAAAGACCAAATCTCAAAAAAAAACAGTCTGAATTGACAGAAATGCAAATGCTTCCACAACTTAACATTTTCATTAAAACTGTCGTTGGATGTCTCTTTGAAGAGCAATTCAAGATTTATCAGTGTCACTTAGGTAAAATTTTTGGCAACATGATTTTTAGGTCTAAATATGACTTTGCCGTCCTTTGGCTCTTCCATAATCTGGCAACCCTCTCTGCAGAGATGAGGATCAAGTTCCGTTGAAAGTAAACATTGAAAAAGCAAAAAACTCAAGGTCCACATGGGAAGCCCTCTTCGCCGTTTTCTCAAGGATCTGAAAGATGCCTCGAAAATCCCTTTTCTTGAACAATGACACCGCATATCTCCTGAGGCAAATCTACCCTCTCGCTGCCTTACTCAAGAATCTCTCCAGCCATTGACTGGTGGAATCAAAAATTAAAACAGATTGTTTCAACGGGCTAATTCTTTCAATTTTTGACGACGTTCCGGTATCCTTCCCCGTCACTTCACGAATTGATTCTCTCAATCGCTTCATCGTTCTGGAGGCGCCACTCAATCTTTGAATGCAATCTACAAACGCTACATCTGTGGAGAAGTTTTAGATAGTTACCATTCTCCAACATTTAGTAGGAATACATTTAATATTTACCAACTAACATCTGTACGTGCACTGTATGTGGTTCACCAGTCATGCTCACTATTTTTGTTCTTTATTTTCCTTTCAGCGGTAATACTACTACAGGCATTTGAAATATGAAATAAACAACGAAAATTTCGGAAATCAAAATATATGTATCCAAAATAGGTTCAACTATGTTTATTTGCATTGTCTCCCATGCCATATTTTGTTAGGGATATTTCCTGATGTAACAGCAGTAGCCAGTAGCACTTCAATCTTTTAGAAACCTGGTTTTGAGGAACATATGATGCAAATTGATTGATGCAAAAGCTCAAAGGTGAAATCAAAATTCACGTTGCAAAGGCCAAGTCATGGTGATGGATTTGAATTCGTAACTTTGTCACTCGAAAGTATTTTAAGGTACAAATGGGATACACGTTCTTGTGGTCTGATGATAGCTTTGCCAAATTTATGATATCTTGAGCCAAATGTACTTTTTGTTAAGAAGACTTGGACAATGAAGTGACAAACATCTTAAAATCATGAAACACATTGCAAATAAGAAATGATACAATACATTTGTATGGGACAAGCTAAACATTTGAATTGCCAGGATGAAGAAGTCAAGTGAATTGGCAAAGCAAAAAGTTATTAATGGGGAAAAGTGGCATGCCTGCGATTGGTAAACCTTTCAATGTATGTGACAAGTGTGGCTGAGTAATGACAAGATCGCATTCTCATGCCACAGCTGGATGTTATTCATGTGGTTTTATATCTTAAATACGTCCAAATACACAACAAATCAAGTTTTATTCTCAAACGAGAGTCTAAAAAAAACATTTTGTCTACTTAATTATTTATTCATTCAACCAAGGACTATAAGACAGCACTGGGGCAGTCACCTTAAGAACCTTGTTCAGAGGCCCATATCAGCAAAAAAGCTTGATGCCATTTTGGTTCCATGCGAATACAAGATCGTGTTGTGACTTAGCATCAACAGCTAAAAGATTGAAAATCAGCATCAAGCCACATCCCTACTCAATACCGGTATTAGGAGCAAGCTCCGTTCACCTCAAGTACATCAGTAGGTTTGTTGGCTACGCAGTGCCATGGTATAACAGCCTATCACGACTTCTCCTGTGGATCATTCTCCGTCAATGAGATGGGGCTTCAGACGTGCAAGTAATTGTGCGTCTGAGATGTATTTTTAAATGGTCCGTCCTTGCATCACAGACCTTCGGTGGAAATCCAATTGAAAAGGCGTTCTTGTAAATCCGACTGCGCCATGGAAGGAACTATCCCAATAGTATAATATTCAATGAATTGAGGAAGTCATCATCAGTTGAACACACGTTTATTCTGCCCCGATTTGACTCGGGTTGCTCGTATTTAAAGGGATGGTGGTAAGTTTTTCAATACAGTTTTATATGATTATACATATATCCATTTTTTTATACGCCATGACATGACCAAGAGTCGCAATAAACGTAAATAAGTATAAAAAACAGGAAAAAGCACATGATTAATGAGTCGAGAGCTCAAGATTTTAATCATGAAATGATTAAGCCATGATTAGCTGCAATTATCTAACCAGCCTTAGGTAGTATCCGCTTACCGTTACAAATTGCTACATTTTTCTTTGTTCCAAGAATCCCTTCACAGAGACCAGAAAAAGATAGTGTACAGAATCTAAAGCGTTTTTTTTAAATTTCTTCTTGGATTTTTTTCAAGTGCCTCAAAAGCTCGAAATATGCTTAAAATATTGATTGAGGAAAAAATGCCGTATATGCTTGAAAATTCGTTTTACTAGTAGGTCCTAAAATGGATTAAGCATAATTTGTCTGTCTTTAACTATAGAGTCTCGCGATTCAAAACGTGGTGGGTACACAGTACTAAGAGATCCGGTCTATGCAGTAACTTCTTTCGCTTTTTATACAAGTTTTATCAGTATTTGGTGTTTCCTTTTCGTTTCATTCTAGAGCCATTTATTCTAACTTCAAATGCTGTGTCCTTATAATGCACCAAAATTGCATTGGTTTGTCACAACTGTGTTTAAAAGTCCACAAGTCTGAAACCTTCCCCAACTCCTTTTTTAAGGTTTGAAATTGGTCGCTCTGATTTGGTTTCTGATTTGGCTCTTGCCTTCTCCTTTTCCCTTTTTTCTCCTTCCTCATATGTAGAGGGTGACTAATTTTGAAACTGAAGTTGACGCTTTAAACGTGTAATAACTTCAAAATGAGGCAAAAATCTTGATGTCCTTAAAATCTAAGACTGTTTCTTGATACAACAAGTAATGATTTGTTGTTAACTGCTGCCAATTACAAATCACTGAGGATGTACCAGAGGCATTCAAACTTAGCAAAGTGAAGAGCGTATTTTCGGAATTTCTCCACTTTCCACAATGCCGCTTGAGGTCGCTTTTTTCGACTGTCAATAGCAATGACGTAAGGCAACTAACAAATGTCATCTTTATTCGACTCAGCTATCTTTTTTTGGATTTCAAATAGTAATATACTGGCAGCCGAGGCCACATTCAGACTTTCAATGCTACGTCTTAATGGGATATACAACCGATCGCCCTGATTTTGATGAGTAAACTTGACCGCCTCCAAGCTTATGCCTTGTGTTTCTCCGCCAATCACGACTACGATGGCTTGATCTTTGTTGTAGCGCTCGAACTCTTGATATTCTTTCGTAATTAGAGGCACAGCTTTAAACTCTTCCAAGATGTCGGGTTCATTGTACGACAAGTCCAAATAAGTGGACTCTTCGGTCTCTGTTGCCGATTTTTCCAGTTCGTCAGCCACTTTTTGCGTCAAGTACTCCTCTAGATCATCTTCTGACAGATTCTTCACGTTTCTCACTTCCCGTTTGGCAAAAGTCTCACCCATGCCTCCTTGCCTAAAATGAACATTCGGTTTCTCCCGAGAGTGAAATTCTGAGCATCGCTCATTGAGCTCCAGAATACGACTCAAAATGGCATTGTGGTCCAATGGGGGATCCTGATCGGTCTTGAATTTGTTCACATCCGCCATCACCACTTGAGCATAAGGTGGAACGAGTTGGTGAATTTGTTCCCAACGCACTTTCGACATAATAGGCACGTGGAAATGGGCCCCAGCACCCGCTCGAACTACTTTGCCTTGCCAAGGATCCACACAACCCGAGGTCAAGAGGACTTGTCGACATCCGATGCCAGCCGCTGTGCGAAGAATGGTACCCACATTGTCCGGATTTCTCAGGTTGTCCAAGATCAATGTGATGGGTAAATCTTGAATGGTTTCCTTCGCCATTTTAGCTTGGGCGTGCGCAATAATAGCGGATTTTTTGAAGACGGCTGTAAGATTCGGAACTTTCATACATTGGTCGCCCTGACAGGCAATTTAAATCAAGACCGCCTATTAGTCTTTGCTTCATTGTATGAAACCCTGGATTCTACTTGCTAATATGACAAGACCAATATCTTACCCATCATTCCAGGGGGAGTCGTCAACTCGGACCAATCTTGCATTTGCGTATAGGGAACTTGGAACATTTCATAGGACCGATTGGCATCAAAAGGCAACTCTAGCAATAGATTCACACGACTAAATGCCACTAAATAGGGATGAATTCCCTCGTTCATGGCATCCTTGATCAAGCGATGATTCTCTAGCACTACGGCATCTCCGTGCTTATCATTTCGACTGAGATTCTTCCTCAACATCCTAATCATAAAAACACGACACAGTGACGACTGGATTGTACAAAAATAAACATAAAGAAAATGAAAAAAGGCCTAATCACGTATCCAGTTCCCAGAAAGGCCCAGGTAGTCCTAATATCGACTCACTTCCAGGTCGGGTTGGCTCCATCCCAAGCATTCAATTTGACAAACCGAGGCAACGATTTCCAGTCAAAATTTTCGGGTAGATGTTGATTCCTTAAATCCTCGTTCAAATCGGTTTCATTTACGATTGGATCAGGTTTGGTCGAATCGCTGGGTAAACGCATGGCGTTGATGGCACGAATCACCGGCGTTTGTGGACTCCGAGCACCGCGTCCCAATTTGGTGCCCCGGAGATTTTGCTCAGCTAATGCGGCCACTTGACGAGCTTGGACGTTTCCTTCGAGTTGATCGGAACGAATTTGCACATCTTGCCCATCACTGTCAACGGCCTAAGTCCAATGAAAACGAGAATCGGTTATTCTGAGCTCAAATCAAACCAAGCCTAATATTACATACATGTGCTATAGCGTTGGTTGGTTTGATTCCGACCCCTGTGAGAAAGCATTAATTGAACGGAACTCCGTTAAAATATAGAAATTCCTGCTCTTGTGTACTTAATGTCAACAATGCAATGAAAGCTGAATTTTCAGCGTTCTAACCTTTTATTAATACACTGTAATGCTTGCTTGGCAACCTTGCAAATTGAATAAAATGGATCTTATGTTTAATCATGTTGTTCATCTCTACTTTGAAAGTTGTCATGAGAGAACCTCTGTGTAAAAATTATCATAAGAGCTTGGAAAAAAGATTTAAAAATAGAAGAACTTTAACCGAAGGTTACAAAAATCGCCACTACATGGAGGCGTAACAGGGGTTTATTCTCTTGATTTCAGAGCTATCCTCAACTTAAACTTGTTGCCAAAATTGCAGTTTCCATCTTAACTCCGACAGTTTTTAGCAAACCTAGGCTGTTAACGCCATTTGGTCTGCAATTTGTAGTGACGGGCAAAAGGTGTAAAACGGTTTTTGGTAACATTAACCCATTTTTCAGCCTTTTTGCATTTTTCACCTTTATTTACACTTATTATTCACGAATTTGGCCAAAATCGACAAATTGTAAAGAAAATTTCATGTTTTGAAAATCAATGAACTTTTTAATACAGCTGCAAGGAATAGGATTCCCTGTAAAGAGAGTTAATGATTAATATACTTTATATAGTTAACGTTTATACGAAATTTGATCTACCAGTGAGTTACTGTTGGCAGATCTATACAACCCTTGTATAGTGGGTTGATCAGGAGCAGTGTTTAAAAATTTGTCCAATCCTGCCTTAAATGCTGTTAGAGGATCAGCTCCTACATATTCCCGACGAAGACTAATGGGTAACAAATTGAACAATGAAGGAGCCCAATAAAGAAGAGAGGAGGACTTCATTGTTCGATTTAGCCTTGATTCCTTAGGATTTGGAGGTGCTCTCAGAGCGCACGTAAAACCTCTACGATCGCTACAACTGATCTCAAATCCTGGGTTAGGACAGAGCCCATGAATGCTCTTGAAAACATACAGTATCAGATACCTTTCATACCTTCTCTGAGTACTGTACAACCCTAACTTCTGGAGCCTCTCCCAATACGAGAGCTCTCTCATTCTTGTGATGTTCCTAGAAAAACATCTTTGGACCTGCTCGACCTTTTGCAAACCTGCTGAACTCATTGGAGCCCAAATGGGTGAGGCATATTCAAGATGTGGTTGAACAATCGACTTGTACAGAGTAAGCATCGTAATAAAGAAAGAATTTTTAGTTTCAAGATCAAATTTTGAACGTGTCAAAAAAGCTTCCATTTGCAATCAAACATTCTCAGCACCTTCAAGAAATATATGCATTTCAGACACAACCCTCATAGTTTATTCTCCATCTTGGGTTTAACAATAGCATCCCATCCCCTGACTAAAGAGTCTCATTGCATGCAACCAACAAATATTAAACCTAAAGAAACTCAAGTTATGGTAATGGAAGGATCTGACAAATAAAGTAGATTGAAGGCTTAGCTTTGATCGGCTACCAAGATCGCTATTTGTAAAAAAAGACCCTTATGACCTTGAAAACATCAAGCTAAGGCAGGGATAACCTATATAATAGTATAAAACCCCTTTCAGGGGTTCCTGGCTAAGGATATATCAGTGTAGCGGCACACAGTGCTTAATTGACTTGGAGACATCATTTTTAAGTTCCAAAGATTGAAATTGAGTTCTGGTAATTAATGTTACGGACCAACTACGTATTAAAGTAATGTCATTTAAAATACATTTATGATTTTTTTCTTTGATGCAATCGTTAGACACACTTGGGTCGCAGGAGGTCTTATGCACTTGCGAAATCTATTTTTCCGTGCAATATTCAATGGATATTTTTGAACATTCTCGAAGGACGAAAATGGACATGGGTTAAGCCAATTTAGAACAACGGCCCAATAGATTTCGATAATATTTTAGTTAACAGACAACCATGAGACAACCTTAGGAATGGAACATTCAGAAGATTAATTGCTAGTGTTTTTAAAAACCTTTATGTCCTTTTTTGGTCGTGACTAAATTAATAAAACTCAATTACTTGTGCGGCATTGGCTCTTCGCCTCAAAAGGGGTCTCAAATGTCTTAAGACCTTATAAATGATTTCTCCAGCCCAATTAAGCGCCGCGGGTACTCTGACTTTGAATGACGTTTGAAGTCCAAATGAAAGTTATTTGCTCTTTTTTCGCCTTTTATTTACACTTTCAGCTTTTTCCTGCACTTTGTTTCGCACCTTTGGGTACATTTTTCTGCACCTTTTATAACTAAAAGGCTATGTTTATTTGCACTTTCTGACCGTCCCTAGTATGATACGGTACTTCTTCCCGTAGACTAAAATCATGAAGAGAAATCAATATCGAGTAAAGTCTACCGAGTGTTTCAAAAGGAACGGAACATTAATTATTTCGTTTATATCTCATGATTGAACCCATATTTGAACCTCACCTTCATTGTATATGATTGACCAAGCAGTGAATAGTAAAAAAGCAATTTCACCCAAATTCAATATTCAAGCGACAATGATTTTTATTGTGAAGGGTAATTTCTGAAAACATAGCGTTTGTGACTACGACTTTTTTTCCCTTCCGAAGTTTGGCTAAAATCGAAAATTAGGCGACATAATATGAACAAAAGCATATGTCTTAGAATTGTTATCTGCCGCATCTTTTTGAGCCTCATACATTTTTTGTGAGATTAAGATCAACCATTTCTGTGTAAAAAACATGATTTCCTGTTCCGTTTCCTATGAATCACTCGGTAGGGTGAAAATTTGGCAAGAGGTTCAAATTAAGGATACCTCGTTGTAACGACTTTACTTTAAAATTGGGAGACTTTGCCCCTTTGTTTGGCTCCACTCCATCTACTGAAGGGAGTTTTTGAAGCTTTGGTTGAAATTCTCTAAATGGTACGTCTACCCAGTAGACGTTGTTGTTCTCATTTACCCGTCGAGGAATTCGTGCGATTCGACGAGCTTTGGATCCATGCCATCGAACACTCTGATGAAATAACGGCCGAAACATGATAAATGATGAGTGATGACGTTGCCCGCTTCAATATTGAGACCCCCAAAGGAAGAAAGAACGAGTATTGGAGCAAAAATTCACAACCAAATTGTCCAATCTGTAGTCAAATCGAGTTGTTTTTGTTGAACGTGCAGCATGGGTTGTTTGTTTTGACTGAGTTTCCCAACTCCTTGCTGTTTAGGTTGTGTGAGCCCATTTTACTAGTACTCCGAAAAGGGAAGAGTGGGGCAGGAATTTCATCTGGCTTTCTCTCAAACAGGGATGGGGAATAAATGTAGTTGCAATTACAATTACGTCATTTCAATTGTAATTGATTACATTTTTGGCCACGTAATTGACGAATTTTCAATTACAAATTACCAATTACTTTTCAAAATCTTACTTACTCAAATTAACCATAAAACCAATTTATCAGTTTTTACTTGCAAAACAATTAATTTATAACATCGTTTTTCTTGATATATATGTGCAAGCTTTTGGTTTTTGTAAATCACTCTTTCATATTAACCTTTCAGGCATTATGAGCAGCCAGTTGGTGCATCGCTACTTAAAAATGGCAGATCTGTTTAATTTTCAGCGTTTTGAAAAGGCAAAATTTCAATGGCCAACAATGTGATCAATTACAATTACCTCGCCAAAAATGGGATCAATTACAATTACTTGGCCAAAAATGGGATC
This sequence comes from Tigriopus japonicus, assembly GCA_010645155.1. Classification (NCBI taxonomy): domain Eukaryota; kingdom Metazoa; phylum Arthropoda; class Copepoda; order Harpacticoida; family Harpacticidae; genus Tigriopus; species Tigriopus japonicus. Next base: position 6,146,897 of record CM021323.1, read on the forward strand.
AATTACAATTACTTGGACAAAAATGGGATCAATTACAATTACTTGACCAAAAATGGGATCAATTACAATTACTTGGCCAAAAATGGGATCAATTACAATTACTTGGCCAAAAATGGGATCAATTACAATTACTTGGCCAAAAACGGGATCAATTACAATTACTTGGCCAAAAACGGGATCAATTACAATTACTTTAGCTACCACTAAATAGACGTGATGTCCCGTTACCTGATTAAAAACCAGAACTTGCGTTTTCACAGAGTCAATAGTGAAATTGCTCATTCAACTGCTTTGGTCAAACAAGAGCAATGCATGATGCATTTAGGTACTTGGCACCCTTGCTACCGATCTACTGAAGCATGTTCAAAACAAATCTCCGATGGCTTAACTGGAGTGACATTTCTCTGTTAGCCCTCTACCACTAAACTGTCTCTAGCAACCACTTTGGCCTCAAAGTACGTACCTCTTGCCTTTCAATGTATTAAGCTGCCTTAAGCTTTCTGAAGAAGGCCCAATGTCTCAACACTTAGATAAAAATTGAACTTGTAATACATCAGTAAAAGCAACAGGGAAAAACTACATTTCAAAGAACCAATAATCCACAACAAAAATAGCTGAGTACGAAAAACGATTAATTAATTAATCATTCATTCATACAGCTCCATTTTTGATTGATGTTTAGGAAAAGTCCGTATTTGCATGCATTTGGAACCACCTCTATTACGAACACGCAATGGATGAGTGTAATCGAACGAATTCAGCTGTGGATTCTGGGGACAAAATGACTAGGGATGGGTCAGAACTAGGTTCTGACATTTTACAGGTTCAGTTTGCTACGTGAGGAACAAATTCTTATTTGAATTGATTGTCAAAATGAAGAAAACGAGTTGGGCTAACGAATTTTGATTAAATTTTATGGAGGGTGAGTCTCGACTCCGACGCATCCCTAGCCATTTTGGCCCTAGAATCCCCAGCTGAATTCGTTCGATTACACTTATCCATTTCCCAACTTTTTGCGGAATGCTGATCAAAAGGTCTCATGCAACCTCTCCAATAAGGCATTAAAAAAATAGTAAACGTCGAGACTTTTCGGCGATTTTGCCCATGACATTTGAGACAAAAGAATATTATCAGTTGCTATAAACCTACTGTAGAAATATCCTTCCTATAGTGTGAAGATTAGCGTCTAATTTCCTATTTCTAGCCTAAACTGAGTCCGTGTCGAGCGTGTCCAGCCTTGATCCTTCGACCTGCAGTTGGTCACCCTCTTTCTTGAACGTACGGAAAATGTTCCGATCAATGTTTCCAATTCTTTACGATGAAATAGACAGTTTTTCCATGTCGACAGCAAGAGGCTTTACTTACTTATTTTTGTTTGTTCTTTTGTGGCTAATCTGTTCTGTTCAAATTTTTAGCGAAAAGCAAATGTATTTTGTTTCATCATTCATATACCCAAACTTAAAAATATCAAACTGATTTGACAAGAAAGGCCAAAATAGAAGCAAACACGTTCAATAACTGGCTTAAAAATGCATTAGTTTTAGTCAGCAACAATCAGCAGATTCTGGCCGGTAAATTCGTTGCATCTGCCTCCTAGGTAGCGGAGAGTACATTAGTAATGCCGCAATTTAAGTAACTAAGAAGGATTAATTCTGATCAAAGTCTAATGTTATCATTTTTTTCAATTAATACCCATTTTATTGCATCGCAATTCATTTTCCATTAAAATGCTTACAGCGCCTCAAGTGTACGAAAAGCAAAAAAATGCCGGCTTCGCTTTTATCGTTTGGCATCAGAGTCTTTAAATCTTGCGCTTTTTCAAAAACATTTGCGATTTTTCACTCGCTCTATCTGGAAACACCGCTATCCATCCTTTCGCATTGTATCATTTGTATGCACGCAACCTCTTTTGTAATCGTTTCCTTTCTTATGAGTGAGTGAGTGAGAGGCCATCGAAGGAATCGGGAGGATCGAGAACGGCGACGACATCGAAGAGGATGAACAAACCATCCCAAGGCTAACCCAATCATCATCATTGTTCTGTGATTAAGATGCCCAAGACCAAGAAACGCGGACGCGCCGGCAAAGGCGAAAAGGAGTGCCCGCTTTTGACGGTTCAAGGCATTCTCCGTTTAGACAAGACCTTTGTCCCGCCCAAACACGAAGATGCCGATACATTGCTCATTCAACGCCAACCCCATGGACCCGTGGAGGCCATCAAGCTCATTCCCGGACAAAGTGAGCACGAAATGGTCGAGTACAAGGCCGGATACGACGTCGGACCCTCCAATCCATTTCCGCAAAACCAGGCCGAACAGAAACTCTTTGAAGAGCGACAAGAAGTTGAGCGAGTCCAAGCGGCCTTTGCTGAGCTTCAAAAGCAAAGCTTGGACGAACGACAAGCTCGAGAAGCTCAATTTAAGCGAGAAGAAGTCAATCGACAACGAGCTAGTCGGGGATTACCACCGATATCCCAAGATGAAGCGATCGATGTCGAGCTCGTGAGTTCGGATCCAGGTCATCCCAAGAACTATTTTCCTCCCTCGGAGGCTCTTTTACCGCCGGGTGATGAAAATGCGACTGAAATAGAAACGGCTAAAATAGGCGAGAAAGAGGCCCCGAAAACCGTGACCGAGTCCGAACTACCCGGTGAAGAGACGCAAAATTTGCCGGAAGAGCGGCTTCCTCAATTAAGACCCATGCCTATTCACACGGGGGATGATGAGCCTGAAATGGGTGTACGCGATATGGCACTCCAAGTGGCCTTGGCCTTGGAGGAGGAAAGGAAAAAGGCCGCTGCTCAGGCCAGTCAAGATGATGAAAATGTCATCTATTCATTGGATGAACTTACGGCGATGAAACAAAAGCGAGTTCAAGGTCCGGAAATGACGGTTGAGAGTGTTGTGCAACGGAGAACGGAGGAGAATAATAAGGCTGTACTGGATGCCTATTGGCAATTCGTGCGAGAAAACCCGCAGGATTTTAATGGCTGGACCTATCTATTGCAACATGTGGAGAATATGGGGGATTTGGATGAGGTTCGATCGGCTTACAATGCCTTTTTGCCTTTGTATCCGTACTGTTTCGCCTATTGGGAGCGGTATTGTGATATTGAAAAGCGATCGGAACATTGGGAACGAGCTTTGGCCATTCTTCACCGAGGGTTGGAAGCCATTCCCATGTCGGTGGATTTATGGCTGGCCTACTTGGAGCTCTATAGGAAGATGTATGAGAAACTTGACAACTTTGATGAGTTATTCCGAAGCCAATGGGAAAAGGCTGTCATGACCGTTGGGCTTGAATATCGATCGGATCCATTGTGGGAGAGCATTATCGAATGGGAGACGGCCCGAAACAACCTCAAGGAAGTCACTCACATCTACAAACGTTTGATCTCCGTGCCCACCAAGTTGTACAACAAGCATTGGGACAACTTCATAGCGCACGTGCGAGATCATCACCCCAGAGACATCCTTTATTATGAAGAATATGAAGCCTTACGCCAAGTGACCTGTGACGAACTCAATCTGAAATATCGACCTGATCCAATTATTGAGCCCGTGAAACCGCGAGAAGTGATCCAACCTGAAGATAAATTGAAGGCCGGAATGAAAGAACGCATTGTGGCCAGCGTAGTCAGTGAACATGAGTGGGTAGAAGAAGCCGTAGACAAGCGATATCGGTTTGAGGAGAAAATCAAACGACCCTATTTCCATGTCAAGGCCATGGACTTGAAACAGTTGAAGAATTGGGATGCCTATCTCGATTTTGAGATTTTGGAGGGAAACCATGAGCGGATTGTGGTCTTGTTCGAACGGTGTCTAATCCCTTGTGCTCAGTATGAGCAATTTTGGGAAAAGTACGCCGCTTACATGGAAAAGTATTACAAAAGTCGTGAGACAACCCGTACAAAAAATGCTCATTCAGTCCAGGATAATGCCAAATCGGTTTTGACCAAGGCCAAATGGGCCTTTGGCACGGGTCTCGAGACGGTTCAGCAAATTCGAGACAAACGCTGCACTTGGACCCTTCGTGGTTGGATGGAGTTTGATGACGAAGGCCATGCAGTGATGAAAGCCTCGGAGATTTCAGAAAAAGACAAAGAAGAAGAAAAGAAGAAGATGGCAAAAGAAGATGATAAGAACAAGACGACCAACACCACCGAACAACAAACAACACAGGATGCATCTAAACCTTCGGAGTGTGAGAGTGCCCAAGATATGATTAACAACGAAATGTCATTAGTGCTCAAAACATCGTGGGATAATCAGGGCAGGCAAGCAGTTCGCGATATCTACAAGCGAGCGTGTATCGTTCATTGCCGGAAAAAGGCCCTGATCAAGATGAAATGGGCGGCCTTTGAAGAAGAAACTGGAGATAGTCTCAAGGCAAGAGAGATCCTCCTAGAGCTAAACCAACGCTATCCTCTCCTTCTTGAGTGTTGGTTTCAAATCATCGACATTGACCGGCGATTGGGCGAGTTCGATAAAGCAGAGGAGCATTACAAGGTACTCATGAGTAAAATCCCCATGAATCGACGAAACATCAAGACTTGGGTGGCCATGAAACTGGCTCGTTTTCAATTCAAAGTGTGTGGATCGGCAGAAAAGGCTCTCTCCACTCTTCGTTTGGCCTTGAAGAAGGAGAAAGGGGAGCCCACTTTGTATTCGCAAATCATAGACGTTTGTTATCAACGACACCCCGTCGACGTCAAAGGAGTGACGGCAGCCATTGAATTGGCCATCAAAAGTAATGAATTGACAAACATGCAAAAATTGGGCTTTGTCAAGCGAAAGCTGGAATTCATGCAAGAGTTTGGCGACATTCGTCGACTCCGCGAGGCTCAAGATCAATTGAAGCAATTCCGAAAACTCTGCGCCAACGATTTGAAGCTCGAACAAAAGAGGAGGAAAGAACTAGAGAAGGAACAAGTCAAATTGGAAGAGCTCGAGAAATTCCGGGCCCAAACCAGGGCTGATGTCAACCTCAAGGCCAAAATTGCCGAAGCCGAAGGTCGTCTATTGTGTACGGGCTGCCACACGGCCATGTATCCCGATGAGCAAGGCGTTTATGAGTTCGAAAAACCAAGAAACCGAATCGGGGCTCAAAGCTCGCTCCAGAGTTCTAATTCGGCTGATAACAATACCAATGCAGCGGCTGACGATGGCGTCATTGATCTGATGGACATGGTCATCTCATCGGAGCAAGAAGAACACATCAAGAAAACTTTGGAAGAGAAGACCAAGTACAAAGAGGTGGCTCCTACGTGGGAACTCAACATCGAAACCTACGGATATGGTCGGAAACGCAAGACTTACGACCCCGATTACGAGCACATTGAGAGTGCCAAATTCAAAGAGTACGAGAGACTCGAGACCACGGGTTACGATGAGTCCATAAAGGATGAAGATCGGGACAAATTGAAACGCATCAGTGCGCCTGGATTGGGTTTAGATGCCAAGGCCAAGAAGGCTCGAACTCCATCGGCCGAACCATTGACCACCAGTGACTATATCGTGCCACCCAAAGTGCCTCAACTTATGTTAGGTCCGGGCATTGGTCCTCGGAAACCCGAATCCGCTCCCGGAAGCGAGAAAGAAGAGGAAATCAGCGCGTTTGAGCTTCCCCCTGAAATCGCCGATCCCCAAAAATCGCCTTGCGTTAATGTCCCTGAATGGTTTGTCAAAGAGGGTGGTGAGCTGTGTTTAAGTGATACCGGTAACGGCATGTCCGTGATTCGTTATTGGCCCAAGTTTCTCTCGGATAAGGGCAACCACCTCATGTTCAATCGTCTTCGGCGCTACTGCAAGTGGCACCAGAAGCAGCGTCAGATTGGTGGGGAATGGAAATACGAAACCCGATTAGTGGCCTGGTACGGGCCTTGTGATTATGTCCATTCAGGCCTCAAACTCGAGAAGAACCTCAATTGGGCTCCCGAGCTTCTCGACTTGCTCCATCGTCTGATCGCCATGACGAAACACGAATTCAATGCTTGCTTCCTAAATCTCTATCGCCACGGACACGATATGTGTGGTTGGCATTCGGACACTCATCCGCAATTGGGACGCAATCCTCCGGTTGCCTCCGTTTCTCTTGGTGGAGTGCGGGTTTTTGAACTTCGGAAGAAAACCGGTGCTCCGAATTTTATTCGCTTTCCTCTGTTTCCCGGATCGTTGTTAGTGATGGAAGGCGCCACGCAAGAAGATTGGCTTCATTGTCTTCCACGAGATCCGAATTGTGCACAAGAGAGGATCAATCTGACTTTCCGCACGATGTATTCCATCGATAAACGGAATTGATCCAACACGATCCTCGATCCCGATTCCTTCCAACGACGTCTCCCCTTGGAAACGAGATTCGAGATTGCATTTTCGTTCTTTTTTTCCACTTCAATCTCATTTCCAAGGGGACAATTTTTTTTTCTGAAATTTCAGGGCCCCATGCTTCTTCCAACATGAGTTTAATCAATGTGAGACTCTTGAGGACTCCAACAGTGGCATTGTCATGTTTGTTGTGCTTTGCTCTTGGGAACTTTGTCGCTCAGCGATTCCAAATGCAATCTGGATGCATACATCATTTGGACCCTGGACACGAGAGTTTCAGTGAATTGAGAGAGGGCTATCATGGGCTCAAGACACAAAAGACATTCCTCCTCATCATGATCTTGTCGACGCCTAAAAATGTTGAGCGTCGAAAAGCTATTCGACAGACTTGGTTGAACGTGGCTCCCGAAGTGAGAGCCGATATTCTGCCGTTATTTATCCTGGGGGATTTGACTGTGACTACCAAAGAAGAAGAGATGATACAAAGTGAAAATCTAGCCTACAAAGATATGTTAATATTGCCAGTCGAAGATGCATTCGATCTACTTACCAAGAAAGTGTTAGCTACCATGGTTCAACTTGACCGAAACGTGCAATTCAAATACTTACTAAAAGTCGACGACGACACTTACGTGGATGTGCCCAAGATGGTGGAAGAATTGAAGAACTCCAACTATGAGCGTGCTTTATATTGGGGATTATTTGATGGTCGAGCTCCCGTGTTCCGTTCATCCAAGAGCAAATGGCAAGAAGTCGATTATTTCTTGTGTGATAGATACATTCCTTATGCACTTGGAGGTGGATACGTACTTTCTCAAGACTTGGTTCGATTCATCGCCGAGAACGCCGATATCTTGAAACAATACAAGAATGAAGACGTCTCGATTGGCACGTGGTTGGCTCCTCTCAAAGTGAATCGTGTTCATGACATTCGATTCGATACTGAAGCTCGATCTCGGGGTTGTTCCAAGGATTTCATCGTCACCCACAAACAGTCAGTGGAAGACATGAGGCTCAAACACCGTCATTTGACCGAAAAGGGCACAATTTGCGATGAAAATCCCCATCTTCTTCCAATTTACGAATACAACTGGAAAGTACCGCCTTCAAAGTGCTGCGAAAGGGTTTGAAAATCCAAGCATGTTTAAGAGCTACTTAAAGTGTTTTCCTTGATCTGTCTGTGTTACCAAAAGTCACAAGATACTGCAACAACCTTAACATACGACAACCAAGGGCTTTTCCCCACCACATTATAAAGGTCAAATACGGAAATGAACTAGAGCATTTTGACTGAAATATATATTTCTTGGAGGTGGTTCCAAAGCTAACAACTTTTCTATGAGGAAAATTCCATGGGCAATACGTTTCACGTTAGCTAGTATGGTTTCGGAGCAAGATTTCGAGAGCGACATTTATCAATATCTAAATGCTTTCAAACAACTGGTCTTTCATTTGGATTACTAGAAGTAGTGTTCTTCGGTTCTTGCATTTTGCCCCTTCCAGAGGTGTAAAAATTGACTTTCTGCACATTGTGTTTGCGCTTTTTATGAAGGAGTAGATTTCCACTAGTAGCACATGCAAACGGGCATTGATCGCACCTAGAAAGAATGCAAAATATATATTAAAATTGGTCGATGACCTAATGAGCCCGTTCCACTTCTCTTTAATTATTGGTGTAAATCTTTTTTCGAATTAGAGCTTCAAAAAGATCCGTAACAAGGCAGGTGACTTAAAAAAAAGCTTCTCTTTTACTCTAGAAGAAAACTTTCGAAAATTAATAATAAACATCATTTCCCCTTGAAATAATGAACAAATTAAAAAAAGGCTCTTACGTGCTTTCGGGGGCGATTTTAAGAGTGTTCAAATAACACTTCAAACTTTATTTTTCTAATGCATGAAAGCAGTAAACTTTCTTACGTGTAAGGATTCTCTCCCGTATGAATTCGCTCGTGATTGCCCAAACTCAATTGAGTTTTGAGACCTTTCCCGCAGAACCGACAGCAAAATTTGGGCGGTGCATGAGTGACTCGCATATGAGTTTTAAGGCAGTTCTTCTTTATCAATAACCCGCATATCTCGCACTTGAGCATCTCTTGTAAATGGGATAATTGCTCATGTCGCTTCAACGAGCGTCTCGTTCCAAAGGCCTTCCCACACTTCTGACAAGGCCAAGTGGGTTCGGCATGAACATTGGCCATGTGATTTGCCAACGAACTCTCATGCATGACCTTTTCACAGATCTCACATGATGCCTGACTCTTTTTCAGTTCAGCGGCTCGAGGGGAATGAACATTGTTCCAATGATCCGTGAGTCGGGCTCGGATGGCCGTTTTGAAATCACATTCCGCGCATTGGTGTTTGAAAATCCCTCGATGTTCGTCTTCGTGTTCAGTCAAGTGTTTCTTTAAGACGAAAGACTTCCCGCATTGATCACAAACGTGCTTGTCTTTGTGCTTTTGTCGCTCATACTGTCGCTTTTTAACAATATCTCTCTTCTTTTCCAGGCACAATTTCCAATGCTCCTCCACAATATGAAAGCCATCGTTGAAGATGAGTTCATCTTGACACATGGCACAATTCACTTGGAAAATGTCACCTCCATGATTGGTCTCGTAGTGATCACGGAGTTCTTGGCCATACCGTAAAACATCGGGACATTTCAGACATTGCCACTTCCCTATGAGATGAACTTCTTTCTTATGAGCATAATGAATGGTATCATTGGTGAAGGTCTCACGACATATCCAGCATCTTCGTTTGGCCGCTTCTTCTTGAATTTGATCATCGGGTAAATCGTGTTCCTCTTTTAAATGGCGAATGAGTTTCTTCTGCATCCTGAATTGAGCATCACACAGAATACAAGGCAAAATGGGCAATTTCTTAGTTAACAACGGGATCGGCATTTGACTATTCTTGTGCAATTTCATATGAGACTTAAGAGTCAACGAACTTTTACATAGTTTTCCACATTCTGGACATGCGACCTTTGAATCTTTCTTGGAGTGAGATCGAGTTTTCCGAGGTTTTCTTGTCTTTAAAGGTCGGATGTCTTCTTCATCTTCCATGTTGTCCATCTCCGAGCCCCAATCCTCAAAATCATCATCACATTTTATCTCATCATCCGAATACGCGTCTACCAAATATCGGATAGGTTTGGCTGCTAGTGTTCTACTGGATCTTCGACCAGATTCTTGAAAAAGCGGACCCGTCTCCAATTTACTCTCCAACACATCTTGAACGATAGCATTCAAGATGTTCTCACTTGGATCTTTTTCTACTTCGGCCTTCATTTCATCATCTTTGGTCACAATAAATTGCTCTTCGGCATTTTGTTCTCTTTCTTCTTCTTTCAGGCATTGAATACAATGGCTATTCTTGGTTCCAACCAAGACCTCACAATCCAAAGGGAACTCAAACGAAACCATCGATGGTGGATGGTTCACATTTCGTCCAAATCCTAGGCAAGGATAGTTTCCTTGGAAGAAGTGTCGAACCAATTCGGCTAGTTGGTGCACATCTTGCACCTGACTTTCTTTGTACGTTCGATTGAGAACACTGAAGATGACCGCATTGGACTTGGGATTGAGGAACACCATCATGGCAATGCAAGGAGGATTATTGGGACCATGAGGATCCAAATCTAAACTTCGACGAGTGATTACGGTCCAAGGCTCAAAGTGGAGCACTTGAAGGTCTGGGCTCAGTGAAAGTTGGGTCCAATCCAGATTGGACTGGATTGGATCCATGGTTAATTGATGTTATTATCTTTCTGGAATAAAGAAGGTATCTTTGTGTTGTACCATAATATTTGGGTCTTCAAGTTGATTCAGTTGTTGATATTCAGTGTTTACTTATTTCAGGGTAGCGGTTTCTGAACAAGAACAATTTTGTGATTGATCATTTGACACTAAAGGGTCTCATATTTCAGACTCTATTTTTCACAGGATTCTTGATTTAAAGTATTTAGTTTGCTAAATGAAAAAAGGAAAATACTACTGCGTAGTTTTTTTATCGCATGTCCTTTTTATTGTGACTTTTTCCACATGGCATTATGGTGCCTCAGGAATATGCTAGTTCTTAAAATCATAATCAAGTTCATAGAAGCATTTTACCAACATTTTAATTTTCATTTTATATTTTGACCCAGCTTGTCCTTTTATAAACTTACTTTAGATTGATGATTAAGGATAAACAACATTTAAGTAGTTCCCTTTGTTCCCGAGATTTCTCAATCTGATACTTTTCTTGTTTGCTCATTCCAAAGGATAAGTCATTTCAGTCTTTAGAACGTACTAATTGTAAACTTGGGTTTCTTGGCTCTACAATTGTCGACTGAACATGATGATATTGACCATGAATATCTTTTGTTTTTCATCTCCAGTAAAGCAATTCAAATTCGTAACTCACATATGGACCACTTTCTAGTTTTATGGTTAAAGCATCGTGTGGCGTAAGTGGTAAATAATGCACTTGCAAAAATGACCTTTTTAATTCCTGGGCATTTTCTACAAATTGCGGTTTGTGTTTTTTTACGGAGACATTTTACCATCACACTTGAACCAACAAAAACGTGAATATATTGTTGTTCGTCAAATGTTGGCCTTGACATGTTTACCTTTTGCTTTTCCTTTGTTCAGATTTAGACTTTTTAAACTTAGAGAATTTAACTCCTAAAGTTTAGTTGTGTCTAGGTCACACTGCTATGACTAATGTCAACACGTTCAACGTTCACGTAAAGAAGCTTCTTTACGTTCAAACGTCTTTAGTTCATTTATTTGATTCCGAACGTCAGCCCAGCAGTCAGACTTCTCTTGCAGAGGTAAGTGCCAAGTGAGACTTTATCTTGAAACACTGAACACCTAAGCATAATTTACAGTCATTAAACTCTATTCCGAAGGACTCAAATATTGACTAAAACTGAGAACTTGGGTTCTCAGCTGGCATATAGAAATTGACTTTTTCGAGGTTGTGCTGGAGTTTCTTGTGCCTGAGTAGGTTGCCACTGGTACCAAATGTTAAGGGACAACTATCACATCTGAAAAGGTATCCAATATTCACATTAAGAAGTAGTAGGGTAGAGACAATAATGTGAGAAAGAAGTCAACTCACTTGTAAGGGTTCTCTCCCGTATGGAGCCGCTCATGATTAGCCAGGCTCAATTTGGTTTTGAGGCCCTTGCCGCAAAATTTGCAACAATATTTGGGCGGTGCATGTCGCTTCATATGTCCCCAAAGACTGACACTCTTGACGTACATCCCACATTCGGAACATTTCACGGTCTTCAAGAAATGCTTTGACTCCTTGTGTTTGAGAAGAATGGCCTTTGATCCAAATCCTTTGTCACACTGGTCACAAGGCCAAGCAGGGTCAGAGTGCACGTTATCAATGTGCGATTGGAGATAAGTGTCCACAAGAATCTTCCCGCATATCTGACAGGGCACGTAATTTTTTTCTTGGAACTTCTTGGCCGTTGGACAATGCATGTTACTCCAATGGGACTTCAGCAATTCCAAAGTCGTGGTTTTGAAGCTGCAATCTTGGCAGCTGTGTCTAAATATCCCCCGGTGCTTTTCTTGATGTTCTCTTAAGGTCTTTTTACAGGAAAACACTTTCCCACATTCCTCACACATGTGCTTGTCGTTATTGCTAGTTCTAAGTTTCACCCTTTTGGACTTTTCACGGGCCAAACACAATCGCCAATGGATCGATACCATTTCGATGCCATCCTTGAAACACAACTCTTCTTTACACGTTGGACAGTTTATTTTGGATTGTTCTGGATAGTGTTTGGATTCGTAATGTTTTTTCATGGCATCCCAAAATCGGGCAGTCTTTGAACAAAGTAAGCAATGCCAATCTCCCGCGAGATGGACTCTCTTCTTGTGCCTTTCTTTCCGAGATTCGGTGATGAAATCTTTTTGGCATATCGAGCATTGATATTTGCCCGTTAGTAAAGTGATATCTTCCAGAGACAAGGCATGAACGGTTTTCAGGTGATATCGTAGAGTCTTGATTCCACGCAACTTTTCATCACACCGAAGACATTGGACCTGTCGGTATCCCTCATGTTCGAACTTCTTCTGTGCTGATCGCCTACTAGATGCTTTAGAGTTATTAAAATGTTTCTTTGGCAAGTCATCGTTATTTTTGACTATTAAAGAATTGTTGTCGATTCTTACGTCATCCAGGGGATCCTGGAAAAGTGGAGTTGACTCAAGGATTTCCGGAATGAGGCTAAGTTCTACGTTGTTGGGCTCAGATATTTCTCCTTTGAACAAACTGTCTTCGGGAGAACTTAATTTGGTGGTAGTCTTGAGAGGAGCCAACACTTCGGGCCCAATATCCGGTAAATCCACGTCATTGTTTAGGCTTACCTCATCAAATACTTCCGTACAGCTTTCACAAACAGTTTTTGTCATGTCTATTAAAATTCTGCATTTGAATTCGTCGGATGATTGTTTAACCGAATTAGAGTTCTTGAAATAGTTTTGGCACGGATGTCTATCCACGAAAAAATCTTGAATAATATCACTGATCTGCTCCAACCCCTCAATATGTCCTTCTTTAAAAGATCGATTGAGAACATGAAGAATATAAAGTTGAGACTTCTCGTTGAGAAAAACCATCATAGATAAGCACGGTTTTTGATCACATGGATCAAAGTCTAAAGTGCGACGAGTAATCATGCTCCAAGGACCAAAATTCAAGATTTGTAATTCGGGATTCAATTTTAAGCCCTTCCAACTGTCGTCTCCCTCGACGGGTTGATCCATTTTCTTCATTTTGTCAATTTTGACAATGCTTTTGTTGTTGTTTGTACACTCTATTTTGGTAGTGAGAACGCCAAAGCTAAATACCTGAGTAAGATCCCTGATTGCAGCCCACAGACATCAGGGTGATGAGGAACGAACGAACACATATATCCATAGAATACTGCCAAATAAATTTCTAAAAATGGACTATGAAACCCAACGTGGGTTGTTTTTTTGGGCAAATCACCAACACGGTGGGTGATGTTGGGCATTTGGTGTCGAGTTCTATTTGATTCGGATCTATCAAAGATAGTTTCAATAACAATGGCTACCAAAATATTGGGCTGAAATATTTTTATTTCAAAGATTCGTCTTCTTCGAATAGTTATAGAGGTGGACTTTTGGAACATTATGCTGTCGCTTTTTATGTAGTAATAACTCTCCACTCGACGCACAAGCAAACGAACAAGTCCCACATCTGAAACAGAAACATATCTTTTAGGAACAAAGCAAACAATATGTAGAAAGGGAATTTTTCTTTACTAACCGATATGGGTTTTCGCCAGTATGTACCTTTCTCTCATGATTTCCCAAGCTAACCGTGGATTTTAAGCCCTTGCCGCAAAAGCGACAGAAATATTTTGGAGGCAAATGAAAGGCCGTATGGACCTTCAGTTTCTCTGCACATTTGACTTGCATGCCACATATTTTGCAATCGACCATGCTCTTGGAATGGACGGTGTTTTTAGGTATGCCTTTTAAGCGTTATATGGGTGCCGAACTTCTTCTCGCACTCATCACAGGGCCAAGAGGGCGGTTTATGGCTGTTTGAAATGTCCCTGGGCAAATATGATTGTTCAACTTGAGTTCCACAGATTTCGCACGATACTAAAGTCTTCTTTTGAAGCCTTTTGCATTGAGCTGAATGCCAATATTTCTGGTGAGCTCTTAATTTGGAAGATGTGCCAGTTTTGCACTCCCAACTGGAACACGAATACTTTAAGATGCCTTGATGTTCGTCTTGGTGATCAAATAAAGCGCTTTTAAAAGGAAAGAACTTTCCACATTCATCGCAAACGAACCTTTTGCTTTGGAATCGATTGCTCATTTAGAATCTCGTTTCCAACCCTTTAAGTTTCAAGCATCCAACCCAGTGTACCAAGACTATTTGAAATCCAATGGTGAAGCATAATTCTGTCTGACAAATGGCACATTTCACGTTAAACTCCGGTGGTTTGTGCTTGGATTCATAATGTTCTTGAAGCTCCTGTCCATGTTTTAGTGGTTCAAAACAAATGGAACATTCCCATTTTCCTAAAAGATGGTCCCTTTTCATATGCAGAGTTTGACTGGAAATTTTATCAAAAACACGATGACATATCCAACACTTGGGAACATGAAACTCCTTCACAATTTGCTCATCCGCCAAATTATGAACGGTTTTCAAATGAGGAAAGAGTTGTTTGCCGTAGAGAAATTCGGCATCACAGTGAGAACATTGGACATTGCGTTGGTATTCCGGAAGTTTACCACGCCGTGAAATAGTGGAACTATTCTCTCGTCTATGACATTGTTTTTGATGAGTTCTGAGACTGGAAAAGCTTTTGAAGAGCTTTTCGCAAAGCTCACATGGTACTATATTTCGACTGAATTCGGCTTCATTTTTGAGTGTCTGATTCTGTTTTCGTCAAGACTTTTATTTCCTGAATCCTCTATCTACAAATGCAGAGGAGGTTTCAAGAAGGGTTTCTTGTTCAAAGAAACGGTTTCTTGGACTTGGACTAAAAAGAGGTTTTGAATCCAAAGCATCATCCACCAAGTCCTCCACGATTTAATCTACACTAACACATGATATTTTGTCGGAATCGTCGGTAGCTTTAAGTATTTGATATTTTTGCGAACATGCACGGCATCTCTCTTCTTGTTTGGACACCAAAACCTGGCATTTTGATACAAAAGCATGAGAATCTGGCTCTGAGATATCGTCATTGGGCCCATATCTCCAACATGGGTAATTGTTGTCAAAGAACTGGTGTATAAGTTGATCCACTTGTTTCAAGCTTTTGATGGATCCCTCTTGGTAGGTTCGATAACGGACGCTTAGAATGAAAACTCGGGATTTAACATTCAGAAACGCCATCATGGAAATGCATGGTTTGTTCCCTCTGGCATCAGAATTTAAAGTTTACCGGGTAATAAGGATCCATAGATGAAAGTCGAGGAGTTGCAGGTTAGTACTTAATTTCAGGTTGGTCCAATCGATAACGTTTTGAGTTGAATCCATGACTAGAGCATGGCTAGCTTTGTTAAGAAACGAGTGTACCAAATGAACTTTTACTTCTACACTGTCATCAATGAATGTCAGGCAGACATTGAGGAAGGTGCTTTTGGGTTAGGGTGACCAAAAGAATCATGAATTAATTTATCATCAAAGGGAGAGATATGAAGTGTTTTTTGAATGCTAGAAAGGACATTGACGTGTTAAATGGCGTTTTTTTGACATTAGGAGGTACAGTCAAAGCTGGATGAAAGAAAAGTTTCGTCAGTTGATGCATTATTGCTACACCGAGAGTATTTCATAATAAGAACGCCATGTAATTCATATTATGTAATGTTAATCAAAGTAAAAATACTCTTATATCAAGGTGCATTCCAATTTCAACCAATTATTTATTCAACTTTCACGTTATTACAAAATGGCATAAAAAAAGGTAAGTGTAAAAAAAATTCTTAGTTGTTACTTTCTGTCAAACATTGAACTGTTTGAGAAAATATTTTGAAGTGTCCTTTACTGTTGAAAAATGAACCCCTTTCCTGTTTTTCTTATAATAAGCTAAATATATTAGTACAGTTTTTAGCGATGAGAGAATCACTCTTGTTTTATTTATTCCTCAAAATGCTAACAATGTATAAGACAAGGACATTCAAATTTACTAGATAGTATGAGAAACACTCTGAATTAAAAAAAAACTATTAGTTCTATGAACATGAGTTCAAGATTATTGTAATAAAATAATGTACGTAGCCCCACCCATCCAGACACGTGTTTGCTTAGTTATGGTAAATCATGATTTGATCTCTCATAAAGTATTTGTTTAGCACACTTAGAAGCAGGAATGTAGAAATTGACCTTCTGTAGATTGTGCTCCCTTTTCTTGTGAAGAAGGAGGTTGCCTGAAGTGGCGCACGTAAACGAACACTTGTCGCATCTGAAAGAAGATCATTTTATATGATTAAGCAGGTTAGATTACCTATAGTGCTCTAAGATTACCGACGATGTATTTATACGCAATAGATAAACATCGTGTTCAGTAGGTTAACTTACTTGTATGGGTTCTCTCTAGTGTGAAGCCTCTCGTGATTAGCTAGACTGACGGTCGTTTTGAGACCTTTGCCACAGAATCGACAAAAATACTTTGGAGGCTGGTGAATAGCCATGTGCACCTTTAACTTGGCGGCACATTTGACTTGAGTGTTGCAAATGGCACAGGTTAGTGTGTTCTTGGGATGTACCGTTTCCATGTGCGCCCGTAAAGACAACGTTGTTCCAAACTTTTTGTCACACTCATTACAAGATAGGGCCTTTTCTTCATGACGATTGGCCATGTGCTTCCAAAGGTTTGTCTTATAGACTTGTTGGCCGCATATCTCACAAGCCACAACGGGTGGTTTGGATCCTCGTGTTCCGGAATGCCAATATTTTATGTGCGATCTTAACTTTCGAATAGTTCCTGTTTTGTAGTCGCACTGGGAACATGAATGGTTGAGAATTCCCTGATGCTCATCTTGATGATCGATCAAAAGCATTTCGTTAGGAAAAGCCATTCCACATACATCACATACAAATTTCTTGGTTAAGTACCTATGAGCATTTCTTAGCCGATATTCTGTCAGTTTATCCTTCAAACACTGGTTCCAATGTTCCCGTACGGCCTCAAAACTGTTTCTAAAGCACAACTCTTTTTCACATAAAGCACATTTGATTTGGAAATCTTTTGGTTGATGGTTGTCCTCATAATGACTTTGAACTTCCTCGCCATGCCCAAGGTCTTTCCAACAAACCGTGCATTTCCACTTCCCAAGCAAATGGTCCCTCTTTTTGTGCATCTGTAGAAGGCTATTAGTGGCAAAAGCTTGTTGACAAATGTAGCAAACTGGAACATGGAAGTCCTTTTGAATATCCTCGTCGGACAGCTCGTGAACGTCTTTGAAATGAGTAAATAAATCCCTGCCCACCGCAAAACGGGTTTCGCAACGAGAGCACGAAACATTGTGTAAGTGCTCCAACAGTTTTTTGGATTTAGGCTTTACAGATCGGCCGTCTTTGTGGATTTTTCTGTTGCGTGCCTTTTGGCTCTCTGTGTTCTTGAGATTATTTTCATGCATAAAGCAAGGAATAGACGAATTACTATCATCAGACCTTTGAAGTTTCTTTAGCTTTGTTTTCCTCTCTTTAGGATTAATTTCATCTTCATGTTTTCCACCTTGAAGTTGATGATCTGTGATAACTTCACTCAAAGATTCTTCCTGACAATTAAAACTGAAATCCGCGAGCAAAATGTCCCTTGAAGGCCGTATGTCACAGAGAGGATTGGAATCTAAAAGGTCTTCAACTTCTTCCATGATCGTCTCTTCAGAATCGTGTTCTAGCTCTTCTGTGTCTTTATTCAAATGGAAAGATTTTTCAACTTGTTTCATGGGCTCATTTTCTTGGCCATCTCGCATTTTTCCGCATGCACTGCAAATTTCTTCTCTAGAATTCACGAGAAACAGACAGTTTTTAGCAAACCTTTGATCCATTGTATAGCCATAACAAGGATTGTTGCCTGAGAAAAACTCGTGGATGATACTTTCAACTTGTTCATGGGTTTGGAATTGGCCTTTTTTCCACGTTCGATTCAACACATTCAGAACGAAAATCCTGGTTTGGCTATTTAGGAAAACCATCATGGTTATAGCAGGCTCGTTTTCTTTCGTATTGAAGTCCAAAGTGCGACGGGTTATTACGACCCAAGGCTCAAAATTCAGTATCTTTAGATCTTTGCTTAAGTTTAGAGCCAGCCAATCTGTTGGGGGCGTGGATAAAGCCATTTTGGAATGCTCTTATCATTTTTTCAAGTGTTTCCAGATACCATAACTGAAAAGGCGTCAATATTCATTAAAGAAAACTTCTATTTCTGAATACTTTGGGAAATTTAAGCTGTAAATTTGAAAAAAAATATCAGAAGCTATGGAACAGCGATTTTGACACATTTCAATTTTTCACAAGGGGAATGAATCCCTGGTGAAATTTTATTTTGTTTCCATTTTCAATTTCATTTTTAATACAGTAAAATAGCTAATGATAATTTTATTAATAATCAATTTGAAAACGTATTTTACATTTTGAGTCAAGGCTGCCTCCGGGGCTGCGCTCAGAGCTCTCTGATTTCTTTCGTCGATTACCCAAACTTTGAGTTTTTACAAAATAAAAATCGAAACATGGGGCACTACAAACTGTTTTAATAACTTTGGATTCTCATAAACATGTTTTGAACACTTTTTCATTGATATTTAAGGGTATAAAAATTGTCAAACCAGGTCGCAAACTAAATGTCTACATGAATTGTTCCTAATACAACATGACAATCACTTGGTACTATTGCTTGGACACCTTAAACAACGAGTTTTTGAAATGGAAAAAGTTGTCCTATCTTATGAGTGGCTTATGCAAGATCTTGCAACAAGAGGTAGAAAGAGTTCATTTTCCGCCTAAACTTGCCTGAATTTCAGACACAAAACTTATAACTCGATTGAACTGAACATTTGTAGATAAATTATTTGTAATATCAAGAACAGCTCTTGTAAAACAACGCATTTTCGTGAATGTGAGCAAAAAAGATAAAATTTTAAATTGTCATAATAGCACTCCAGCAATAACAAGGTCTCAAGTGTACCCCATGTTCCAAAATTAAGGTAACACTTACAAAAATGGGCATAACTTTTAACTGAAAGATATTCGTGGACATCGAATAAAAGGTTTCATGATCTTGAGAGTCTACCAGTTGCTGATGTTTACTTTAAACATCATTTCCTTCACCCTGAACAACATGGAGACCGAGCGCCAAATGGTGATCGACATGGCGTCGCGCGGAATGACAGTGACGTGTATAGTTGTGTACATTATCTGATTTTTCATAATATTAACTTGAATTTTTTATCCTTCTATTCCTCCCCTCTAAATTTTCTGTCAACATTGAAATCTATTATTTTTAGTTTACAGGTCAATTTAGGGATCTAAGCCACAGGTTAAAGATCTTAAAGAGATTGTTCATGCTCTTTTATTCCTTGGATAACTTCAAAAGGGTGTTAGATAACACAAATTTTTGCATTGAACATTTATTCAACATCAATCATGAACAATCCTATGGACTGTGCTCGGGGTCAAGGACATGGCCTTGGCCATGCCACAAATGGTCCGGACTGGATTCCTCTTCACGCGATTTTTGACAGTGATAATCTTGGCTTTTGTCCTTACTGACCTCTTTCGTCCCTGCCCTTTCTTCCTCTCGACCGTTCCGCGCTCCTCGAACCTTTTTTTGATGGCATAGATGGCCTTTCGGCTGATTCCCATGGCCTTGGAGGTCTCCGTCACTGTCATTCCGCGCGACGCCATGTCGATCACCATTTGGCGCTCGGTCTCCATGTTGTTCAGGGTGAAGGAAATGATGTTTAAAGTAAACATCAGCAACTGGTAGACTCTCAAGATCATGAAACCTTTTATTCGATGTCCACGAATATCTTTCAGTTAAAAGTTATGCCCATTTTTGTAAGTGTTACCTTAATTTTGGAACATGGGATATCTATGCCTTTGCGTTTGCGAGCTGCTTGTACTGTATGTACATTTCATTATTTCTCCTTGATGTGAGCTGATGCAAAGTCAATACACCCATTGGTGCAGAGTCTCCATATCTTGCACTTTCGCGCCAATCTTGCACTTTTTGGGGTCTAGTTTGCGCGAAAATTTTGGCACTCGAGTTGGGCTTCAAAATTACCCAAATTTCGATGTTTTGGTAATTTACCAATTGACGAACTTCTGTACCAAAATGGTCTAAAATTACCTAGATTTGGGTATGGGAGTGATTACCGTATCATTTTACGGACCTGCTGCCGTTAGCAGTGTAGGCTTGCCAAAAAAATCGTATGTTGAGAACGTTTGCAAAGTAATTTGAAATCAAATGGAGAAATTGGAAGCCTTCAATTAAACAAATTATTTGTTTTTAGGTTTAGTTGCCCCAGGAACCGATCTCCTCTGGCCATCTTGTTATTCAAAGTCGGGCATTCCCAATTTCTAAGTTTGGAAGAACCCTCTCAACTTATGTAGCGAAATTTTAGATAAAAGCAACCAAACATACTTTTTTGCAAATACAATGTCAAGAATTGTTATTTCAACTTCAAGTTGTGCAGATAAGAAAGGCATTGTTGCAATTACCAGGCCTAAACCTTTGTTTTAGTTACCTCGCACGCTCATCAGAAACACAGGTCTTCCGAACTTTTTTTCCCGCCAAAAATGATGATGTCACTAGTAATTGCTGTAATTAATACCCAAATCTGAGAATGACCTCAGAACAACCACACTGGGGCCCCATGAAAGTGACGGGTGCATTCCAAAAAATGCTATCAAGACGCCAAAGAGTAATGACAAGAAAATGCTTGATTTAAGAAGTTTAGCGCCTAATCATTCGCATCGTTGAACATTTCAAGTCTCATGGTGCAGAATAATAGAAAAGCATATTCAGATTCCTCATTTTTAAGTGTCTCATAGTCGTCCTATACATGTGGAAATAACTCGTCCTATTGATGTGGAAAAAACTCGTCCCATAGATGTGGAAATAACTCGTCCTATAGATGTGAAAATAACTCTTTTACAAGAAACTGCCTAAATAAACGGCTGTTTGCACAACCAAGACTGACATATTGTTTATTAGTCGAGTCTATATTATATTTACCGTATGTGCAAAAAGTGGCTTCCGTCAAAAACTGCCTCTAGCATTTTTATTTGATTTCCGATTTGAATGAGTTTTTTACCAAATCAAAGGACAGAATCTGTTAATCATGAATTCGGCGAAAAAGTCTTGATTAAAACAATATTTCGGCTTCGTCGTTTTTTTCAAAAAGGTCAAGAGCTCAAGGTCAAAAGAGAGAGCTAGAGAGAAGAAGAAGAAACGAACAAAATTTAGGTTAGGTTAGCCTAACTTGACCTAAGTGTTGTTCGAGAGGAAATATCAAGGAGTAGATGATGAATTTGAGTGACTCTCAAACAAGTTCAATTTAGAAGGTCATTCTGAACAAGAATTTCGTAATAAATACACTTTTTGAGATTATTTGACAAATGCCAGTGTTTGCGACAAAAAATACTTTTAAATTTTTGATACTTGAGGTTATATTGAGGTACAGTGCATGAAGATCGTGGATGAAGGTAAAGTGAGTGAAGATCAGGGATGAAGGGAAAGTGAGTGAAGATCAGGGATGAAAGGAAAGTGAGTGAAGGTCAGGGGTGAAGGTAGAGTGAGTGCAGATCAGGGATGAAGGGAAAGTGAGTGCAGATCAGGAATGAAGGGAAAGTGAGTGCAGATCAGGGATGAAGGGAAAGTGAGTGAAGATCAGGTAGGGATAGGTGACACCGGCATTTTTGACATCGAAACCGACACCGGTCAAATTGTCAAAGTCGACACTGACACCGACACCGGTGTCGACACCGACCTCGACACCGACACCGGATG
>CM021323.1:6176623-6189720 GCA_010645155.1 Tigriopus japonicus
ATATTGGCAGAATTGGGTTACCAAGTGACTGCGGTCTCCGGGAAAGCATCTTCTACCGATTGGTTGAAAGCGCTTGGAGCAACTGATGTGAAGGCTAGATCAGATTTTGAAGGCGAGGGGAAGCCTTTGGTCAAGGAGCAATGGGCTGGTTGTATTGACACAGTAGGTGGAAATGTTTTGGCCAATGTTCTCAGTGGAACCAAGTACGGTGGAGCTGTGGCAGCTTGTGGATTAGCGGGTGGAATGAGTCTCCCTACTACTGTAGCTCCATTCATTTTGAGAGGCGTGTCGCTTCTCGGAGTGGAATCTGCTCTATTTCCAATTGCCAGGAGAGAAGAAGTGTACGGAAAGTACACAGAATGCCTTATCAACAGTAAGAAATTGGATCAAGTCAGTGGAAAAGCTCAACTTCTCACTTTGGAACAAGTCCCCGAAGTGGCTGACAAGATGTTGAAGGGACAAATCGAAGGACGTTATTGTGTAACCCCTGAAGAATGATTGACACTTGATATTTTTCTACGAATAAATTACCTGCAGACCTTTTCTTAGCAAACCATTTCGGTACTAAACTACATTCCTTACAATAATGTTATACCTGCATGCAAGAATCCTTTCTTTTTCCCTACTTTATGACGGAACGAAAGGAACTTGTCGTTTAAACCTCGTTGGCTCTCCTGAAAGCAAAATCAGGTAGATTTTCAATCAAGAGGAAGCCCATGTGGTACAAATAGGCCGTCGTCACCACCCGTTGGTTGGTTGGTGCTTCCTCGGTACTCTGAACCAAAAAGACCTCTTGTGTCGCCTCTCCAAGTTATTAGAGTGGAGGCGTGAGTGTTTTTCGGCTATTTTGTTTGCTAATCGGCGCTCGTTGGGGTCCACAAAAAAGTCAGGTACAACGCCGACGACGAGCCCTGGTTGTAACGAAATGAGAGAACGGGAGGCTCACTTTCCCACAATCGTAGAATTGATTTAAAAATTGCAGAAAGAAGTTCAGTTCTTTTCGTTCAGTTGTACCATTTTATGGCACTTTAAACCATGATGCATTTCTGAAGTTCAAACCAATTTTAGACGGAGCTTCGAATCATGGTGTGGATTATTTGTCGGAGAGTGTCCAGTCCCGTGGTTAACAATTTATGGCTCATGCAAGAAGCATGAGTCAGTGGATGTGGAAAGTTATAAAGTGTACCTGGATCATGTCGATACCTTTGGACCTCGAGGAGAAAGCCAACCATGGAGAGTGTCTTTGGGCGCTTGCTTCGGTATTATGACGTGAGCTACATTCCTTCGGGCAAGAATTGCCAGCTTCGGTCCAACAAAGATTGTTGCGATAACTCTTTGAAGTGCACAAAGCCAATCATCCTGGTCATGTTTCGAATCTAAAAATGACGTCGTCAAAAGAATTATTCTCCTTGAGCTCTCCCCATGGTCAAGGAGGTGTTTTCTTTGCTTGGCAAAGAGCTAGTGGAGGCTTCTTGGCCACCACCGGGTATGATCAGGTGGTCCATATCTACAATCGTCATGCCGAGGCCGTGGAATTCATCAAACTCCCAGGCATGTGCTGTTGCTTTGGATGGGATAAAGATGGCGACCTTTTGGCTGTTATCACTGACAAATCATCCAATCTTTTGATTTGGGATGCTAACTCCTTCCGAAGTCAATGGATCGATACGAGTAAGTTTAAGATCAATAGCTCTGCTGTTAAAATAAATAAATATTTATTGTGCGTGAATTTTTTAGACATCCGAGACCCGTTGAACGTTTTGATCTGGGGCAAGTCGTCCCCGATTTTGGCCATCGGATCATACCGTGGAAACCTGATGATCTACAATCACAAGACCTCAAGGAGAGTGCCCATCATTGGAAAGCATACCAAAGCCATCACTTGTGGTGCTTGGAGTGAGGGTGGATTATTGGCATTAGGTTCGGAGGACCGCTCCCTTAGTATTAGTAACACCGAAGGAGATACTTTGCGAGTGGCAACGCTACGAGCTGAACCTCAAGATATCCAATTCTCCGAAATGAAGCAAGATGAACGAACTGCAGGTACCTGAAACATGTGGCTTAGAAGTTTGCCGTGACTTTCGATTTGACATGTGATCATTTTTTTTTTAGGCGAGAACACCGTGAGCTTGATCGTGGGAGGAAAAACGCTCTACCTCTTTAATTTGTACGATCCTGAGAACCCCATAGAGTTGGCATTTCAGCCCAAATATGGCGATATCGTGGCCTACAAATGGTTTGGGGATGGATACATTCTCATAGGATTCTCCAAAGGATTTTTTGTGGTCATTTCAACGCACATGAAAGAGATTGGCCAAGAATTATTCCAAGTCAAAAACCACAAGGATAACCTCAGCGGAATCGCCATTTCAACTTCATTAGGAAAAGCGGCCTCATGTGGCGAGAATACCATCAAAATTCACGAACTCCATGACTTGAAGGACACCTCCAATGTCATTACATTAGATGAAGAGCGCAGTTTGGAACACATGGAATGGAGTGAAGATGGTCAACTTCTGGCAGTGTCCACATCCAAGGGCAACGTTCACGTTTTCCTCAGCAAATTACCCTTAATCGGAAGCGCATTGCATTCACGGGTGGCGTATCTCACCAGCTTATTGGAGGTCACCATTACGAGTGTACTGGAACAAGGTCAGACCTTGACCATCAGTGCGGAGATTGAGCCCACATTCGTGGCATTAGGACCGTTTCATTTGGCTTTGGGAATGAACAACAGGGTGTGGTTCTATGCTTTGGGCGATCTCACCGTTGAATTCATCCGTGATAAGGAGTACTTGGGCACGGTGAAGGATATTCACTTGAACGCGGATTACTGCTCTGTTCTCTTTGATGGGAAGGTCCAACTTCATATCTTGGAAGGCGAGGGGAACGAAGGCGATTTGTCAGAAGAAAGAGAATCAAAATTGTTCCCGGAACAAGGCAAGAACTATGTTGTCAGTTGTCACTCCTTGACCCAAGATTTTCTGATCATTGGCACGGATATGGGTGGGATTTCGTACTTCTTCTTGGAGGATTGGACGACCATTCATGATTTCCGTCACAACACCGGAATTCGTGAGATTCATCCCGAGCCCAATGGAACCAAGGTGGTCTTCATTGATCTGAAAGGTCATGGTCATGTCTACAATCCGGTCAATGATGACTTTGCCATTGTACGGGATTTCCCTGATAAGGTTCAAAAGGTCTTGTGGGACAATTCTCTCACCGATAAGGACGTCTTCTTGGCCTTTGACGGAGATCACGTTCACACATTCTTAGTCAATCCGGACGATACCGAAGGAATCTCATGTCGGAACTTGGGCAAGACCAAGATACCCACGGGTCAGTTTCCGATTCTGCTCTTCTCTGGAGAACTCTCCCTTCAAACCCAAAGTGGAAAGCTGGTAAAACAAGTTCTGAGTACCCACGAGATCTCACCCAACATATCAGAGTACAGCAACACCGAACTAAGGACCATCTTGGACAAGAATATGGCTTTGGGACGGTTCAGAAATGCTTGGGCCATTTGTCAGATCCTGGACAAGGAAGAATCCTGGCGTAAATTGGGTTTTGAGGCCATGAAACGACACGAAATCGAATTTGCCATGCGAGTCTTCAGACACATCGGTGACGTTGGAACCGTGTGGACCTTGGAAGAACTCAAGTACGTCGAAGACAAGAAGCTCTTATCCGGACACGTGACCATGATTCAAGGGGATTACGATGCAGCCCAGACCCTCTACCTCCAATCCGGATCACCCATCGAGGCCCTTCACATGAGACGAGATCTGCTTCATTGGGACCAGGCATTGCATTTGGCCAATAAACTAGCCCCACAAGAAATGCCCTACATCTCGAAAGAGTACGCTCAACAACTCGAGTTCACCGGAGACTACACGGGATCGTTGGTTCACTATGACAAAGGAATTTTGCCCAAGCCTTCCAACACTGATGAGGAAGAGCATAATGCCTTCTGCAAAGGCGGCATCGCCCGAATGTCAATCCGATGTGGAGATGTCCGGAGAGGTATGGAGATATGCCATCAGTTGAAGCACCGCACTCTCATGAAAGAATGTGCCGAAATCCTTGAATCCATGAAGCAGTTCTCAGATGCGGCTCAGCTTTATGAGCAAGGCCACTACTACGACAAGGCCGCCTATCTTTACATCAAACTCAAGAATTGGGTCAAGATTGGCGAGCTCTTGCCCAACATCTCCTCACCAAAGATTCAACTGCAATATGCCAAGGCCAAAGAGAGCGAGGGAAAACACAAGGAAGCCGTCCAAGCGTATTTGGCTGCCCGAGATTACGACAGTGCCGTCCGAATTTACCTGGACTATCTCAAAGATCCCGAGAGTGCGGTCAAGATCGTCAAGGAAACGAGAAGTACTGAGGGGGCCAAGCTCGTGGCCAAGTTCTTTTTGAAATTGGGAGACTACAACTCAGCCATCCAGTTCCTGGTGATCAGCAAATGTGTAGATGAGGCTTTCCAGTTGGCTCAACAACACGGGAAAATGAACTTGTTTGCCGAAATAATCGGCGATGAGGCTACTCCGGAGGACTACAATAGTATGGCATTGCACTTTGAATCCGAAAAGAATGGACTGCAAGCTGGGAGGTTCTATTACAAGGCCGGTCATTACTCCAAGTCTCTCAGACATCTCTTGAAGGTGGCATCAGCCAATGCGGAATCCGACGGTGAAGCACTCAATCTGGCCATTGAAGTGGTGGGCAAGTCCGGCGACAATCACTTGTCTCGTCAACTCATTGACTTTCTGATGGGCGAAACGGATGGTATTCCTAAAGATGCCAAGTTCTTGTTCCGCTTGTACATGGCCAAGAAACAGTACAAGGAGGCAGCCAAGACCGCCATCATCATAGCCAGGGAAGAGCAGTCCTTGGGCAATTATCGCAACGCCCATGATGTCCTGTTCAACATGTACCAGGAACTCTTGACCAATAACATTCCGGTCCCGGCAGACATGAAAACGAATCTGATGATCTTACACTCTTACACACTGGCCCGAATTCATATCAAGCAAGGCGATCATCTCAAAGGCGCCCGAATGTTACTTCGGGTGGCCAAGAATATTTCGAAATTCCCCACACACACCGTACCTATTCTGACCTCAACCGTGATTGAGTGCCATCGCTCGGGTCTGTTTCAATCGGCCTTCAATTACGCCAGCATCCTCATGCGACCCGAGCATCGCAATGACATCGATGAGAAGTACCGCAAAAAGTTCGAGGGCATCATCCGAAAGCGACCCAAAAAAGATGGCGGCGAAAGTGTCGAAGAACCACCCAAAAACACGCCGTGTTTGTTCTGCTCGAACCCCGTTCCAGAATCCGATCTGTACTGTCCTCAATGCAAGAACAACCTCCCGTATTGTGTGGCCACGGGATATCACGTGACAGCCACCGATCTGACCACGTGCCATCATTGCAGTTTCCCGGCTTTCCGATCGGAGCTCGTCAAACGGGCTCAAAACAACGATCCTTGTCCAATGTGCGGCAATCCATTGGAAGAGAACAGCCTTAAGGTCATGAATCCTAGTCAACTCAAGAAGGCGAAAGAGGAGCCCGACGACAGTGGCAACGACAGCCAAGTCAACGGGGATTCACTCAACGGTTTGGACCGAGAAGAGGGCCATCTTCTTTCCACCTCCAGTTCCGGAGGGTCCAATAGTAGTTCTCGGCCGAGTTCTTACCGGCCTTAGTCGACAAAACCCGTTACTAATATCTAGAAGAAGAAGAAGATAAAACGCATCGATACAAATACCCGTGTCGGTCGGAATACATCTAAATATAGTTGGTTTTATTCAAACTATCAGTCTGCTATGTCGTGGATTTGGGGTTCGGGTTTTGCGCGGGTGGAGTTTCCAATTCATTCATGATTTGATTGGCCAACTCTTCGAAATCGGGACTGTCGGCCATGTCGTGAAGAATTTCGGGCACTGATACTGCGGTTTTGGGCCCATCTTCCAAGCTAATTCTCGGTGCTTTAAAGGGTAACCTCGGCCTTTTAGGTAAATTCGGACGACAAATCGGACTAGCTGAGGTATCACGGTCGCCTTTGGCCGCATCCGCCAACACTCTCGACCTCAATGTGGGGGTAGAAAATGCGCCCGATCTTCGAACGCCTAATTGTCGGAGCCGTGAAGTCACCGGGGTATGAGAATGATCACTTTTGGATGGATTCAGTTTGGGTAAAGGATTCAAAGTAGGCGTTTCAGGTCGGGATTCTTGATCCGGAGCTTCTTCATCCCGCGTTCTTTTAAGCCCCGTTTCAATCTCGGCGTTATTATTGGAAGGAAAATCGGGTTCTACGTCGTGAGCTACTGTCCTCCAAAGAGCTTGAGCCTTTTCTAAGGCCTCTTTGGAGAGTGCAATGGGTTTGACGGACTGCAAAGTCTTCTTCATTAAAGGCAGATTATCCTCGCTGACGGTGATTTCTTCCCACATTTGTTTAGCTCGGTCTAAGGCCTCTTTGGACAACGGGAGAGGCTTACCACTACCGGATCGAAAGCCCACTAGTTCGTCGGAGGTCTTTGAGCCTTCAGGATCCGGCCACAAATTGGCCTTGACACTGGATATCACATTTATCGGGTGGTTTTTGGTTTGCGTGTGAAGAAGGGGAGCGTGATTGATACATTCGGTTTTCAAGATGGGCGAGGCTTCCAAGTCGTCCAAGCGTTCATCGGGTTCGGCGTTTCCGTGGTTATCATTCTCCCACATGATGGTATTCGAATTTGAGGCCGGATTTATCGATTGTTTTCTTGGTGCGAACGATTGAACTTTGATGTTGATAACTCAGCCGTCCAAAGGGTGACCGTATAAAGTTTAGATTCAGTTCAACTTTCTGCCATTAAAATTTCTTCAAACTGGTAATTGCGGATTTATTTTGAAGTTATTAGTTCGTTTTATTCGGACGGGATATTCCAAGTTCAAACGATTACATTTCCAAATTTTGTCAGTTATGGAATGGCAACTTGCTCAGAGGATATCATAGTGGAATGTCGGTAGGAGAGTAAAATGAAGTCAATCTACACTGGCCGCTGAAAATTAATGATAGTCCTTAACTA
Organism: Tigriopus japonicus; assembly: GCA_010645155.1. Taxonomy (NCBI): domain Eukaryota; kingdom Metazoa; phylum Arthropoda; class Copepoda; order Harpacticoida; family Harpacticidae; genus Tigriopus; species Tigriopus japonicus. The sequence continues at coordinate 6,183,709 of CM021323.1, forward strand.
AAAATTGTTTTTGCCAGTATCATTTAGTTTAAAATGGGTTAGCTGGGGTTAGCCAATAATTTGAGATGCACCCCTTTTTTCCGGGAAAAATGGAGTCACCCTTAAGTTGACTTATGAAACGGGGTGACCGAATGTTTGCGTTTTTCTTGCGGGATTTTGTGTCAAATTTTAAGAGACAACAACTTTACACTCCAAACGACAAGTATCCCAGTGTGCAAACATCCAATCTGAGCAACACTCGGGGTAATTCTGATGTACAAAATAAATAAAAAATATGTTAAACGTTCGATCAAAACTTCACTTTGTACGTGAAAATGCAAGTGTGAGGTGTATATGAAAAATTTCAATACCCTCCGCTGAATCTATTAAATTATGGTTATAAACACTTTTCATTTCCATTAAAATTCATCGCCATCACAATAACTTGAAAAGTAACACCTAATTACGCATTTATTAAACTACAAGTACAACACGCAATGCCACCGAAATTTCCAGGCACCCTGATCAGAGTGTGTTGTTGACAATCAATCTCTCTCTTTCTTTCATTCTATTTGCGACGGACGGAGTGCCAAGAACTCGGGCGTCCTTTGATTGAACGCCAAATCCACCGCTAAATCCGCGTCCAACGTTGTCTTCGTCATGGAAATGGAAGAAGGCGAGCTCAGCGATGAGGGTGGACCCCTGGAAACGCCCCCCTCGGCCCCTCGTCGCCAGCGATCTTCCGGCGTCGTTCAATGGGCCAACAACGGTGATTCCCAGAGTCACACGCATCCTCATCCGCCCGGCATTCAGGTCACTTTTCAAACCGGAGCCCGAGATTTGCCCGTGAGTCTTTGGAGTAAAAGAGGCAGGTTCATATTGGATGGATTGACTGAGGCCCGTTTTCGTTTTAGGATTTGGTGCGGTCGATTGATGGCGGAGATCAGTTGCCTTTGGATCGAAGTCTCACGGAACGCATGGAGAAAAGAGCCAAACGATTCAATTTGTCCGGATGGAAGTCGCAGGTCAATTTTGATCTCATCCAAGAACTCTACCAGAGGTATGATCATTGATTTTGGAAAACCGAGAGAAAAGGGGTTTTCGAAGAAACGTCACTAACTTTGAAACTCCTCTCTCGAACAAGCGCCATCTCTCGTTTCAAAGGCTAGTGTTTGAATATAATTTACAAGCGACAAAAAAACAAAGAAACGCCTACAAACCAGGATGGACAAACCGCGGAAAACTAGGAGACTTTTAAACTGTTAAAGCCGAAAAGTGCCCCTTGAGTGACAAATTTCTACCAAGCCTTTGTTTTAAAAAGAAACTCATAGAAGACTTACATTTTTCGTCCCTCAAACGTGTTTTTGAAAGCAGTTGCAATGTCGAGGTGCGTTAGAAAAGTTCTGAAGGGTGTGTGAATTCGTTTGATTATCCGAATTACGCGGAAAATGTTTTGGATGGTGGGTGTCAAAGTGACACGGAGAAGCGTTTGTGTTGGCATTACCCATCTGCTTGGTCAGTATTGAGTAGGTAAACCAAGCTATGATACCGCTGTTTGATGGAAGAGAGCTGAAGCAGTGACTAATTCTAATAAACTGACTCTTTTATTTTCTGTACTGATTCAAAACCGTGAACCCTATAAAAAATGAATGATTGACGCCATTCGGACTCCACCAACAGCGCCCCCTATCTGTCTGGTTGACACCACACTGCGCTGGCTTGAAGGAATGCATTAATTTTTTTTGTCCATTATTATTATTAGTTTGGGGATTCCGGAGGATGAACGTGATGGCAAGTTGGACAAAGATCAGCGCCAATTTCGATTGGAAGCCTTACATATCCACGGTGTGGGCAAAATGGTGGCCGAAGACATCTATGACTACTTCAAGGAGTTCAATCCAATCTCGTACGAGTGGGTGGATTCCAAATCGGTCAATGTGGGTTGGGCCTTGAGCTCTACTTCGGCACAGGCCTTATTAGCCTTGAGTCGACCAATTCTGGAGGCTGAGGATGAAGCCATGGAGGTGAATGAGCGCGTCGTGGACGAAAATGGCGAAGAGGAGCCCAAAGCCAAACCCGAACCGTTAACGAAAGAGGAACTTTTGGCCAAGGTAATCCGTCTTTGAAAGCTCGATTATTTGCAGTGGATTTACTTAAAGGGTTACTTATAGTTTGAGCGATCCAAGGATGAACCCTTCACTCGAGATGAGATCCCAGGACCAATTCCGCCTGGAATTTGGCGATTGGGCAAACCCAGTCAGCAAGTCACCACTATCTTCATGAGAATCGCGACTGTCAAGGATTCAGCCTCAGGACATCCCACTGAAGATCGACAATTGTTCCAAAAGAACAGACAGCTTCGTAAGAATACCCTTATACATTTTAAAATCGTAATTTCATCAACATGGCCCTCTCATTTAGGTATGGAAGGAGGATTGCTCTCCGCTTCCAGGAAACGCAAGCTCCATGAAGTCGTTCAATTCGACAAAGAACGCGTGGCTGAAGAAGAAAGGGCCAAGAAATACAACGGTCCTGTGGGTAAGAACCCTTGGGGGTCAATTGCTAAAGATTGGACTCAGGCCCCCAAAGCTCGAGATTTCGCCGATGAGCTGCAATTGTTCGCACAACAAAGAGGCATTGGAATTCCCGGTCCAGGTCCTTCCAGACCTTTGATTCGAGATTGGGATCAACCGCAAGAACCCAACGAGGAATTCTACGAGGAGGAAGTCGAAGAAGACGATGTGGGTTGGAAGAAGAAGCTGAAACGACCCAGAATGTCCATGGTGGCGGATGCAATCGAAACCAAACGACCTTTGGCCAGAAGTCGTCTCCACGTTCAAAGAAGGATCTCGAATCCAAGTCGTATTGAAATATACGAGCAAGACGACGATGAAGACGAATATGAAGATGAGCCCTTGGTTCCCGCCAGAGATTTGCGAATGACCATCAAGACCAAAGTCGATCCTGATGCTCCTGAATCTAACGTCAGGCTCACGGAAAGGTTCCACGGATCCGTACATCGACGTTTGGGAGAAAAACGTCACGATTCCGGCGACAGTTTGGAACGCGATAATGGCGAGGATCTCCGAGGAGAATTGACTGATCGACATTTGCGCGGAAAGAACATGTTGATCCAAGTGACGAGATCGGATGGAGAAGAAGATCGTGAAGTCGAGCGGATCAACAAGAAGGCGCCATCTATGGTTAACATAAAGCAAGAGAAGATGGATGATGAGGCCGACAGAACCATCAAAACCATACGAAGAATCCAATCCCCTGTAGAACCATTGGAGAGCAAGAAAGAGGTGCGGGAGCAAATCCGACGCCAAGAACGCCAGAAAGTTGAACATACACAGCTTGACCGGAGTCGCTCAACCCGCGTGAATGAACGGGATCTGGTTAAGAAGAAGCCACTCAATGATAAGGACATGATTCGTAAACCCTCGAGAGACTCGGGACGGAAAGACTCCAGATCCTTGTCCACCCGAAAACCTGGCATCAAGATCAAGAAAGAAAAGACTTCGGACGATGAGAGGAAGAAGCGGAAGACGAAAAAACGCGACATTAGTTCGTCAAGTAGCGATGATGATTCCTCTACAGATTCCTCTTCGGACAGTTCGTCGTCCGACACCTCTTCTTCTGGAAGCTCAGATTCCAGTGATTCCGACTCGGATTCATCAACTAGTAGTTCGTCAAGTGATTCCGAGAATGAGAAGGCCAAGAAGAGAAAGAAGAAGATCGCTTCCTCAAGTATGGGAAGCAAAAAGAAACTGCCGACTTATTCGGATCGATCGAAATTGCAGAAGCGAGGTATCTCCAGACGGGATGACATCCGAGCAGGTCGTAAAACTGCTTCATCTGCGACATCAGCATCCAGGAAAGACACTCAAGATCACTCCAAGGGACGTGGAAGCAACAAGAAAGTGGATGACAAGAAAAAATCCTCCAAGGATGATAGCGGTCTTCGAGAGAAACTGAAAAAGTACTTGAAGAATGCCAAAGAGAAGCGATCCACCAGTAAAAAGTAGGCTGAGTCTGACAAAACGTAATATGGCGTCTTTGAAAAGTAATCTGATGTTGCACCACCAATTTTCACTCCGGAATAAATAACACATTTTTGTTTAGGAAGATTTTGATCTTGTATTTTTTTCTCAATTTCTCTGATGGACAAAAACGCACATAGGTTTATAACTGATAGATAATGAAATCTACCCTCTACTTAGAGAACATAATTTGTTGCAGAGCTTTGTTCACACATACAATTTGAGTCACCGTTTGAGTATACTTCTGTTTCTCCTTCAATGTCATTAAAGCAAAGTAAAAACTTGCCCAATTCGTCAAATGCTAGCTTAGCAAGTTGCTACCATACAGAACAAGGAGCCGTGCAAAATAAAAGAAAGTGATGAATGGTTGGAGATTATAACTAGAACTGAATAGAATTATTTATGCTCTTACTAGAGGTGCATTTATGTACGTATGTGGTAAAATGTGTCACCTAGAACGTTCACAAAGATGTCCGCAAAATGATGTTAATTTCTTTATGAATTGTGCCATACATTAGATTAAATTTAAGATAAATATCAACTCTAGATTCAACTTCTTCAGGGCAAAGAAGATCTAAGTTGGCGGGGATCAACTCCACATTCTTTGGGATTCTTGTTCGGTGCAAATAATTGGCAAGGAATCATTAGAGCTCTAGGGAGAGAAATGTCATGCTGAGCCAGCCACTTGACTTCAGTTTAGTGGCCTGACTGCCCAGGCAGAAATTGGTCGATTTTTGGATCAAATTTGTTGATGACTTGGATTGAAAAATTAAGTCATTTGGTAAGTAAGTGAAACCTAATACTCCTCTCAACACTCAAACCAAATCATATTTTGAAACAGATTCTTGAAATAGAAGGTTTCTAAAGATGACAAATGCAGAGGTTTATCGCATCCAGTTTGAATAATTGCATGCTTTTTTATGTGTGCATGCTTAAGAATGCATCCTTAATCAGGTTGACTGGATCTTCAACCAAAGAAAGTTTTGCAGAAATTGTGAAATGTGCAAACTACAAATCTGTTTCCTTGAACTTGGTGCCATGTCAGGAAAGGGAGTTGTTGTCAGCTGAATGGGATCATAACAAAAAAAAACCCAGATTTTGGAGTGACATTTCTTTACCTAGAACTTTATGAACTATCTTAAGGCTCCACCATACCGATCGATGATAGCCGTTCAGGCAGGGATTTGGGGAAACCCGCAAAAGAGGGATCAGTGTGGAATTTTTGCACAAACATTTACATTTAATTCTAATTCTTTAAATTCCGCCGTCGAAACTCATAATCTTTAGATAAAAGCGATAAGAAAAAAAGATCGCAGTCAGTCAAACCGCGTGAACGAACGGGATTTGGTCAAAAAGTAGCCATTCAACGAAAAAGACGTGATTCGTAAACCTTCGAAAGACTTGGGACGAAAAGACTCAAGACCCTTGTCCACCAGAAAAGCTTGGATCATGAAGGAAAACACTTTGGACGATGAGAAGAAGAAGCGAGCGACGAAAAAACGTGACACTATTTCGGCCAACAGCGATGATTTGTCTTTAGACTCTAATTTGTACAGTACGTCGTCTGATGCCTCATCTTCTGAAAGTTCCGATTCCAGTGATTCGACTTATTCCGACTCAGATTCATCAACTAGCAGTTCTTCGACTTATTCCGACCCAGATTCATCAACTAGCAGTTCTTCGACTGATTCCGACTCAGATTCATCAACTTGCACTTCCTCGACTGATTACGACTCGGATTCATGGTTACCACACTTTTTCAGACGCAAGTTGCGAAAAATATTGCCAATGTAGTGAATATCTAAAAAAATTGTCTCCCATAGTTCACTTTTGAGACCTTATTTTTTCTTGAAATATGTATTTACAGTATTTGTTACCTATATGAAACATGTCTTGTCAAAAATGCACTTGTGTATATATATACATTCAGGAGCAAAAGTATTCGTAACCTCAAAATTTTTATTGATTTTTAAATGATACTCGATTTTTG
>CM021323.1:6195818-6335126 GCA_010645155.1 Tigriopus japonicus
AGTGACCATCATGTTCCTAGACAACCGCTTACCGTACGCAAATGGTCCCCCATGATTATGGTGGTGATGGGGTGATCCAACTGCGTAAGAGTTTCGCAGGAAAGCCTTTGGTACTGGATTCACCGGACTTGGTGTAAAATTGCAATCACTCTCATGACCCTTGTTGTGAGTTTGGTAAAGGACCATAGGAGGCAAAGGTGGGACAGGTGGAGGAGGAATTGATGTCTGGGGGAAAGCTGGATGAGGTGGGGAATCATTCAAGCCCGCTTGTCTGCCATCAGGCTCACCACGACTTCTAACATAGCTTGAGAACGCTCCCGAAGCTCCATCAAGAACCAGTCCACTCTTTCGTGGAAGTGGGAATGGCGAGGTCGGTGAGACCATATCAACGGATTCATCCTCGGTTTCATGCTCAGATTCAGCATCCTCCTCGGCCAAAGAGGAATTTGAACTTTCATCCACGTCGACACATCTTGGAGCATCCTGAGTATCAAAGAGCGCCACCAGAGCTTGTAAAGCAAACTGGATTTGCCTCTTATTGGCAGTTTTGCCGGTTTTCAGAATGACATCGTCCTTGCCCACTTCCATGAGGTCAAATCCCAAGGATGCCAACAATTCATGACAGCCCTGCAATTGCCAAAGCTTCACATTGACGGGCACTTGTACACCTGCTTCATCAGCATGCATGTTGACAGAGACAGTCCTAAAGAGGGCAATTATCTCATCCGCCTCCTCCTGACTGGCCAAGAGTTTTGACAGGGCCACCCAAGAGGTTTGGGAGAGCCCCAAGATGGCTTGAAGGCTCGCACTACATTGTGCCAATCTTTCACCTGGGTCACTTTGAGGAAAGAACACCGACGCGGGAATGTTGTTGGCCTCTGGCTCGAATCGAAATCCAACCGAGATTAGCAAGTCCTTCCAACCGTCGACAGATCCAACCTTGTTCTCTATGCTCTTTTGCGAGGTGTACATGGCGTTTTTGTACCCCCGATTGAGGCGTTGAAGGCTCTTTTCTACTAAGTGCAGAGTAACTCGTAATGCATCTCGACAACTCTCAGGTGTGTGCAAGATCTCCCTAAGGGCTTGACCCATGAGAGCCACCTTGTTGGTCAGTTTGACATCGACTCCAATGATGGTAAACCCAGCCCAATTAGTGGGATTTTGAAGTTGCTTTGTGTTCTGGACTGTAGTCATAGCTTCTGCGAGGGCTTTGCTCACTCTTGAGCCTTGGAGTAAGGAGGAATAGAATGCTTTCATAATCAGTTTTACGGCAGTGCTTGGTACTGGCCACAGAGATACCATAACGGTTTGCGCTCCGGCGGCCAAAAAGGCCCTAGTCAAGGCGATTAGACCATCTGAGGTGATTTGCCCGTGTTCATCCCTTGTATAACAACTGGAGATAACCACTAGTTTCGCGTTGAGCCTTAGGTTGAGGATGTCTGCAGCCGTGAGTAGGAATTCTGAGAGAGAGGGCATGTCTATGGTGGACGCCACCTCCGATCTAACGTCTTCTTCCTCATGAATGGTATCCGAATGGATGGAATAGCGCTTGTTGGCCACGCCTCCTGTCGGAGAGGTCCCACTGACTGACGATTTTGACTCAACGAATTCGCCTGGACAAAGTACTAAAGCGGAGAGCTTCCAAGACACATGACAGGAGAAATGGATGCACTCAGCTTGGGATATCTGGCTCAGAATAGCTTCCTTTGTTGCCTTCTCAGCTGTCAGTGCTCCACTTTGCATGATTTCAGCCACAATAGAGGCCTCTTGCCCTGAAGAGGGAATATCACCCCATCCCCATTGATCACTGATCGTGCTCGGGATCTTGGGATTTCCCACCACAATAGCCGAGGCTTGATCAGAATTCTTGCTATTCTTGGAGCGAGATGTTTTGATCGAAGTGAGTGAAGGCGACGTGATCAAGCTGAAACGCTCGCACAAACACTCGGTGGATGTGGGGCCTTTCAACATGGCGAAAGGCACGAGATAGAGATCTCCCTCCAGCACGAGCATGAGCTCACATGGATAATTTTCGGGTAGGTCGTCCTCTAAGGGTTCAATAAGTATTTTGTACAGTTTTTTCAAGCACGAAGGTCCTTGCCATCCGCGTCGAGATCGGGTACTATGTCTAGAACTGGCAGTCAAGCCACTGACAGTGCTCCCAGCCCCAACACTGCCGACGCTGAATAATGAGCTCAATGAATATGAAGAGGCATTCAGTCTGGAGCTCCGATTCACCATCCGTAAGAATCCGGATCTATCACTCTCCTGGTTAAGCTTGTCACCCAAGGCATCCAAATGGGAGGACCACAAGTCATCTCCGCCTCCTCCATTTTCGTTGTTCTCGTCATCTCCTCGAGCTCCAGAGTAAGTCATGTTGGAATTCTGAATTCCTAACGCCTCCCTGATGCTGTGGATGTTCTCCTCTAGCATGGCACCTTTTGACGCGTCATCCTCCTCTCCTTCCTCGGGGCTCACACAGACTTGATGGAATTTCACGATGCCTTTGGTTGGGATGATCAACCAGACGAAGAGATAACCAGCGGCCAAGCTGTAGTATAAAACGGAGGCTTTTTGTCGATTGACCAGACTGACAATTTCATTGACAGACGACGGAGTGCTCTCATCCAGTCGACTCAAACGAGAGGTGGCATTTGACCCCGGGGAACTTTGCCGCTCCAAAAGTAGGTCCACGAATGCCCGAGTTCGAGCTCTCTCCGCCACCACAAGAGCTTCATTTTCTCGTCCCAAGAGCACCAAAACCCGTTGAAGAATATGGTAGCACTCGGTTTGAAGGTCAAAGAGCGACAATTTATAGTCCGAAGTGCCTTTGGCCTCTCGACGAAAGGCCTCGAAAAGCAGAGCAGCCCTTTCCAAATGCTCGTAGGATTGGTCCAAGTTTCTGATTTGCCAGTGAATGACCCCCAAACGATGCCGAATGCGAGCTTCGTCCTCTCTTCTATTGGATTGTTCAGCCAAATTTAGACCCCGTCCAAGATACGTGATGGCTTCTTCCAGATTACCCAGACGATGTTGAAGGCGACCTACGAAGAGAGAATTGAAGAATAAAAAAGAGGTTTATGAGAGCTGATATCCTTCACGAACTCCCTCTAGTAGCCAATGTGCTCCTATCAAGCCTATCTAAACAATGCGTCTTCTTTTTTTGGCTTATGGTTATTTATTGGCTTGTGAAGTGGAATCTTGCAACTGTCTGAAGGCACAGACAACGAGTAATCGCGGTGAGACTAGATTCGTTTTCCGTCTGCGGTTTACCAATGACAAGAAATTTATAACCCAGCATTGCTATCAGATTTTTGAAGCCATGTTCTACGGCGTTTATTAAACAGAGGTCTCTTTGCTGATTGTTGAATGTCCAGTAAGCTTATTTTCTTTCCTGGCAGAGGCTCATTTGTCTGGCATTCACGAAAGGATTGACTGTATGACTCTAATATTTCAGGATTAGCTTGGCTTGACTCTCCCATTGAGATGTCGAAATTTGAAAAGAAAACTCTGAGCGAAACCACCCAATGGATGGTTTCGTGATAACAAAGAGCAGCACTCACCTAGACCCCCTAATGATCTTGTTTGGGCTGTGATGTCATTGGTTTGTAGAGCCAAGTCCAGATAATTCTCGTGCGCAATCAGGGCCTTATCCATGTCGTCCATACCCTCGTAAGTGGCGCCTATATTGGCCATGGCCCTGATCTGACCCTCTTTGTGGTCGTTGGCTTGGGAGATATCCAGATCCAGTTGATGGTATTGCAATGCCGAGTTCCATTGAAACATTTTCTGATGAACCATCCCCAATCCCGATGCCGATTCAGCCTCTGATAGACGGTCATTGGACGACCTAATCAGTTGAATGAGAAGAAGAAGTACGTTAGTTTGAAAGCTTTCAATTCTAGTAGGGTCGTATCTGGTGCCGTCTCAGTTCATATTGTACTGAAAAAAAGGTAGTCGAAGTCGGACTATTCAATTGATAAAGCCCATACAGGATGAATGAAAAGGTAGGAACGGCGATTAGATTAGACTCGAAATGAGTTCGGAGCAGATTACTGGATCTTTTCCTTACCGAGCTGAATTGAGTTGATGATCAAGACAAGACAAAGCTTGCTCAAAGTTACCCAGGAGGGCGTGGATCTCCCCCAAATCTCCGTAGGCGGTGCCTTTAGCATTGGTTTTGGACAAATCGTGGGCCACAACGAGACGCTTTTCAAAGCAAACCTATTTGGGAGACGAAAACAATGGAACAACGTAATTACAGGCACTCGAATCGCATTCTTTCAAACGTCCTTACCAAAGCTTGTTGAAGGTTTCCTAGGTTCTTATGGGCCAATCCAAGTTCTCGATAGGCTCGATCTTGGTCTTTGATGGCCTTTAACTTCAAGCTGATGTCGAGATGGTGCTCGTGACATTTGATGGCCTCCTCATAATCTCCTAAGGCCTCATAGCATGATCCCAGATTACCGTAGGCCCGACCCTTTTCCAGTAAGAAATTGGGAGGCGATGAGGGCGATATGACTTGTTCAAGAGCTGCTAATTGTTGCTCAAAGCATCCAATGGCCTCTTCGTGTCGACCCAAATTGATCTTGGTGAGGCCCAGATTGCCCTGAGATTGGGCTTCCATGGCCGAGTCTTTGATATCTTGGGCTCGTTCGAGTTGCTCTTGGTAGCATTTCATGGCATTGATGTAGTTCCCTAACGAGAGATGTACGGCCCCAAGGTTCCCGTGGGCTTTGCACTCCCCTCTCATATCCCCAATGTCTTGAAGAATAGAGAGTTCCTGAAACGAAGAACGACGGTAACTCTTCATTTTCCCTCCAAATTCACTTCAAACAAGATTTCTTTCATCTGTGACAACGGGCGATTATCTCTTGTGATAGAGAACAAACGCCAAAAGTCAAGTCAACACGGCCATTAAACTCAGAATCCCGACAGCTCTCATCCTCTTTCTTTTTGCCCTTCAGGAACGGGAGCTCGGAATTATTTAGAGTTATGAGTTGAAGATTTAAAAGCTCCAACATCTGGTTGTTGATCGGGCGGCAATTTAAACGTCACAAAAGAATGTGGCATTTTTGCCCTCCGTTTGCAAGCCTCGGCACAAAAATGATCCATTAAAGGGCGATGAATTGTGACAAAGGGGAACTGGCAAGAGCTAACAACAATCCCAGGTTTGGGCTCTACATAATTCTTCCAGCACAATATGTAGATTCAATCGCACGGAAAAAGGTTAGATCCTTTGATTTCATGTCTTGCAAGACTCCCCTCCTCTGATTGCACCCTGTCATTTGAAAGAACTCGCCTTCAGATAGACACAAAAAAACGTCTGAAATTCTTGCCTTTGGATCTGATCACAACTGGAGTTGTGAATCATCAATCACATTTGCACCTTGAAAGCCGTTCTATGGCCATACTACTTCGTTGAGGTCACTCGTGTGTTTGAAACACTGGAGGAATGAGGTCAAAACCCGCAGTAAAAGAAGTGCTTGTGGTCAGATTCGGAGTAAATTACGGTTTAAAAACCAGGAGAGAATGATAAGATCTTGGTTAAATTGTACTTCAAGGCCCGAGGGCCAATTCATGTCAAGTCTTCTTCGATCAAATATCATGCGATCCTCGTCGCCAACGAGGAGGACAGATGATTCCCACTTGTAAATTTGTAATTTTCAATCGTTGAGCACCAAGATTTGCGTGTCTTTGTGCGTGGGCACAGATTCAAAGATATGAGCATTGACCAAAAATGGAAGCCGCCGTTTATTCCGAAGACATCCCCCTACATACAAGAGCGGAATTGGATAATGAGAGGGCTCATACTCATAGGGCAATGCACATAAAACCATTGTTGTCCAAGACCTTGAGTTCTGTACCATCGCATCAATGTGCTCTACAACGATACCCTCTCCGTTCAATTTCAATGCTTACAACCACAGGAAACGGGGGATATTCTAAGTAGCCATTGTTGGTGTTGTCTCCTTCGTTCAGGAATGACTTCATCAAAATGTAAATGATACACATTCTCCCGTTGAAATGAATCGTTAAACAGATTGTCTCAGCGGGTGTCGTTGAGTGCTCAGTTGTCTGGTTGGTTTCACACCTACCTGAGTATGAAATCCCAGGGCCTTGTCGTACAATTTGGCGTGGCGGTGGCAGATCCCCAGGGAGCCATAGGCTGAGGCTTCAAAGCCTTTATCCCTGATTTGTTTGGCCAGTCCGAGTTGTTTTTGGTAGACGGAGATGGCCTCCTCCAGTTGGTCTTCCATCTTGAGGAGAACATCGCCCATATTGCCCAATGCTCTGAACTTGCCCTGGTTGTGCTTCATGACTTGGGCAATGGCTAGAGGCGAAAGAGAAGAAAGAATACGGCGTTACATTCTATCTACGTATGTAGAGAGTGAGGAGCACGGAGAGAACCAGAGAGCAAGCAGCCAGTGAAGGGAAAAACTATGATTAATGATCTTGAAATTCAATTATACCCTACAATATTTTGTGTGCTGCTCAACGGTAAAGACGAGTGACGGTTCAATGCATCCTCTGGAATGTGGCGGATTATGAAGTTATGACTCTTAGGAGGCTTGAGCAAATCTGTCTAATATCATGGCTAAACGTTCTGTGCCAACTTGTAAACTGCACCCAATTGAAAGCTCATTTGGCAATTTAGTCGTCATATTATCCCGTCACAGAAAGGGCCACGCTTAGTTGGTTGCTTAGTTGGTTGGCACAGAAGGAGGAGCGGATGGATAGAAAAAAATAGGAACTCACCCAAGAAGTACTTTTGACATTCCAGTGCACTCTCAAAGTTGCCAATGGCCAGGTGGGCCAGGCCCAAATTGCAATAAGCGCGGCCCATGTTCATGCGATCTTGTTGATCTCGAGCGAGTGCCAAGTCTTGATCGTAATAACGAATGGCTTCTTTGTAATTCCCCAGGCAATAATGGGCATAGCCGAGAAAATGGCAAGCTTTGGCTTCGCCTTCCACATCGTTCAATTCTTGGGAGAGCATCAAATAGTTCTCGTAGAAGGGCACAGCCTGGGTGAACTCACCGCTTGAGGAATGACAATTACCCAGGTTACACAGGGCCAGGGCCTCACCAGCCGAATCTTTTAGCTCGCGGGCAATATTCAAATGACTATGATAGTGCACGAGAGCCATCTCATGCATGGACAGGGCCTGATAGGCGACGGCTAGATTGCCATGGGTCGATGCCTCTGAATTTCGATCACACACTTCCTTGGAAATGGTGAGCTCTTGTTTGTGATACTTGATAGCTTGCTCGTAGAATCCACTGGCTGAGTAGGCGTTCCCGATGTTGCCAAAGGCGCGACCCATTCCCGCCCGGTCGTGCAACATTCGGGCAATGTTGAGATGGGCCTGGTGGAGTTTAAGTGCCGCGTCATGGTCGCCACATAATTGGTAGACGATGCCCAAATTGGAGCAGGCTCGGCCCTCGGCCACCTTGTCTTTGGTGACCAGCGCCATGTCCAACTGCTTCTCGTGCCAGACTTTGGCTTGGAGGTGTTGTCCCATGCAACGGGCTGCGTGTCCAAGTCCGGCATAAGCTCGAGCTTCTATGGCTTTGTCCTTAAGCTCTTGGGCCAAATGTAACACCTGATTATGAAACATCACGGCCTGCTCATAACTTCGCTTGTAATGATAGGCTGATCCCAAGTTGCTGTAGGCTCTGGCCTCTTCCACCTTGTTGGCTAGTGACTTGGCAATTTCCAGATGCTTGGTGTGACACTCCACCGACTTCTCGAAATCCCCCATAGCCAGATAAACTGCCCCCACGTTGCCAGTCTCACGTGCTTCTTGCACCCTATCGTTTAATTGTTGCACTAACTCCACGCATTGTTTATGGGAGGCCAGGGCATTAGCATAATCTCCTGTGGCCGTATAGACGTGCCCGAGGCTGGTAAGGGCGGTGGAAGCCGCATGCGAGTCTTTGCATTTCATGGCAAGCACTAATTGATATCGATGCGAGGTGAGGGCTTCCTTGTAGTTGCCTTTGCTAAAGTAGGCCGATCCAAGATTGCCATGGGCTCGACACTCCCCGGGAATGTCTGACAACTGTTTGGCCACCACCAAGTCTTGCTGCATGTAACCAATTGCCTGAAAATACGAACGACTCGGACATTGACAAGTGGTACCATCACATCAGAACATGGACAGATGGTTATCGGGATGGCCCCCTCCTTGCAAGAGGATCGCTCTTGAATGGGAGGATTGATCCCCGTATCAAAATCCCTTTGGAATGCATTTTCAGGTTCAGACCAACCTTAATCAAGGGTCGCAAATCATTTGCATCGTGTCGCTGGCTAACGTTTCAAAAGAAACTCGGAAGCTCACCTTATCGAGGCTATTCAAAGCCCAATAGGCAGAGGACAGGGCGGAGAAGACGGATCCCCGAAGCTTCAAACTGCACGTCCCAATTTTGAGAGCACTTTCCAACACCTCGACTGCACTCGAGTACTTTCCTTGCGCCAGAAGCTCTTGGCCAATCACAGAAATGATGACAAAAGGCGACTTGTCCAACTTCATCATCTGAAGTTGCCGATATGTGGGCTCCAAGGTTCCTGCAAGGGAAGCAACAAAGCCATAGAATGCCGGTGTTGCAACTTGAATGTCACATAATCATCATTATCGTCTTTAGTGTGTATGATACCTTTGAGTGGTGATTTCATGGCCGCCTCAATGAGTCCAGCCAGGAGTTGCAACGATTTGGGATCCTGAGTCAATCCATTAGCAAATGCGGCCAAAGCGTCCGAGTGCTTGCCTAAGCATTGCAGAGCCACACCTTGGCGATAATAGGCCTGTAACACATCATGGGAAAAGACATGATAGAAATGCAAGATAAATTATCAATAATTATGAGCTAGATAGCTCGAGAGGCACTCAAACTTTGGTGGGAGGGCTATCCGGAAAAACTTCACGAGATTTCTCATCCAGATAGGATCTGGTTTGCTTTGCCAATGGCTTCACAAACGAGCTCGTTTCTGACCGCAGTGTTTTCTTCTGAGTGGCCAAAACTACTTGTTCTCCAAAAGGGCCGATAAGCCAAACTGAGGGCAATTAAAAGCCAAAAAAGAGAGATGCATCTTGCATATTTCTTGCTTTTCCAAGACTTTTTACTCCTCAAATTCCTCTGGTTTTTGCCATTCTCTTTCTCCATCACCAAGAATGGGTGGCATTGGGTGCCAAAACACTCGAATGTTTTCTCCTGATCTTTTTTATCATTCCCTGCCCAAGGAACTGGGGTGGTCAATTAATGACCTGGAATTCCTCCTCATCAGACCTGTTTCGATTAATCTTCCGAAATGGCCGCCCACTTCCGATTGAACATTGAGAATGTATTATCTCGACTTCAAGTGCCCCATCCATCCCTTAAACTAAAAGTTTGGCCCTCTTGAACCAAGGGGAGAAATGGGATGCATTCATAGTTGCTCAGCCTCAATGCAATGATCCAGGTCTCGATAGATTATCTTTGGCCATTGTACGGACTCAAAAGCACACGAAACTGCTTGGGATTGAACAGATCGCATTGTGACAATCACGAGAGCATGAGACGCTGTACTGTAGTATAGTATTCCCTCGCCATCGCCTCTTCGTCCTTCGTTTCACTAAAGCATGTCATTTTGATCAAAGAAAAGGGCAAGCATCGTCATCATCATCATCATCGTCATTTGAGGAATGGATTCGATTATTATCGTTGGATGGAGATTGGTCTCGAACCCTCTTGCCATTGACATCCTTGGCTTTCAAAAATTGAGGGCAATTCTCCTGACGAGGAGAAATTTCAAACATTCCAAGCCCCAGATCCATTACCAATTCATTAGCTCGCTCTCCAAAACCCATAAAAGGGTCATTTAGGCCAAGCTTCGGCAACAAGAGCCCATCTCCAGCTTTGGGTTTCATCTTCTTTCGAAAATACTTTGCATTTGATCGACTCTCATAAACGAGGCCAAGGAACGACGATGCCCATTCTCTGGCTCAACCAAGGGTCTTTGTCTCGAAACATTCTTAGGTGGCATTAAAAGACATGGCTGAGATAGTTAAACTTTAAAAGCTTCTCTTTTTTCTTTAACTCACCTTGGGCCACTCAGGGTTCAGATCTCGCGCACGAATGGCGTCCTGCAAGGCTTTGGGGAACTGTCCCATTTTGATGTATGCAGCCGATCGGTTCGAATGGAGGATGTGATTGCCCGGGTCCAAAGCAATTGCCTCAGTGTACAATCGAACTGCCAGTTTGAAATCTCCCGCTTGGCAGGCGTGATTCGAATCCCGGACCTTTTCCAGAAAGAGCGTTTTGTTCGCATTGTCCGACATGGCAGCCGAGAGTGCCAATGAAGGTGATTGGCCGTCCATTGTCACGAGAATGATCTGAAATGAACAAAATGAGGGGAATTCAAAACTCGTGTTTGCGTCATAAGAGATGGAAATTGGGCGTCCAGCACCTTGTTCGCTACCCAACCAACGAAGACCTGGACTAGCTTCTCGGAACAAGTGAAGCTCGATGTGGTACATCATTCAAAACGGCCTTTGTCCAAGTGTCAAGAATGAATCATCTAATGGGACATGAGTGTTATGGATGGGCCCCGAGGAAAAACAGTTTGGGGTTACTGGTTCATTCATCAATAGCGATGCGGGAATAGACTCGTTTTATCGTTCTATCGGAACTCAAAAGAACAATTTTGGGGCCCGTCAACGATAAAATGCCGTGACTTGAGCAATCATCAGCTGGTACGAGTCGATAATGACGGCTTGCCTTTACTGGCTGGCTATGGTCACTTTTTTGTCTTTCCAAGATCGCCACCATAAAAACCGGCCAAGAACTGGAAGAACCACATCGTCTCTAACACCTAATCCGTCAGTAACCGTATGCAATTGAGCATTCCTCCATGATTTCGAGGGTTCTTTCGCGTTTTGACTTGGCTTCTAAGTACGTGTAGTATGAATATTTCATATTGCGCTCCAGACGCTGGATCAATCTTGAGAGGGTGCTTCAAGTTTCCAAGCCAATGATGATATTAACTTTCACCAAGATTTTGGGGAGGTAAAAAAGGCGCCCATTGTTCTTGGCTTTTATTAATTATCCATCGGAAACTTCCGTTCGTCTTGGTGTTCAGTCACGGTTGTCAATCAATTTCAAGCTTCAAGGAAGTTGTACAATAGCTCAAAGAAATTAAACCAAGACAGTCTGGATGGTGAACATGCCCGCGTTCAAGATTGCACATTGTGTTTCAAAAACACAAAAAACGACAATCAATAGAATCCGATACTGTTTTAAGCCTTTGACAAGAAGACGATGAAAGACAAAGAACCTCGGCAATTCACCCACAGGCTACTGAGGCATAATCCTGTGATTTTTCATCCTCCTCAAGTTCAAACTGAACATTAAGGAATGCATCCAGGGCATAGTTTAGGGTGGCAAAGCCAGAAGAATACTAATTATATGGTGCCTTATTGCCTTTTCCGAGGCGTGTTCTAATGTGCGTCAGTGGCCTAGAAAAACGAAACGAATACTTCTTCCTCAGCAAGGCTATTGGCCAATCTCGACATTTGAACACTCAAGGGAAGAAATCTGTCCATCGCTGTAATTCATTTCGTGTTTCAAAATAGGTTCCGCCTTTGCTTACGATTGGATTGCCATTGTTGTTTTACGTTTTTTTGGCTGGCCCATGCATGATTAAGAAGTCCGTCAAGGACACCTTGGAATTGGTGTGAGGAGGCACCTCAAGACATGCGTTTTTTCCCCGCGTAAATGGGTTTTGAAAAAAGAAATGGGAAAATAGAGGCGGTGCCGCACTTTCTGCGAAAAGAACGCCATGAGAAGACCCGATTGAACAAAGGGATGACGAAAGAGAGGTTCGTTCACTTTTTGTGATCATCGAAAATGCCCAGATAGCTCGTGGATACGACATTGGATGAATGAATGCATCAGGTGCTAAACCATCTTTGGTCACCTTCATCACCGAACTGTAATTCCTTATTTGCCGAGCGGATAAAATTTGCACCCTCGATACGTACGGTTGGTATTCTCTTGTTGCAATGGAATGAAAACGGAATGGAGAACGATCGTTTGAGGGCATTCAATAACTCCCGTGACAGATTTCACTTTTTCATGCCCAACTAGTCGTGTGTTGTAGCCTTATAAGCCACTTTGAGAGATTGGGTCTGGCGGTGGGCCCCCCTATCAGGGCCTCGGGTTAGAAGGTGGCAATTATTCTAATGGCTAAACCTTGAATTGATTGCCTCTTGTGGTTAGAGCTCAATGTTCACCTTGTGGAACACCATCAAAGAGAAGGATTTGAACGTGCCCACCAATTCGGAGAAGAAGGCACTTTCATTTGTCAAAATGGCGTGAGAGACATGCGATATTAGCGGCTACGGTACTTGACCGAATCTTGAGTCGATTCTCGTTGGCCTCAAGAACACACATACATTTACACGTATGTACATATTCGCGTACTCTGGCCTGATTTATCTGCTCAAAAATCTTCCCCTTCGAAATATCATCCAAGGACGTCCAGAAATCAAAGAAGCAATTAGACCAGATTCGAGACGCGAGAATGACTCCCGAAATTCCTCTCAAACCATCATCACCATCTCCACCACCACCATGGCCACCATTACTACAACCACATGGGTCTGTCTTACTCATGTCATTGTTAGGGGCGCCTTGATTCCTCTCTCAGACCATCTCCCTTCACTTCTCCCCAATCTCCAACTGTCGCTCCTTCTAAGATTTGGCGGATACGTACGACGAGCTCGAGATCTGGTCTGAAAGTAAGAACTAGGCCAAGAAATACGGTTTAGGCATTATGTTGCCATATTGCACCCGCACATCCACTATTTCGCTTGAAGGGGCCCCAAAGATGGAATTCCAGAGGCCCTTTTCCTTGCCATCTTTTTTAGTTGGAGAGGAAAGGAAGAAAGCGATTGTAATCATTTTATTTGGCGAGAGTAATGATGATTGCCAGATATCGTCACCATAGCAGGTACGAATGCGTACAACTGTTAAAAGATAATATCCGAGATTAGATGGAAGCTGTCCGGGCTCGTTTCGGATCTTTTCAATTGAATGCAGGTGTCACTTATCATCCTGTATAACAAGTCATCAAAACTTGATTTGCACCGACGAGCGAAAAAAACTCATCCAACCACAAAGTGTCCTAACAACGGCACAATCAGCTGAGGGGTTTATTCGCCATAAGTTTGAAACGGATAAGTGCATTTCTGAAGTCAGTCAAATCAAATCCTGGAATGTCTTTCCTCGATTTTCATCCATCTTGTAACGAAGGGACAGGCAATCCTTGGCGCCATTTGTGGAGACCATGCCTAGTTTAAATGGGGATGATGTCGTCATAAAATGTCAGTTCTGAGCACTTTGGATGCTATTTCAGGGACGAATAGCGCTGTCAATTCCCGGAGGATCCCGATCTCGACCTTTTTTGCTGGTTCTTCTTTCTAAGAAGCGATTAAGCTATTTTTTGGTTGCCGCTAGCAAAACTTTTATCATTGCTCGAATGAGATCCATTTCGTAATGGGGACATAGGAGGTAGAAGATCTTGTTTTTGGTGGGAAGGAAATTTCAAGTTCAAATTTTCCACCTCGCTCGCTCTGAGTACCATTCAAGATGACGGTAAACAGACATCAAATCCACGCCTTTCAAAAGCGATTTGAAATTGCCTTGCCAAAAGGTCTTCTTGACCGGCCAAGATCTTCTGGGCTATTGCTGTATCCTAATCATGATCTCGTTTCTCGAGGTCAATGAGAATGAATAGCTGGGAATCAATCTTCACTTTCATCTCGGTTCGCTCTTAACGCCTCCATTTCTGGATGTGCTCATGGTGAGTGTCGAGTTTGTTTATGTGTACATCATGGTACGCGTTGATTCTCGCGGAGCAATCATATCTCATCCCGATTTGCGACCTTCTTAGGCGGGGCCTGCCTTCATTTCCATACCAACTACCATCGTAGTTCGCAAACCATCATTGCTGGCATTCAAGAGTCGAAATTTGCCGATCGCCCACGGGGGAAACGAGAACGAGCTTGAATACTTGCGAACCTGAACCTGGGAGCCATGATACTGACATTGAAAGAGAGGCAGATCTAGATTAAATCTTTATGTGCCGTTTTTGCTGCTCTGCAGTTTTATGGCTAAGGATACTTCTCTAGTTTCCTGATTGTGAATGCTCCAATTTTCAGGCCTGCTCGTCAGTGTCTCTGAGAAATTCGACCAATTTCAAGCCTCATTCGGCATCTCGACTCCCATAAAGCTTGCGGAGCCCATTTAAACCCCTTGAAGGTCAGATAGGGACGTCTATTTTCACGAATGACCGTGGATCTTTTCGCTCTGACCGCAAACTTATTAACCAGATTTGTTCTGTTTTGAGATGATCGGTCACCCTGTCAGATAACAGACATGTTTATGTTCGGACTGAAGGTGGATGGATATCTTTGGAGCGGGCGGAAGGATCTCCGGAGGATTGAATAGGTTACGAGTCCATTCCATCCCAGGAAGCGCCTCCCATCTCAGTCATCTCATCATCGTCAAGTGCGAAAAAAAGCAGGACAAAATTGATGAGAAAGGGTGAAGTTCATGCATGAGAATGAGCTCGCTCATCATCTCGGGAGGGACTCATCCCTGCATCCACCATTGCCGCCGCCATTGCCACTACCTTTTCCTATCCAGGATCGAATCAGAATGGATGTCAAAACAAGTTAATGACGTTTCAAGCCCCTCACTCAACAACCAAGATCAGGATGGAGGTGAGAGAGTGCTTGTGCATCTTGTCTACATACATATACGTCGTATACATACTCATTCTTGAGAATGAACCCGTAGGTTGATTGGTAAGGACTATGCACCACCGTATTTACTGCACGCACGGTGTGGATCCTGGGTAACTTCATCCAAGTCGTCCAAATAGCCCACAGAAGACGACGAGATAAGCAAACTGGGCGACATTGAGTTATTTGATTGCGCTAATAGTGAAGGTTACTTATGGCCGGTCCTGATTGGATCATTTGCTGAAGTTGATCGGTCGCCGTGCATTCAATCTAGCGTGCTTTTGACAATGTGATGGACCCAACGATTTTTTCCCTTTCTTTGTACTGCTCTGCTCTGCTCGTCTCTCATCTCCTTTTTCCTAATCTAAACTGTTCTTGAGCACACGTCAGAATTTCGTAATGTTTTAATTAGAAAGAACCGTGATTGGCCTTGGAGGGAAAACAAAAAGACGGAGGTTTCATCTTCCTGTGGAGAAATCACCACTTCTGGAAATTGTTTTCGTGTTTGGACCGGTAGAACTCCAATCTGTAGATGTAAACAACAACAGTAGTAGCTGCAGAAGCAGGTTTTTGAGGTGGTAGAAATGTCAAGAGAAACTAGTAAATTGCCATCGTTTTTATGAGTCTGTTTTCGTGGCCAGGGATTTTACGTTGGGTGCAAACTTTTCGTTCCCAAACTCATAAACCAACAATAAAACGTTGATACGAGTTTCAATTCAACCTTCGTTCCGTTTGAAAGTGACAGACAGGATTTGAGTTGGAATTATTTCCCCAAAGATTGTATGTTCTCGTGGAATGTCTATCTTGGGCTGGAAACAAATATGGCCCGGACTTCCAATTCTGGGAAATACAGGAATGACAACAAAAAGATGCCAGTCCGAGATGAAGAAGATGGAGAGGGATTATTACTTTTTCCTCTCCTCTTCATGCTTGCTCGTTAGCACCGCTCATTTCACAAATTCTCTCAAATGAATAAACATCAGTTTTCCAAACCCACAATTCCATCTGGTTTGTGCAGCCCAAATCTCCTCGCTCGTCCTCGCCAAAACTAAGAAGAAGAAAAACCTTTGAGGCTCTAATGGGGAGAAAGCTAACATATGGTGTGAAAACATGGTCGCAATTGAGCTCTGAGATGCTCAATGATTTGATCGTCTCTTTCCATCAAGGCAATCCGTGCTCATTGGTACATCATCACGGACACGACAACCAAGAATGGTAGTAGTTTGATCAGAAATCGAGTGATGCCACAAAGTTTGGGCCAATTATCTCGATTGTGGCCAACATTGACCAAGATTCCTCCGCGTAAAACTTTCTTGTCAGCAACTGTCGAAAACACAAAGAGGCTCTTTATTATTTATTGACCATTCATTACCCTCTCGTATTTCTTGGTGTTCTTCCTATAATTCTCCAGTGACATTTGCCATAATGCATTGCATTTTAATATGCACTAAATCACGTGGTGCTATTTGTACTTGCTGACAGGAAAGCAAAATATCTTGGACGTTCGCGAGCTTGCCAAAGACGAACCTTTTAATTTACGAGGAATCTTAACAATCCAATCAAGGCCATTCTTGGCCTTCCACTGGCCCCTAAACCACTTCCAAAATCGAAGAAAAGGCAGTCATCATCATTTCTCATGCTTTTTCTATTGCTAGTCCTTGAGTTCTAATTCATGTAGATTTCGCAAGAAGACGCTCATCATTTGTCATAGACCCTAGAATTTCCGCTCGTCCCTCCTCCCTAAACGAACTCTGATCTATGTTCCAAGTTTACATTACAGCGAATTTTTTTCTAAATTCAGGGTGAGCAATCAGTGTGTCCGGATGCCAGTGAGTCAGACCGTTCATTGATAAAGATTTCGGTGTGTCATGCCACAAATGAGGGATATTGATTGCACCGGGCATTAGTGTCCAACCGGGCAAGGGTATCTATAAATATACACACACTCACTCACATGCATTGACTATCCTCATCATGATCATGATGAGGACTATTCGCCGCATCTAAGCCACAGGCAATGTATATACATAGATGCACTGAAGGAGCCCCGAATGATGATGAGAATCAAGCATTTGAGGCCATTCGCGACTTCAATGAAACCCACTCTAGAGGTCTTGCATACCATTAATTAAACGGAAGAAAACAAGTGACGTATCATGATATCCTAGAGAGAGACAGAGAGGGAGGCAACCACGGATGGATGTATTGTATAGTAGGAGGGTATCCGCTCAAGGGTAGGAATCGTGTGTCGTAATTTCCGCAAATGAGTAATTGCTACTTATCATGATTGGCGATAAAGAAATAAAAGCGCAGCCTAGGTACAGATGCTAACCGAATTGGCTGGCGGCATTCCTACCTTTTTTGGTTCGATCATGAACTGTAGAAGACAAGAATCAAGCCCTTCAAACACACTTGAATTGAAAGGGCGAATCACAGAATGCGACCTTGGCTCTTTGATTCGGATAGTTTTTGCACTGCTCATTTTCGAGCCCTTCCCATTGAACAAATGGCTACATTCCACAGATTTAAAACGCAAAAATAGTCTTGAGCATCCCCACATATTCATGGGCGTTGTCAACAGGTTGCAAATTAGACTATGCGCTTGTTGTCACGGGTTTGATTACATGTCCTTTGTTTCTTGGAACAATGCCTGGTTGATTTGTTTCCCGAAAAGTTATTCGAGAAGATCACGGATCCTTGCCAACTTGCATCTGTGGACTCGATATCAAAACCTGAGGGACAAGTTGGATAAGGAAGATTAATGGGAGGAGGTAAACAAGTCCACAGGATGGCGCTGTTTTTGTACCCCCAACTTCCACCCATGAATGCATCGTCAGCTGGAAATATTGCCCACTAGACAAATGCACAATGTTTGAATAAACATGCTTGATTCGTTTCGCTAACTAGGTATGCGAATCAAAATCTTCTAATCTCCTCCGCAAATTACTTACTTGCCTTTATGGAATCGAATTATTCTAAAATATGGTGCCTGGTTTTGTTCAAAACTTCCCAGTGTTCAATATGTGAGTCAGAGTATTGTGTCCTAATTCTTGAACTGGCTCTTTTTGCTGGGCTGTCGTAATTGAGATCTGCAAAAGGGCGGATAATGGACTACAACACCTTTATAGGCATTAATCGTTCGGATTTAAGAGCCACCCCGCCGTGATGTACGACTTGATGAATGTCTTAATTACATTTGACACCATCACTTGAGTACGTTGACAAACCTGTTGTTCTCGATTCCGGTTCACTAACTTACTCAATCAAAGCAACCGATGGCAAAATTTAACAAAAACCAGGATACAAATTGCAGATCTGCAAATTCCTCTGTTGAGCTGAAACCGCCTGATTGTTTCTTTCTTGTTCCTCTCAGGGTGACCAGAAATTGTGGTGCTTGCATTAAAGCACGGTTGCTCTCTAATTCATTTTCTTTGTAAAGAAAACAATCTGGTTCATTATATCTGCTCTCACTTATTTGTTTGTTGGCCAAATGACACATTTCGTTGCGGTAAGAGAGGATGCGGCTTTTTTCCATGCAGACAAAAGAGCCACGCACGATAAGAGGGTTTGGTGTTTGTCGAGAACTAGAGGATGAATCAATATTCTGGCGACGAGAAGGAGGCCCCGTTCACCGCCTTTGTTCCATTCATGTCATCTGGCTATTCATTTTCGAATTTCTCCGCTCGTTTTTGCCACTTTTCGATCCGCAAAACTCAATTTCGAGCGTATTAGGATGAAAAAAATTGGCGTTGAGCGGATGGATGGAACGAGATTTCACTACCACAATATTTTGTTTTCCTTTATCCTGCGCTTGTCTTCTTTGGTTCGGTTCCAAAGAAGACGGTAACCTCCAATTATTAGAGGATGGAGGGGGCCTTCTGAAATCCCTGCAAAACCAGTGCAAGTTACTTGAACGTAGATGGGAGATACGAACGTCTATAAACTTGCTAATTTGCTGTGAGCACTTCATTAAGTATCATAAATCTTGACCTTTCATATCCAGTGTGAGAGGCAGACAAAAGAAATTTCGGTTAGAAGAGCTGGCGAGAAAGAGAGAGAGAGGGAGAGAATGCTTCTTAGCTACTTCTGTAGTTGGCTTTGATCATGCTAGTCCCACTCAGCCATTCAATTACGTCCATACGAGATGTTACACACAGAGTGGTACACAAGCATATTTTTAAGCCCGAGAATCGTCGACTCACCTGGAAAATCAACGCGGAAAGGCACCTTAGCGATACCATTATGGACATGACTCTTTTTCCTCTACAAAGGACCCCGGACGGACGCTTTTTTTGCCTCCAGTTCTTAGACTTGGTATACCATCCAACGAGGCAACCAGCCACTAGACTACTACGTACATGACAATGAGCTTGATCTAACAATTGAGTGAAGATTCCAGGGGGCACATCACCTGAATAGATGATGTCCAGTAGCCAATTTTATTCCATAACGCCATCAACCTTAAACGCAACACCGTGACGAAAGCGGCTCCGCCAGTTCCACTCAACTTGGTCTTTTTTGGTGCCACAAAGGGCACATTTACAAATGCTCTCCCTGACTGATATTTTTTTGAAGGCTCTAGCACGAGATATAAGACTGATGGTAGGTCGAGCTTGGGTAAAGAAAAGTCAATAATATACGGTTAGAATTAGTGCAATCCATATAGTCGGGTCCAAATTTCACCTCACTGGGGATGACTCTCATTGTAGACCAAAGACGCAATTCATGCTCGTGTATCATGTTGTGAGAGAGTGTCGGACCAGAGATCTGGTGAGAAATAAATCACTTCTTCATCAAACCAGGAGCACTTATCTGATTCAAAACACGTTCATTATATTGGTTTATGTTCCTATCATAAGGATCTCTTGCATTTTGTCTTCAACCACACTTTTGAGTGGGATTTTACACAATCAAGCCTGTTTCAGAAAGGGTAGGTATACAAATCAAATGAGAAACGAAATTGGATGATCTTTCATTTAAGGGCTCTGTGGTAGGTCTAAGAGACAACGTGGCCGTTATTTGGGGCGCCAAAATTAGTTGGGAAATGAATCTCGCCGTCAGAAGAGAGCTCATCACCACGGTAATAATAATTATTGTGGCTTTGAGCATCCAATTTTCGTAACAAGCCAGCTATTCATGTGTCAATCTGTTGCGTTTCGTGAGGCTGTTCAAAGAAACTTTTGTCTTTGAAACAACTACAAATGCTACAAACTAGGTCATTTCAACCCTCAGATTCCGTGTGTGTTATAAAATGCAAAAAAAAGAACACAGTTGGTCATAAATAGAATCATACGCAATCTTTAGAACTTGCCAAGGAAGTTGGAAATTCGATGCATGGCAGAACCCTATCGTAAAAGATACCCCCCTTGGGTGGTGGGCAATATTTCAAGATCCCTTTTGCGTTCTTGTCAAAATCATAATTTTGCACGACCGTGAAGGTGCGAAGGGCACATTTTTACCCACCCACCCAACTTTTGATTGACTGGCAATCGGACCAAGACTTTGAAGATGATTGGCACAAGAAGAGACACACATGGATCGAAACGGGGGCGTGTAATTTCCGAATCTAATTAGCAACTATTGAGAAGCAATTAAACACATGTCCCGGCAATGTTTTCTCCTTGTTTCTCTTGCCCTGTGAAGCACAAGGACTGCACATTAAGAGGTAGTACGTAGATAGACGAAGACGACGAAAACGATGAGGACCCCTGTGATGATGGTGAATGTTTGGGCTTAGCGTGTGGTCCTTGGGTGCTTGCTTGGGCTTGCATCCTCTATGTACCATGAGAAATGGAGAATATTTTGAAAGATGCTGCGACCAAAACAAGAGCCCTACTCTGTCTTTCCCCATGCGTTTCTAGACTGCCCGCTGACCAAAAGAACAATAAAATAAGAGCAAATCCTTGGCACACACGCACACGCCCAAGGTCAGGTCAAGTTAGGAGGAAAAGGAATTCCAGATTAGGACAAATGGAAATCAAGCTACGCCAAATTTTCGATTGGAAGTTCTATCCGGTGCATTTTTCATTGTCTTGATTCAATATGAAGTTAATCTTTGGGATCGATGAATTCTCAGTGGAAATATTCCAGACCGACGTAATTGCATTTCTATGCATACGAATCTATGGTTTTTGCTTCAAGTCGAACGAGGCGAGAATTCAGTGTCCGAGGAAATGATAGAGATATCCTCAATCTTCATTGTCGAGGCGGTGTCGAAATCAAACAAGTTTTATCTCGGCCTCGTCTAAAAAACGAGTTACCAGGATGACCATATTTGGTCTCAAGCTGTGATCTTGGTGGAAATTCTCTAGAAAAGCCATTTTCGACATTGCCTCCTACTCACGTTCTCGGACAGACCTCCAAAAACTCATCAAAAACCCAAATAATTATGTCTACAGAGAAGACGAAGAAGAAGAGAGATCAATAAACCACGTTCCTTGGATGGAGTTTCGAGAAAGTGCGTTTCATGGTCTGCCCACTGGTTGAACTTCCGCCATCCTCGATTTCCACAGCTGGCCATCTAACTCTCGTATATACAGACGTATGTAGTGGGAGATTGGTATGCTCCTTGTGCATGATGTGGTGCATGTGGGACGACCAGCCACTCTACAATTGCTCTGCTGAGCCTTCCATTCATATGCGAGGGAGGTGCACTCATCAAAAGCCAGTATTTTCACATCCAACTCATCTCCAAGGCACCAGGGTGTGAAAACACGCCTGCCAAGAGCGAACGGAAAACACAGGCCGAAATTAATGTGGATGTTCCAAGGGATAACCTTCAAGATGTTTTCGGCCTTTATGTTAGCGAAGAGTTATGATACGATTATTGGCTAATTTCGACTTGAAGCTCTGGCCGAACTTCCCCCGCAAACACAAAATTCTTGGGGTATCCAATGTCTAGTTTTCAGAGGGAGATGAGACTGTTGTTCCAAACAAAGACCGGAGAATTTTAACGTCCGTTTTTATAGCGGTTTAAAAGCCAAGCCGGTCATGCTCGTTGATTATCGTCGTTCGGATCTACTTCCCCTCTCAAAATAATAAAGGGTTGCCACGACTTTGAAGAAGGAGCAACAACAACACTGGAGAGAGCCAAGCTTTATGAGACATTTACAGGTTGAGATTGCTCAACAAGATGATTTCCAACCAACCCATTTGTAACGAGGGTTTCAAGCCCCTTGCTTGGTCGAGAAATTACCCGCGGTAGCAATTTCGGGTTGATGCACATCTTTGGCTTTAATTAGAGACTCATTTGTTCATTAGACGAAATAGAAACTTGCCCAATGTGTGTCTTTCAAAAATTCTCTCCTATCTGAAATTGACGTTCATTAAGACTTTTTTTGCTTTCATGGAGTGCACCGCAAAAATTGAGTGGGCTGTATGATTTTCGAGTTCTTCGATCATTGCTGATTGATGTCTCTTTTTGGTCCCAAGCCCTTGATCCTCCCTCAACATAAAAGCAAAAAAGCCACAAATTGTTCATCCTGTCATGTCTCAACCACAATCGATATTGCTACCACCAACCAACCGAGTAATCAGTTGGTTTGGTCTTGACTCCGAAATGAGATCACTCTTAAGGTCATGAAATATTGGTACCAAACCTTCCCAAGGCCCTTCTTCTCTTTCACAGATCTTCAAGGAGTCTTGTCAAGCCGAGAAATTGATTCCAAGACAATAGTGATGATCCTGAACTTGAGAGGAGATTGGAAGGATGCCCTTCCAATTATCCCCACCATCCATGCGATTTGTTCCCATTTGAGCAATGAACCAAGTCGCTACCATGTACTAGAACTGGTTTGGGCCATCTTTCATGGGGCTCTCATTGTAGCTCTGAGATTGCGGTGGCTCAAAAAGGCGATCAGTTACCCGACAACTTGCCTGCGGATGCCCAAAGTGGTCTACCAACCAACCAACCAACCAACCAACCAACAGACAAGCTTGAGGGCCATTGGCGATATTTGCCTGACTTCTGCAAAATGATGATTGAAAGCCTAATGACAGTTCTGGAGGTACAAACAGGATTGGCAGCGAATAATAACGTCTTCCTTTCGTGGGATTCGTTTCAGCCTCCGTGCAAGTT
This sequence comes from Tigriopus japonicus, assembly GCA_010645155.1. Lineage (NCBI taxonomy): Eukaryota > Metazoa > Arthropoda > Copepoda > Harpacticoida > Harpacticidae > Tigriopus > Tigriopus japonicus. Next base: position 6,218,684 of record CM021323.1, read on the forward strand.
TACAGACAGCTGAATCCAATCACCCTTCATAAGCACGACCTTGCTAAAATGACGGGAACGCTGAACATCAAGAGCATGTAAATGCCTCCCAACCGGGATCTCTTTTCCTTACCTGGAAAAAATGTAGCAGAAAATTTTGTCATATGATCCTTCATCCAATCTAAACATTCAAATTTTTCCATTCGTTAACCTTTTGCATGAGTCCCATATCACGAAATACCTCTGCTTGATTTATCAAGGCAGATGCAAATGTTCAAAGTAAGATATCAGTAGAGCTAGCCCAATTGCTATGCGATAAATATTAAAACCATAGATGGAATGGACAGTGTCACCATTCGTTTAATGCATTTTGGCGTTGGTGTCGAGAGTAACTTGATCAGGTTTGTCAAAGGCACAGGGTTCTTTTGAATTCTCAGACGTGGCGAATGAGCAGGTTTACCTACACACACAGAAGCCTATTGGGATGGAAAAGACAAAGAAGTCATGACGTGCAATTGGCATTTCCAATTGTCTTGGAATGCCAAGCTTGCAATACAATTCGAGCAACAGTGGCCTGACAGTCCGAGTTTATTTGTTTGAACATTAGTTCAAGCAAGATCTTCAGATTTCGGTCGCCGAAAATCAATTGTACGGAGGGCTCGACTCCACGACTCCGACTCCACAGATGCCTCTGTTGTTGTTGATGTTGTTGTTGTGAAGTCGTTGCGGCTCTAATTTCAGTGGGGAGAAATAATCATTCTTTTTTCCATTTCTCTCATTCTCCCTCATGCTCGTCAATTTATGAGTCCTTCTGAGAAAACCCCGCGACGGACCGACCTACCGACCAACCAACCAACGAACCATCTCTCCAATTCACTCCGACCACATCCAACCTAGAGCTAAAAGCCCAGCGCCTGGACAGACCGACCGCGAAAATTTGACTCTCTGAAATTATCTTTTTTCTCTTTTCAACTGAGTTACCCTAGTCCAGAGTCATTTTGAGAGCAGGTTCCCCAAACATGGCCAAAACCGAAGTGAAGTTCAGCTCACTCTGAAAAATATGGGCTCCTCTAGGCTCCTCCACTGGACGGACGGACGGAAATCAGACCAACATTAGGGATCTTTATGAACCCTCCCCTTGCCAAAGCCAAGTGATTAGGATTCGCCAAACTCAGTTTATATTCAAGATTCAAGGCGTTGAAAATCACAATAGTGTTACGACAGGATAAGAGTTCATCTCTGTGTGATTGGTGGCGTGGATAATAGCAAAATGGCCTGCTTGCGTAGTATGAAAACGCATGTACCCACCTATTAGTATGATTCATGGAATTGCAGGCCAAAGCAGAGGGAGAGTGCCGAGAACCAAAATCGTCTGCCCACTTGCATTAAAATTCCATGCTGACCCGTGTACGGTCCATCCTTTTAGAGGTCCACTCTTCAATTTTCAGATCAAGCTACCTCTACTCTCGTTCTCCTATCTCCCCCTCTTACTAAGTATCTGGGTGAGCAACCCCAAGCCATGAGATCATAAAGTTCCCTTCCAAATTATTTTTTTTTGCTGTTTTCCAAGGCGACATTTGAAGAGGGTAAGACTCATCGAAGGCAGAGGAAAAGGCTCGAGGGGACTCGACACGCAAATATGAAATGAATTCTCGATTTTGGACGAGGCTTCAGACCAAGAACCCTCATGATTTGAGGTCTTGAGGGCAAGAGCGATGAAAACGCTTAAGACAGATTGTAACCCCCGCAAATGGAGATTCTACCTCATCATTGATAACTTGGTGACAAATAAGTCTCTGTGATAAGGAACAGGGTTGGTATTCCCAGTGTCTACTTGGTCGTCATAAGCTGTTTGTTAGAGGATAAGCTAAAGATAGACACAATTTGTTAAGCAGATTAGGAACGGGAAATTCCGTTGCCCTTGCGAAATCAAATCCCTCGAACGAAGGATATCTGACGGATCCATCATTGGACATCCAAGAATGATCGCTCATCTTCCTTCGTGTCTTGCTCCATATCCTGGAGAACAAGGATCACGAGATCTAGAGCCAATGTGATTCCACCTCCTCTTTTTTCTCCATACACTTAAGCTCAAGGATTTGAACGAAGAAGATGCTGAGAAATCTGATTCTCAGGTTCGTGCTTCCGAATGCCAAATCGACCATTGTCTTGCACAAACACCCATCAGTCTCCTGGCAAAAGTGCTGAAACTTGTTCAAAATGGCTCAAGATGCTCACACGTCGACTTTGAAACCCTTGTGAGAGGTTTCAATATAGAACCACTTGAAGAAGACACATGGCCATGTAATATTGTTTGGATATCGAGTCTGCATTACTTGACCTGACCCTTGGCCTGGAATGACAGAGTAAGACAAGGTAACTCTTCCGAAAATGGTCACCCTTGAAAGTATCGGAATCTCTGGACCTGCCAATAGCTTTGGACGGGTCGAAAAATCGCTTGGCAATCATCGAAAGACAGGGAGAACACAGAACAAGACAACTAGCACTTACTAAAACCTCCCTTCAAAACGGCTCACAGACATGTAAGTTTGGTTAGACTTATGTAATGATTTGAAAATTAGATCAAAAAGCATGGTATTGCTGAAATAATATAGATTGGTTGAATATTGTTTCAACGGTCTTGGGAATCCTTATAAAAAATAGGGTTTACACCTCAAAGAGTTTTGAATCTATGATTAAACTCCTGCAGCGAGTTGGAAGAGCCAAGTTGAGAAGCCGGGAGTAAAAGACTGTGTCGTGTAGAATTATACAGAATTTCAGATAGCAATCAGAGACCATTTGGACACTCTCTACGGCCCCATGAGTTTGATTTCGTTAACTGAGAATCGCTTAAGCGATGCGAAATGTGTCTCCACTCCAGGGTTGCCATTCTGAACGGAAAGCAGATAACCTGGTTAAATGGGTGACCTGTTGCCCTTGTCTCATGTTGACAAGACCTCCTGGAGATTCAAACTGAGGTCAAACAACAAACGGCCGAGAATTTTTCCGCCAATGGTGATTTCAACGTCGGACATTGGACTCTCATGTAAAAAGCGGAGAAACACAGAATTCTTGCCAAACAATAGGGCTCACAATGGCTCAATGGGCTTTTACATTGTCTCACAATGGAGCATAACAAGGAGGAGGACAGAAAGAGAGGCGCTTATTGAAGTGCTCAAACGTCCTTGAAACTCAATAGCATTGCTTATGTGTACTCAAGAGCTCCGTATCAAGTATCCAGGACAGTTGAAAACTCTTGAAATTTATTCTCTAAAAAGTGTGCCGGGGATAACTAACCCCCATACTGAGAGACCTGAAGTCTGGACATGAGGACATAAAAACGGTCGTCTTTGTGAGTGGTACACAACTACCATTATACTAATTTGCATTTTAAGCCACACTTGACATTTTATTCCATCGCCTTTGGTCTAGCAGCACCGTGTTCGTGGCAGTTCGCTGGTCTACGACCCAAAGAGGACTTGACGGCCACCACAGTACAAACCAGATGGGGTTCGTCAAGGGAGGATTCTCTGCCCTCAATGCAATCTAATTTCAAAGGACGGACCACTGTCTTGACCACGTTCTGCCATAGATGAGCGAGCAAAAAGCTAGAAAAGAACTTGTGCCTTTGTATACATTAGTGTCAGGTACGGTTCTTCTTGACTGGGCTGCAATCTGTGACGTTTGGGAATCTACCCCTTTTCCTGAAATCTGTGGCACATGTGGAACTTGACAAGTGAATGGTATATTGCCTCGTTTGTTTGTCACCCGTCTCTCAAGAAGCCAGCAACCCGACCCAGAAATGTTAAAATGTTAATTACTACGTTGTTCCACCATATTCGACTGGGTACCATACAATGACGGTAAATATCGCCGTAAAACAAAGAGCGCGTCCCAGTTTTAATTTGTAGGCAGATTTCTACTCACGTTATTAAGTCATTTCCGACAAGAAAGTCAATCACCCTCATTAGAATAACGTTGCTGTACCCAAGATTGACTTCCACTATCACCCTAAATGAAGCGAGGGGTATTAGGGTCACATAAAAGGGATTGACAAATTGCGGTGAGGAGGCGATTCCATCGCTCTTAGATATTGGATGTCAAGGAACTCATCCTCGGTCGTCAAGAAAGCTAGAAACCTAACCTCCTTTCCCTAGGGGCGTTCTTATTTTAAAGTTTTATAGCAGTAGCATGTCTCAAGGATTTTATTTTCTCACTGTGGTCTCAGACCGAAAGAGGGTTGTAAAAAATAGAAAGTGGATTATTTTAGAAAACCCGCCATTATGTATTTTCGGACGGACAACGTGATTGGTACGAACGAGGTTCTGAATTTTCTGAAGAGGATATTTGTTTAATTAGACGTTGGCTGTTAATGGCTTTACGGAAGATAATAACCATGCTTGAGCTATCCAATGACATCTTGGGAAGAATGATTTGGCAAAAATCAAGACAAAGAAACAAGCTCTTGCCAACACCTTAAGTAACATAATACACTTGATAAAACGGTTCTAGAAAGTAATTAAATCTCGGCTGCAGTTTGCAAGTTGTAAAACAGCCGATCTACCGCGAGACCGTTTGTCGCTATCAGTCGTTGTCTTCGAGGTCTTCGACCATTTGAGACAAGGATTGAGAACTCAATTCCCGCAAATCATTCACCTCAGTCATGCTCTAAAATTTGGTCGATTGTCTTAAGGATTCCTTGCGAATTACTTTGTTGGCAATCGCTATTTTTGCTGAATGCTAATACAAGAGCATTTCTGAGTTAAGAGAGATGTGATGTGTAGTGTTCATAACGAAATTTTTAACATTTCGTTTTCTGCAAACTTTCAGCTGACTGGCTTCACATATTTGTGATGACTTTTTGCGACAAGCATTCCGTCCTCAGACTATGCAACGTTCTGCTGGAGCGATAAACAAGTATTTTTCTACAGAATCATCATGCTAAAGCTACAAATTAAATTTATTGCTCTCTCCTGTACTTTTCTGGGAATGACTTCAATTAAGGCTCGAAGACGAAAGACCTGAGTTATATGGTTGGCCACGTTTTCCAAAGCCTCGTCGTTTTTTTTCTTGTGCCCATCAACGTCTTTTCCTTTGAAGAGAAGATGAAGCCAAAGTTCATGTGCTATTAACAAGGAAATCCCAGAAAATGAAGAAAAAACCAACATGATGACGAGCAACCATGTGATGTCCACAATTTCAAAGCTTGGAATTATTATCATCGGCATGATGATAACAACGTCTCTAAAATTATCAGCCCTCCCAATATCAGCAAAAGGGAACAGATATAATAACCAACAATCCACTTTGTGCACAAGGGCAAAGTTCAGTCGAGATTTTTTGGGGCTGGATCTTGCCAAGTTCAACTGGAGTTAGAAAAAAAGGTTCAGGCGATCTTGAGCACATGCCGAATTAAAAGCTGCCTGCTAAGATGCCCATAAAAGTGACCCAAAGGCACCCTTGGCAACCCTTGGCCCTCAAAAGACAGGACTTTAATGGCTTAGAAGTAATCTCTTTCACTCGGGGAACTTGCCCATAATGTTGATGATAGCGCAGTTTCAGTCACAATAGACGAGTAACAATCTCAAGGTCGGAGGAAGACGTAGACGATCATTATTTCGTCTTTAATCTCCTTTTTGTCACGTTTTCAGGCCAAAAAAATAGTTGAGTGAAGAAACTTTACTCATTGCTCCATATACGTCTTTGGTACAACATGTCCCTCTGTCTTTCTGTCTGTGATTCCTTCGAAGGTTTTTGAGCACGCTTGTTTTACGACCAGATTGGAATGCTCGGGTAGGTTCAAGCCCAGTAACGACGATCTCATGAATGCATATTCAACATTGCAAACAAGGGTGTTTTGGGTGCACGAGGGCAAGTGCCCTGCCCGTAAACCCGTTGTCGATTATCATATTGCTCGGGCTCGTTTCTTGGACACGAAATGCCTCAAGAACAACCACCCCATAAGCATTGTATGTAATGTATTATGGAGCTGGCGTTGGCCAAAAATTCTTGGAAAACAAGTGCACGCTATTCCGCGTTTCACCCGAATTGAACGAACTCGTGCAAAATCTTGGTTGGTTGGTGTATGTGTGTGGTGCAGTTTGCAGAGCTGGTCTTGATATGATCCACAATGTACCGAGGAGCAGTAAGTTCATTGAGAGATCTCCAGAGATTTGGAGAGACGGGAGGGTCAGGTTGTATACTTGAGAGGTTTTATGACTTCACAAAGTGTTGCCAAATCATTAAGAGTGGTGAAGGCTCTCGCAGAGCGGTCGGTTCGTTCATTAAAATATTTTGAAAACTGCATTTTCCATCCCCATCTTTTTTCGTTTGGAAATGGTTTCAGTCCTAGCGCAGCGAGAAAAGGGCATGGCACATTCCGCGCCTTTTACGACCAATGTTTTGGCGACCCTGTTTGGCAGCAGGGGTATATTTAAGGGTCGTATAATTCTAATTTCGAAATTGTTTTTCATCCTGTCCCAAATGCATCTGGACCCTCTTAAAAGTTGATGCCAGTTTCAAGATGAATTGAGGGCTCTTCCGTGCATTTCGGAACAATTTGGCGTTCTGCTAAGACGACTTGGAAGGTTTAACTAAAGCTGAAATTAAACTCGATCAGTACTTTAAGGGCACACTCGGTTCTCTGATGTCATATCCTCTTCTCCAATTGATTAATTGATCCTGTACTTCAACCAATCAGATAAACTCCATTTCAAGATAGAAATGCTAGTAGGGAGTGTTCACAAATAGTGTGCTACATTGTTCTGCGTCCACTCCTTCCAATTTCTTGGAATTTTTCCAACATAACGCCCATTTATTACCCTTCCTCTCCAAGATCTACAAAGCCTCATTTGAATTTGATGCGAGGTTTCTCTTCTTGGGAATTTTCTCCTCAACTTCATCCGTTCTTTGCAACAGATATTTAAGGTTTGTGTCCATGTTTAAAAAACTAGTAATCTCATGCTTGAAAACACTTTCTGAGCATACAGCAAGGTTCCATTTTATTTTATTTTACTGTCTTTCCGTTTTAACTAGTCTCCTCCATACATGGAAGAGATGGCTTTCATATTTTTACTCACGTATAATTGGAGTTTCGGCGCCAGAAACGATTACATATCTTTTTCGACTCTCGAGCAAAAACCAACAATAAAAGGCTGAAAGGAAATTGCTTCTCCAACTCCTCGAGACACAAACGGAGAAATGAAACCGTCCGTCTCGAATCTCGATCTCGTCAATATTGAAATGGCCATAAAATGTTGTAAAAATGTTGCTGCAGAAGAAATTCGTTACTACAATTTCAATTTCCCCTTCTTGAAATCGCTCGGCCTTCCTCGGAAGAGTCAAATGAAGATATCACGGCGGAAATAAACAATAACAATGGAAGACAACTTCCTGTCAGAAATGATGATTGCCTGGAAATATTGAAAAACAGACCTGGCAATTATCAATTGTTGGTGTTTGCAACATGCCAATTGCCATTGAGATCTGTTTTACGTACGTCGACTCGAAACTTCTTTCGACTGGCCAGCTCAAGTTACAAAAAGCAATGTTTTGGCCGAATCACTGCTCTCAATACATCATAGTTCTTTGGTCGTGTCTAAGGCTGGTACACATAGGGGTTAGATAGACCATCAAGCAACGAGTGGTTGGTTGTATGGTTGGTCTCTGCCAAGCTTCGTACATGAAGGAGGGTTCACAACCGAATCCTGCCTGGTCTACTCTATAATTATTGTCTGAGAGTCACTCTCGACGCACCAAGTTTTGGTGAGGGCTTGAATCGAGGCTCAAAGTCATGTTGTACAATTTAGAGGTATTCGTTTCAATGTTACCATTGATGGACAAAGTCCAAAATTGTTTAAGGTCAAATTTCCTTGGTCGTCTCTGGATTCATTATGTTGGTTCTGGCTAGGTAATCAAGATAATAGCCGTGCATGTGAGCGAGTCTCCTACAATCTGATGGTTATTTGTTCTTCCATCCACTCAAGAGGACCCGTCTTACCTTCAGCAATTGATGGTTTTCTAAGAACACCGAGTGATTATTTTCCTGATTCACTCATCATTTCTGTTGGCACTGAACTTCACTCTTTCTTTTTCACTCAAGTCAAAAACCATGTTTTCAAAACACTCTTAGTCTTCGACTTCAGTTGGTTGGTTGTGGTCTTCTGGCACACTGCAATATCGTAAACAGCCTCCAGCACACACTCACTCACTCACTCACTCAGTCACTAGCAAGTCCCTCAGCGTGTGTGAGGGTTACCAGTGAGTGTATGGATGGCCCAAGAAAAGTTGGGTTTGTAAGAGATGTCACTACTACGAAGGCACTCTAGCAACTGAGTCAACTTGCGGCCAAGAACCCTCGGCAAAACCAGAGGCGCACCAGAGGCACCACTGAGTACCTGGTATCTCTCTCTCTCCTTCTTACTCTTTCCCCCAAATATTGAACCTGGCCGGATTGAATCAAGACGACGAACGGGCGGACCTCGAACCGAGACTCCCTCCAAACGACCAAGAGAGCTGCAACAAGGATGGATCTCGGGCAGAGGAATGGAAGGGATGTAGGAATGAGGTGAAGCCACTGGCACGCAATCTTGGAAAGGTAAAGTAGTAGAGAACCATCTGAGACTGAGAGTGAGTGACTGACTGACTCAGGAATCGAAGGAGGTGCCCAACCCAGTAGGAATGATCGAGTCGGGAGCCATCCACGACTACTTTACACTTGTAGAAGAAGAGATGCAGATTCGGGCAACAGTGAAATGTTTCTTAGTTTAGTTATATTGGGGTATTTTTTTAGAATTTTGATCCTAACAACTCAGATTTCAATATTGATGATATATGGAAATGAACTAATAGAAATTTGGGGTTGTAGAACATTTTGCAACTACAAAAAGAGATGCAATCCGCTGAATTTCCAGAAAAAAAGAGCCTGATAAAAAAATGAGTGACATTTCTTCAATTTTCATTCATCATGTTCTATTTAATCACAGTTTCATGCCTAGAATTACGTAGTCACTGAAAAAGTGATTTCCCAACTTCAGAGATGATTGACCAAGCTGACATTCTATGAATACTTTTATAAAAGTTATCATTTTCGTCCTCCAGGTCGGCCAAAATTCCAGCTGTAGTTTTTTTCTTTGAACATGACCCACATTTTCAGTGAAAATGCCTCTTTTTAGAAATTCGCGCATACTCATTTCTAATATCGGTTTTACATTTTACAGTTTTGACGAAAGTCGGCATGAGGTTAATTGTTGTAGACATTTGAAAGCACATGTCCTCACTCCACCTAAAGTCTACGAGTTTGCTCTGATTATTTACAATTTTTAAGCCCACTCATGCACCATACGAGAGCTCATCCTTACAAGGGCAGACTGTGATGAAATAGCCTTTCGAACCAAGTGCTTGGGGATATGGAAGCCCCCTTTTTGGTGGCTTGGAAGGTGAATCAAAACATGTCATTATTTTCCACCGGGTTGGGGAACATCAACGCCATCTGTGATCCAATTTGAAAACCAATTACCAAGGAGAAATACAAGGATGAAAAGGAGTACGTAGATAGAGCGCCCAAAGAAGGCAGGGAGAAGAATGACTTTCCATGATCGTAAATTCGCCACCCCAGGACCGACAATGAAACAATGAAGTACCTGACTCGATAGCACTATGAACTAACTACCTTGCTTCGGAAGTTTAGTCGATCAGAGCGATCATGAAATAAAACACCGGGTGAGTAATTGTTCGGTAGAGAAACTTGGAATACACTTGATTCGTTTAAGTAAGAAACCCCTGAGGATAACGCTCACTTGGCATCAACCCGTTTTGATTAGAACCCATCCATCGATTGTCTACCTCGTCTAGAAGCAAGACCCTGTCTGTCATTTGATCACCATGACAAAGCGCTTACTAGTAGATGCTTCAAAATTTCTCTTGGAACAATTTGGATATGAAAGTAGCCAAATATTGATTGGGCATGGCTACACAGCTCTCGCTCGGAGATCTAATATATCAGCCTTCAATCAATGTTCCATTTAGTTGGACTGATTGGTCAACCTAAGTGGTGTCTAGGATAAGAAACTCGTTATATAGAGGCAAACTGTGACTTGTGAATTTTCTCTTTCGGCTTATCTTAGGTTCTTGGCTTTTTTCAACTTGATTTCTCATTTCGTTTTTGACTCAGCCTTCATGGTCGATTTTCATTTGTTACGAAGAGTCGCCGAATGCAATTCCTGACACGGGAATAAATGAGACAGAACAATCGACCTGTCAATGTTGAGGCTAGTTAAGAATGCATTTCCCTCTAGTCAAAAGTTAGAGTGGATCAGATGATCCTGGGTACAAATGGCGGTGTTATTCCATGTTGACAATGTGAGTTGTGCAAAAGCGACAACGGAGATTGAAAAGTTTGTCAGAGAGAATTATCCCTGAAGCCTCCAAGACATCGTTGCTTCTTCCGATATTTGATCTTGTTTAACTATGAAAGAGACATAGGTTGAGTTTTGCAACAAGTTCAATTTAAGATGCTTATCCAGTTACATCAGGGTGCCCAAAATAAAATATCATTCGGTGCGAAAGCACTTATGAGTCTTCTGATGTGTTTCGAGTTGGATTTTTGGCAGAGTTTTGCCATCTTGGTTTTTAGGGTCAAACAGCTGACCACAACTAAACTTTTCAACAAGCAATAGACCTTATCTGCCAACTCGAAATCCATTTTTATAACTATCGATGAAACTCGAAATCGAACTAAATCGAGTGTTGCCAAAATGGGTCCCTGTTTTGGTCTTTTCAAAAAGTCCTTTTTAACAGCGATAAACTTCCGAGTCAAAAATGGCAGCACTCACAGTTCGAAACGCATCACAACTTATGACTGTGATTAATCAGGAATCGCCACTTTTGAAATGTGTTTTAATGCCATCCAACCAATCAATGTCCCTGAAGATTGAAGAGCCCAATTTGCTTAGCTCAAAGATCAAAGTCTCCTCCTCTCTCGGATAAACCAACATTTTGCAAAATAAGACATTACTCCATGCTCACTAATGCATCAGACCAAATGGGTTCCGAGAGTTTTTGCCAATTAAGATGGCAGATAATTGGAATTGAAAGACGATTTACTTTCTCCACTCCTTCGAATTCACCAGCCCATCTAATTAATTCACTCCATCCTTTTCAGCTTCATCTCGAACACCTTGAGAATCATGTGGTCTTCCAGCACTTTAGCCAACCCCAATGAACGTTACCTGCCATACAAAATCTGTTTCGACCCCATCTCCAAATCGGAGGCTACCTTCTTGCGAGACTCAAAGCATACTACTAGACAATCATGTCCATCACTTTCTTGTCAACCATGTCTTGTAGCCTATTATCCGGCTCCCGGTGGAGAAATGGATTCGCGAGATGTTGTTATTGTGACTTCAAGAGGAATTTGGCTTTGTCAACAGGATGACGAGTCGATAGATGATCGGGTTGTGGCCACTAATGAAGAGCCCAACGATTGGCTATCATCAGCGACCAACTCTAATGACATCTTTGTTGCCACTCGTCAAGGTGTAAAGGCCTTTCATCTGGTTTCGGGGAAGTGCACTAATACGCACTTACCGTTCAAGCAACAGGATGAGCTGAAGAAGACTCGCAATTGGGCCAAGTGTGAAGGTAATTGAGAGTTTGGCCACATAATTTTGGAAATTTACTCCTGGCTTCCTTGAGCCGCACCCGAACTTTGGTGTGGAGAGGTGAGGAAATGAAAATGGCAATCCATTAGGAAATTCATCTTGTCATGGCGACCATTATCTGCACCCGAAACACGCGATGTTGTACTAGGTGAAAACACATTTATGTCGGGAGCTTGTAAATGAGACAAAAGTGGGCTCTTTGGAACTAGAGACGTCCAAGGGATTGACAGCTTGGTACTTAGCTGAATCAGGGTTCTGAAAAAAAAGATTCTGCACCAGGGAATGGCGAGATAAGGAGCTTGGGCTGAAGATCATTTTCTGAGAGGGCAGAGGAAAAATTATGTTAACCAGGAAGTGCATTATTCTTCACCATAATGTCCAGTAAATGGGGTTGTGTTTTTTGTGAATAATTACGAAAATGAGGGACAATTTTATGTTTGGCATCAAGAGTAACGAAAAGGAACAGACTTTGAACTGCTATTTATCATCCAAGGAATAAAGTCAAACTAAGGGAAAACAACATGTACAAAATACAACGTACGATAATGTTCCATAAGCCGTAAAATTGAAAACATCAAGAAACCTTGGCTAACCAAGTCACATTCAAATGTTGGAGGTTATTTTGGACAGTTTTCCGAATTGAAATTTTTGATGAAATCTTTAGAGAACGATAACATTTCAATGCATTTTTTGTGAGGTGAGCCAACAAACCTAGCTTCCATCAGATAATATTATCATTATTATTTCATTATTGCAAACGGAATGTATCTCTTTAGTTGCATCCAACGTAGTTACCTTTTGAAACGAGTTTTATCGTGTTGGAAGTTCCAGCTCAAGCAAAACTACGTGAAAATGCAATTTTTAAACTTGCGGATAAAATCCAATAGATATGAATTAGTAAAACGAGTTTATCCCCTACAACGTGATCTCACAGTTTTCGTCTCAAAATGCATGGTTTCTCAATGAATGATTCGTTCTGAATGTCTCCTTTTCAGAGACAATCTTGGCGGAAGATCTTAATGATGATCTGGATAGAATTGCCACGAACTCCAATGCCACGAGATTGGCTTTGAATTTCGCCACCTGTCCCGAGATCTGGATCCTCGTGATCGATTTCAAGAACGGGAAAATTCACAATGTGCAACACAAATTCACTTTAGATCGAAGTCAGTCGAGCACCATAAGTATCTCCGCCATGGAATTCATGTCCTTGAGTAATTTGATTGTACTGAATCCAAACAAATCCCTCATGGTTTGGAACGTGGACGAAGGAACGGCTGAGGGGAAAAAGTTGGCCATACCATTCAAGAGCCACTATCTCAACACCTGTTTTTGGTAATGGTTACACACATCCGAACACTAGACTCCTTCTTACTAAAAAGGTTTGAACTTATTATGCATTTTAGTTTCTCGGACCAAGTACTTGCTGTGGGCAATACTAATGGAGATGTGACCCTCATGGAACTTCGTGATGGAGCTTTGTTGGCCATTGGCTCTACGAATGTGACCAAAGCTCTGAACCAGAGTCTCAAGGATAATAACGAAGGCAAAAGCTCACGCTTGTCTCCAAAACTTGTGTCTACGTCCAAGCGAAGACAAACGATCTTGGACGAAGTCAAACGCTTGGAGGAGTCATCGATCGAGGATCAAGATCTCAATGCTGTTGAAGTCTCGAGTGAGATTATTGCCTTGAGTTTCTTGGATATGGGTGAGGCTCTTTTGAGTTCGACTCATTAATTTAACCAGCCAATGAGAAGATTTGATTCTTGATCAAACAAAGAAAACTGGAACAAAGTCAACCCCCTCTTCAATTGTTCAGGGATTAAGACATCATGATTGTCGCATACTTAGACGCTACCAATGATTTTACAAACATTCGTACTCATTTAAGAAGTCCATTGAGAACACCAAAATGGCGCAAATTCAGGGCGGAGCCAGTCAATTGGGTGTGGATCAACTCGAATTTGTGCCTTTTTCCGCTACATACAACAAAGCAACGAATCTTCTCCAATTTCTATATCCCAATCGTCTCTTCAGGTTCGTTGGTGACGGTGACCAAATTGGGCATGGTTTTAATCAACGCCAAATCTCGAGAAGCGGTTTCAGTACTGGTTTTCGAAACCATTTTCCAAGGGGGTCTATTGAACAGTCTTGTCTCGAATTTGAAGCTCTTTCCCATGTCATCCATCTCGGACGACCAATGTTCCATCATCCCAATCCAATGTTTGATCCAATTGTACTCTGGAACATTCTGGAAATTGGACCTCAACACAGTGTTCCACATATTGTCTTCACCACCAGGTACACAAATCCTTTCAAGTAGAGAAATGCCCATTTTTTGACTCAACTTTAACCATCTTTGCAGGAGTAACAGACAGTGTGAACGGGTTAGAATGCACAGATATTGAGACAAGTCGGCTCCAAAAGGTTTGCCATTGCTCAGATGAGCATCTCCCATTTGAAAGTGGAGACTTGAGTGTGGTGGCAATTGATCCCGTTGAGCTCGAGAGTTTTCTTCATGGCGACAATCACAAATCCAAGCATGAAACAGATAAGAAGACGAACGGCTTCACCCGTCCAAAGAGGCATGGCTCATCGTCATCATCGTCTTCGTCGTCGTTGACGACGAAGACGAATCGAACCAATTCGAGGTCGACGGACGCTGGACGATGGGCTCTTTTGGGCCCAGAAAAAGATGCAGTTTCAAGAATTCGTTTTAATTGGAATTCTGAGTGATAAGCAAGCAGAGACATACGAGTAGAGAGGGAGAGATTTCCACTCTAGATAATGGACCTGAATTGTTTTGGTTGGAAAGGTCGATCAGGTTGGTTGGCCGTTCTACGTAGTTTCGACCTTATCCGCGAAAAATTCACATTTTCCTCTTTTTTTCAATTTCCATTTCTTGACGAACTAGTTCAAATTTGGCGGTAACATTTTCTCTGAGATAAAAGTTGTTTCAGCAATGCCTTTGAATTTCAAAAAGGTTGCAGAAACATCGGAAAGAATTCTTGAAACTGGTCATTAATCGAACATCTAACTCTAAAACTTCTTGCTGATTCGAAGCCCACCTCATTACCCGGACTTAATTAAGTGGGGCGCGAATAACTTGGGCAAAAAAGTCTTGAGCAAACTTTCTTTGTCACACCACCACGTCAACCACAACCATCATCATCGCCACCACAACCACTATCACCAAAAACAACCACCCAGACTGGATCGGATCAAGAGCTCAGGATATGGGAGTGAGCCACCGCGAAGAAACTCGTTTCAGCCGAGAATAAATCGAACCCATAAAAGGTGGCATTCTGGTCAAAGGAAAATTCACTGATCTGTGTCTAAAAACGGGTCTTGCATTGGTGTACACAAGGGTCGCCAAGATGTACCTAAAATTTCAAGCAACAGTAAACACTAGTTTGGCAATGGAATCCTTTGACCAGAATGTGGCCCGTTTTGGTAAAAGTGTCGCAAAGCGAAGAGCCAGTTATGGGAGTGAGTCAATGACACTTGCCGGATTGCATGATCCCTTGGTCGACCGCAACGTTGACAACCAAGGCGAAGACGGACACAATCTCCAGACAAACCCGAGGAGCTCTCATCTAAGGTGACTTGGATATAGAATTTATAGGCTAACGGGGTCATTGAATGCTATGCTTGAGAGCTTATTTTATGACCGATACACGAACCTGCGTACAGACCTATGTACGTCCGTAGTGGGCCTAGGTCTAGGTTCAATCTTGACATTGGCGTTATTAGAGCACTTTCGCTGTCTCTATGACATGTGCAAGATCGTTTCTTTGTCATTATAGGGAGCAACAATCGGATGCAGATGGGCGGAGGAAATGGCGGAAAAATGACAAATTACCTCTCCCCACCTCATCAACGACACCAATCGTGCCGTTGGATGTGGTCGAAAAAGTGGAATATTCGTTGGAGAGCACATTGCAGGAAACTATCTCTCTTTGGAGTAGTCAGGAGACTTCCAAAACCAATTTGATGCTATCGGAGCGAGGACAGCTTCTGGCAACATTTGGAAGTGGATCTTCCATTCAAATATTTGGCACTAACTCAAGTAAGTGATATGTTTACCTGCTATTGTCCTTTTAACAATGACAACTGGTTCCAAAATAGCTGCAGTATCTTTCATCGAATGCCCGACTTAATGAGTTGTGTTATCGCCTTATTTTTTGAGAGCTTGAAATCGATTTTGGTTCTCTTCTAGTCGTTAAAAGCCTATTGTCCTCACCGTCGGATGGCGGCATCCCCGGGACTGTGAACCCATTCTCACGCTTAATGGGTCACAGTGGGCCTATCCGATCATTAAGTTTTTCCCATCACTCCCAAGACTTTTTACTCTCATCAAGCGAAGATAAGAGCATCCAATTGTGGGATGTGGGCGGGGGAGGTAAATCTTTGGGTCAGATCAAGCACAAACTTCGTTCAGATCGTGAGCGAGTGGCGGTCTTTCCCGATACTGTGGTCAAAACCCAATTCTATTTCATGGATCAATTCGTACTCTCAGCTTCGGCCAATAAATTGTTTATCCACCGCCTGGAATTGGAAGAAATCTCAGCCAGAGATTCAAGATCCACCTGCCAACTCTCCCACATCAAGACTCTGGCGATGAGTCAGTGCAAATTCATCACCGACTTTACAGCTGTCAATCATTTCTACTCATATTTGGCCATTTGTGCTTGCTCAGACAAAGGCGTACGAATCATGGACTTTAATAATCAAGCAATTTGTTTCCAACTCAACCAGGCGCATACGAGACCGGTTCATCAGGTGCTGATTCCCAGCAATGGTCAAAACGCTTTCCTCAGTGTTGCCATTGGAGATGGAGCCAAAATTTGGGACCTGCGAAGTGGGCAGTGCTGTCAACGTATTGATTGGCCAAATACAAAAAGAACCAATCCAGGCCTAGATTGGAGTCCATGCTCAAACTACCTCGCCACTGGGAACGAGGACGGCATCATGTACATCTTCGATATTCGTCATCTGAAAAGTTTTACCGCCAAAATTGCACCCAATAACTCTTCCCCGTGCGGCATCACTGATGCTAAATTCCACCCTCAAAAGCCTTTTCTTTTTAGTGGGTTTGCAAGTGGCCAATTAGGATATTACAGCATGACTTAGAAGAATAAAAATAAATGCATTCATGCTCCTTCGAGACCCATCTGTGAGTACTGGTTGGAGTGGCTTTCCCTTTAGAGGACTCCACAATTACAAAGACAACAACAGCGACCATTCCTTCTGGCAACTGGATATTGATCCTATCAGCTGCCACCTGCCACCAGAAAGAGAGGGCTTTCGCATTTGGAAAAAAGGGAACACACTTGCCCTGGATCAGGGCTGCCAGCCAACAAAATGTTCTTCTTATACCAAAATATATCAATCCTCAAATTAGGAACTAAAAATAATTTAACCTAAGAACGAAGCCATTCCGCTAAAATTGCATGCGTGCCATGGAATATTCTTAATTTAGCGTCAATGGCAACCCCAGGGCAGAAAGGTCTTTTTGCGCTTTCCTCTTCAACGCTCTAGGGACTTCATGTTCCTCGAGCTTACTTCACTCCAGGGTCTGAGATGGAGTGAAAGTAGTAGTGTCTATTGTCAGCTGGAATTGAAACATCCCAGAACCATCAAATATCCGATAACAGGTATAAAAAAAACTTGTCTCTTAAAAATTTGATTGTTGAATTATCACATGAACCCATTCTTTAGGGATGATGGTCGAAAATCTTGGCCCATATCATGGACACACTGCTCTTCAAAGGCCCTCTTCATCAAGCCCGAGGCCAAACGAAGGAGTCATTCCGAGACATAAAATTGACATGAAATGTCTGGAATTGAGGCAAATGCTCCAGTCAAAGGGGTAGGCGCAAAAAATGCCTTTGTTCGGTTGAATTAGGCTTAATTCCCTTTTAATTGATTCAAGCGTGAGGGACGACGAAGTGGATGATAAGGTGAACTCATCCCGAGCTCTGTTGACCCGTCAATGTCTGGATTCGGGCGAAAGCAAAAGGCGAATCTCGTCATACAAAGATAGCGCTGAACAAGAATCCCCACTTAGGTGAGTAATATCTTCAACCTGTCAATCCTCTCAATTGGGTTCTCTCTGGATTAATTTTTTTGGGGGGTCGTTTTGGTCGATAGACGAATGGCAAGTGCAGGCTGGATGTCGAGTCTTGAAACTTTGGTGATCAAAATCCCATCACTTTCTGGGAATCACTTTGCGTGTTTTGCTTCGGCAAGCAAGCGGACAGGTTGACTTGCACGACAACCCGTAATAATACCATGATAAGAGTTGTTGGAAAACAGACATTCCTTGTTCAACTGTTGTTTCCATTTTCCAAGTTGAGACAGTTCGTTACACTTAAAGTCAGAATTATATGAATGTTCCATTAACGATGACACCAACGTTCGTAACTTCGATCGCTGACATTTCTTTTGCTACGTTTTTTTGATGTCATTATCGCACTCGGTAAATACTAGTACATGCGAACCATGAAAAAATGGTCCAATTACGGTGAACTTTAAAGAGATTGAGATATTGAACGACCATCTACTGTACATGTGAAGCTCAAAGAGATTGATCCATTACGCCAATTAAACCATTATCACTGGTTGTTCGTCTTTTTCAACAAAAATTAAGAGGTTTGGGGAATTTGTTTCAGCGTCAAAGCAGGATTTGTTTGTCAAAATTGTAATATAATTATCAAACTCAAAATAACATGATCCCACGAATCTAAACATTCATTGATAGTACATATGCTTTCTCCTATCATCTCATATCTTCAATTCTTTAGTGAGATATATGAATTTGTGCTAATGTTCGATTTTGGTGTTAAATTGCTAATTGATGCGAGCGAGATCCAGTTTATGTGAGCTAGTCTGTACTACTAAGTTCGTTCAATTCTGATGAAATATGGCGTGTGAAGGTAGATATCTTCTTCGAAATTTTATTGCTCTAATGAGCAAAAAACCGACTAAGTATGTCGATAAGGATGGAGGGCAAACACTCACATACAATCTCTCTACCTCGTGCTCATTCGAATTTCAAACCAAACTTGGTTGTACAGTACATTGACATGGTACAGACACATCAAAAGTGCATTCGTGTGTCTCAAATTAGCTACCTTATGATTGCCGAGAGAGTCATTTTAAGTCAAGAGACTCTCAAATTTTGGGCTCACAAATTGAGAACCCGATCATTTTTTCCTTTTACCCAAATTTAAATACTTTCCCACAGGACTATTTTTTCAGACTTTTTTTCAGTTTGTCCATTTATAATATTCCATTACTGTCAATCACAAAAACAGGATTTAGAAATTCATTGTTAAATACTGTGGCCACTTGGTACGCAAATGTGTCCTTTAAAACATTGACAGTTTTCTGAAAACACTTTTTCCAAGCAATGTTCTTGACCAATAAAAACACACAGAGTATTGCCTAATTGTGCCTTGAAACAGATGATCCATTGCTAGAAAAGCAATTAAACCAGCTTTTTATTCTGTGTAAAATCAATTGCTGTAACTTTATAAAAGGATAGTGGATTACACGTATTAAGGGTTTCCCTTTGGCCAATATAGCCCATTTTAAGGACTAGCACTGAGAAAAGTCGATGCGCTTGGGTCATTCTGCTCTTGGCATGTCAAAGAGAGAATGGAAAGTTGGCAGTCTCCTGCCACATCCAAACCATCTTCCCTTGGCAGCTTTCTATTTTTGGGGAGAAGGGCCAGGCATCCCTTGGATCCCTCTCCAGAACCATAAAACGGTCCATTCAAGATGGAGTAGCTCCATGGTTCCAAATGTGATTTGACTTTTCCGGGGTTTTTGGGCTAATTTAGAGTCCAAATAGAACTAAGACGATGTAGTGTGCCATTTTAAGTGTTCAAATTTATAAAATCAAGTGCTTCCAATCGCTGTAACCAAGTCTTCCAAACCATTGATATTTATGCTCTTCCAATATTTTGTAACTTGAGTGTCATTTACCATTGAATACTTTATACAACATGAATAACCATCACCATAACCATACTAACCACATGTTCCGTCGCTTTAACGGCCAAGATCACATGGCCGGCAAATTCCGAAACGGGTTTATGCCAAGGGCTATGGTGGATCAGATGAGGATCTTGGAACACCAGGGACAAACCCTGGGCTCCAATCCGATTTTGAATTCACTTCTATTTGCTTTTGGCACCATGCTCACTCGAAAGACGGACAAGTTTACTCAAACTGATCCAAGGTGATTAACTAAGAGGTTCTACTACATTATGTCCCCCATTACATCCCTTTTTGTCACTTTGTCAACTGGTTTGTTTTTCGTTTTAGGGATCTTCACCGATCTGGACAAAAACACAGGTAATTCATAAGAAGGGTCTTACCCACGCGGATTTTTGTTAGGCCAACTTGTTCTCTTAAGAACACGTTTGAAATAGTTTGTTGTTGTTATCTTTCATAGATCGGATTTGGATGCTAGATCGAGTTCTCGACGTAAGAAGAAAAAACGCAAACGGGATCAGCGCAAAAAGCGGAGACGTCGATCCTCTTCAAGCTACAGGTAATAATTATGGGGACTTTTATTCTTCTCCGTCATGATTGGGAGATACATTTATCAAAATACTGATTCTTCATTCTCTTGGCTGAATGTAAGCTCAACTGAAAAAAAGTCTGAAGATCTTTTTGTATATTTTTTTGATAAATTTACTATGACGTACGAGCCATGATATTTTGTACTTATTCATTCATGTGCACCATGTTTTACCATGATTGACTTTTTAATTCTGTACTACATTTGCTTGACATCATAGGATCACATGAAAGCGTTTAACGCTCAAAAAGGTAAATCAATCACTGATAAGAATCATTCATTTTAACCTTTGATGACACTTTCTTTGAGTTCTTGGCAATCCAAATCCAAGCAGGCAGGTTCTTTTATTTCTTATGAATAAAGATACAATTATGAGATGATCATCCATCGAGTCAATGAGTCATCCACCGGGATCCATCGAGGATCATCCAGGATCGTGAAGACAGTCTTGTGTTTTTGTTCTAGTTTTGTGGGTATTCTTCATTTCCCAATTTCATCAGAGTGCAATGTTCCAAGTGGAATAAGTCACTTGTCAAGTCGTTCCAGTGTCTAAATATTGATTGGAGGATCCTTCACCTCAAACAATTGTAGCAATGACCCTGGATCGCCTTCTTGTTGTATACTCTTATTGCACCTGCTTATGGCAAGCAAAATGTAGTCTTTCTCTCCATATGAATGTGCCATGAACCTTGTTTGGTCTCAAGGGAACATCTTTCCGTCAGTCTCACGCTAGGTTTGAATTTCAGTGAATCCTCCTTGGATCGAGAATCTGCTTCCAAAGTCAGGCCAAAGATTGTGTCTTACGACGATGACGACGATGAAGATGAGAATAACATTGAAGGAGATGAGTTCTCTCCAAACCAGGTAAGGAATGATTTGTTCTCGGCTTTCTTTGGAACAAGAACAGAGACACATCTATCGATAACCCTACGAATATAACAATAAAACGTAGAGCTGTTATTAGGGGCTTCTGGCACTTTGTTCTTTTTGCTGTAATTAATGCCATATGACATATGGAATAGGAGATTGACAAATTGTATTATGCTTGTTCCATCGCTCTTCTCAGATCAATAGGACTTTGTAAGTATATCCGAACAGCAATTGGAGTCTGTCCTTTATGCTAAGGTGATGTCCAATTATTCGGGTTTAAGGGACTAATAAGTAGTTGCACACCAGTGAAGTTGTTGAATGCACGACGCCCAATATTCAAGGCTTTCAAATGGATTTCAAGCACTTTTCCATTCTTGATTTTTAGGACAAGAAGAAATCTCGAAGGAAAAAGAAATCTCGGTCCAAAACTAAATCACGCTCACGTTCCAGGGGACGTTCCAGACAAAGGTGACAGTTGCATCATCTTATGACACCTGTTTGTCCTATTCTAAATGTATCTTGATCTCCTAAGGTCTCATGAGAAAAGAAAGAAGAAAAAGAAAACGAAATATTCTGGTCCAGACCAAGAACCAGCGCCAAGAAGGATTGGTAAGGATGCAGCCTCATCGCCTTTGCCCAAACTGAAGCGGATGATTGCCAAAAGACGATTCAGTCAAGATGAAGATCTTTCGCCTCAAAACAGATTTACCGGAGAAGAGTCTCAAGGGAAACAGATCGTTATATCCAGTATCGATGACATCCCCACATTAGACGATAATGGCAAACCAGTGGTCAAAGGGCTCCAATCTCCATCAGGATCCGATTCTAAAACTGTCGAACCAAATGCTTGGGATTCTCCAGAGCTGGAAACTAAATCAGCCTCGAACGGAACCGGATCTCTGTTGCTCCGACCATCGACGGGCAAGAATTTGAAATTTCCCAAGTTTCTTCCCAAGATTATTGGCACCAGTATTTTGAATAACAATAATCAAGGCCCGGGCTCAATTCAACCTGATCAAGTGGTGAAGACAGCGGAAGTTCAGGCGAAAGTGAGTGAAGATCCAATTGTGGAATCCGATCGGGAACGGAAGCGATCTTGGTCGCGCTCACGATCTCGGAGCTACTCATCTCACCACGACTCTCGAAGCAGCAGTCGATATAGCCATAGCCAAAGTCGATCCCGATCCCGATCCCGAAGCGGCTTTCGATCATCCAGATCGAGGAGCTACTCTCGAAGCTATTCACGATCTCGATCCAGATCCCGGTCCCCACCCCGATCTCGAACGCGATCACCTTCCTTGCCCAGACGAACGGGATCTCCTTCTTTCAAGGAACGGAGGAGAATCACCAGGTATGATAATAACTATTTGCTCATCCCTTTATACTATATGGAGCATCGAGCTTTATTAATTATGATCTCTAAAAGCTACCAATAGATCAGGGGTCGGCAACAGATTTTGGGCCAGGACCCACCAAACATGATATCATTTTATCTGGGACCCACCAAAAAGAAGTAGATGGGTAAATGGGCCCACCAATAAAGCATCAAAGGGTTGTGACCTCACAAGCTTGTTATTACTATGAATGGCTTTTGGGCATAATATTTTGGTCGTTACGCATAGATCCTGACTTTGATCCTGAATGATTCACCATTGGGCCCACATGTGGGCCCCGGCCTATTGGTTGCCTATCCTTGTAGTAAATGGAAGTGTCAAAAGAAAAAAAGAGTGAATCGTTGATCTTGTCACTAGGAATGAAGCAATTCAATTGGAGCTTGTAAATCCCCAATAGATGTCATAAAAGAGCAGGCAAGTTCCAATCTCTAAGGTCCCAAGACATTTCCCTTCACATCTCCTGACCTTAAGTGGCATCTATTGGCAAATTTATGAGCTTGGATGAAAATCTTCCTTTCCCTGGCAATGCCAGAGTTGGATATTAAAACAATGATTGTTGAATCCAAGTCTGCCGTGTAAATCTGATTAGTATCTGTGTTAACCTAGCGTTGCTCTACACTTGGCTCCATCTATTGGTAGCGTTTGAAGAGTAAGATTGATAAAGGGAATGTTTATTTTAACTGAACTACTAACTCTCTCCAATTTCAGTGCGAGGAAAAGGCCGATCCCATATCGACGAAAACCTAGTCATTGGGGACATTATTCATCTTCATCAGAGAGAAGCTATGATAGTCGAAGTCGTTCTCGCTCTCGGTCATGGTCCAGATCTCGATCCCGATCCCCACGTTGAAACTTTTGCCTCTCTGAGCTAATTAGATCTCAAATTTACTTTCTGCTTTCACACTTTAAGCTCCACTCAAATACGGATGCAACCCACTTCTAGTCATTCCAATTGATCTCTTTCAGTTTATTTTATTTAATTTTCATTCTTTATCAATCAATGTTCCTCATTTTATGATCGACCTTTGGTTTCAATCCCTTTGTGATGTACTGAACCTGTTGTCAAGTTATCTTCAAATAAAGTAAAAATGATTGCAGTCCTCGGCGCGTCATATTCAATTTTTAGCTATCAAAAAATGTTTAAGAGGAAAGAAAATCCTTTGGGAGTTGGGGAAAAGTAAGAAAAACCTACTAATTCGTTTCATACCTCATATCAAATCTGCTGACTTTTTGCACTATTTCCATTCAAATGTATTTTACATAAAAAATGAAGCAGGCCCCTGAGTAGACTCATTGAAAAATGTTGAGACTTTTTGACACTCGCACTCCAGCAGATAATCTTCACTACGAAAAAAGCATTGAAGTCAAAGCTATGTTCCAATACTTTTAATTGATCAAAAATCAATTGGCGCCAAGGTGCTTAAAGAAAATACATTTGCTTTTAATATTAAAACTGCGAAATTCACATTGTGTATGCAGCAATAGTTCCAACTCATTGTCATCACTAGAGGGCGTAATGGTCAAACAGGAATTCGCCAACTTCTGAGAGCCTCGGTCTCTGACGCCTCTAACGGCCAGTTTCCAAACTACCAGCTGATGTTCTGTCTGCCGACAAAATATTCTTTAAGGAAATCTTGTGATTGCTCCTAAATCAAGGATCTGTTCTTTTTCCACGTCGCCCAATTTCCATCATGGCAGATTTGAAGACATATCAAACTCCTTTGAACTCGAGGTACGCCTCTGAAGAGATGAAATTCAACTTCTCGGACCACAAGAAGTTCTCCACATGGCGTCGCATGTGGTGGATCCTAGCTAGAGCTCAACAAGAAGTGGGTCTCATCATTGATGGGCATCCCATTACCCAAGAACAATTAGACGAAATGGAGGCCAATCTAGAGAATATTGATTTCAAGATTGCCATAGAAGAGGAAAAGAAAAGGAAACATGATGTGATGGCCCATGTCCATACCTTTGGCGTAGCTTGTCCCAAGGCCAAGGGCATAATTCATTTGGGAGCAACCTCATGTTATGTCACGGACAACACGGATCTGATCATGATTCGCGATGGTTTGGATATCCTCTTGCCCAAAGTGGCTAAATGTATCAAGAGGTTGGCGGATTTCGCTCAAACTTACAAGGACTTGCCAACCTTGGGCTACACTCATTATCAACCCGCTCAATTGACCACTGTAGGAAAACGGGCTTGTCTCTGGCTTCAGGATTTGATCATTGATGAGTTGACTATCTCAAGAGTCCGGCATGATTTGAAATTCCGGGGTATCAAAGGGGCCACCGGAACACAGGCGAGTTTTTTGCAGCTCTTCGACAACGATGCCGCTAAGGTTAAAGCCTTGGACAAAACCGTAACTCGAATGGCTGGATTCTCGGATTGTCTCACCATCTCCGGACAAACATACACTCGAAGGATTGACATTGGCATTGTGTCGGCTTTGAGTGCCTTCGGAGCTAGTGCTCATAAGATTTTCACGGATATCCGACTCTTGGCCCATGATAAGGAGATCGAGGAGCCTTTTGACAAGAGTCAAATTGGGTCGTCGGCTATGCCATATAAACGTAATCCGATGAGGAGTGAGCGAGGATGTGCCTTGTCCAGACATCTCATGACTATTTTGTCTAATGCCATGCAAACGCACAGCACCCAATGGTTTGAACGCACCTTGGATGATTCGGCCAACCGAAAGCTGACTCTTGGGGAGGCATTTTTATCGGCTGATGCCGTTTTGCAGTTGCTTCAAAACGTTCTAGAAGGCTTGGTGGTCTATCCCAAGGTCATTGAGAGACGAATCCATGCCGAACTGCCTTTCATGGCCACGGAGAATATCATTATGGCCATGGTGAGAAAGATGAAGGACGGGGATCGACAGGAGGTCCATGAAAAGATCCGGGTCTTGTCCCATGAGGCCGGAAGTGTGGTCAAGAATGAGGGCAAGGACAATGATCTGATTGAGCGAATTAAACGAGATCCCTATTTCGAACCCATTTTGGCGGATTTGGACCATCTTTTGGATCCCGCCACTTTTGTGGGAAGAGCTCCGGATCAGGTCACCGAGTTCATTCGAGAAGAGGTTGAACCCGTGCTTCAAAAGTATGAGGGTCAATTGGGTGGCAATGCCGAATTGAAATATTAAGAGAACGAAAAGATCTGGTCATATAATCTTTTATTTACTGAAATTAATAAACTACAACTGTTTCCATTTTGGGATGAATGACCTCATCTTGTGCTGTTTGAGACTATTTTGATCGACTCCTTAGCAGGTTATCTTCATATCCGTGGATCTGGAAAATAATTTTAAAAGCACATGTAATAAGAAGATATATAAATAGAATAACTAGATGCATGCAAAACACCCAAATACGCATTGGATTTTAGTGAATGAAGGCCTCAAATAATGAAGATCAAAATCACGAAGTAAGTGCAAAAAGAGGTAATCAGTGCAAAAGGACTCTTTTCGAAAAAAGTGGCGGAAAAAACGAAAAAAAATCGATTTGAAATCAAAATATGCTGACATTAAATGATAGCTTAGTTTTATTAGGTGAATACGAAGAATGAACATACAAGAATTTGAAAAACAACAGTGGTCCAAATATTTGTTAAGGTTTGTTAAGATTTTTTAAGATTTGTTAGCATTTAGCAAAATGCTCAGATGTTTCTGCTTTCCAAAACATTTTTTTTTTTTTGACCGTTGAATCGCTTCCTTGAATTAAATCTTGGTAACTGTTTACTTATGATTCAAGGGAAAATCTGGTTTTTTTTTGGAGGCCCAAAAAGTACTTTTTTATGCGGTCATCATGGCGCTTTATGATAACAAGTGGGAAATATGTGATTTTCAAACGGCCAAATATTACCTTATGGAATCTCACTCTTACTCCCATGATCATAGACAGATTTTGGTCAAACAGATTCATTACAAATTGCAAATTTATTACATTCATGTAGGGGTTGATATCCTTCTCAAACAACTCAATTTTGCAACATTTTTATTATCAAATTATTTTCATTGTTATGTTGGAAAAGCTAATTCTAAAAGGTTAAGCAAAAATTCTCAATATATGCAAAAAGTCAGATTTCTTCAGGAGATTGAATTGAGAAAAAAAATCAAGCAAAAGTTGTGTGTGATGTAGAATTAATTATTGAAGCTTATACAACTATTACTTCCTCAATTTTAGCTTATACAATCATTGCTCGATGCAAGTTTTAGGATTTATATTTTGAAGCATAAAGACTACCCTCTAGAATTGAGCGAAAGATCAATTTAAAAGACGGCACTTTTTCAAATTTGCCAACACCGTAAATCTTTCCTGCAAGTGTCGTCTTGATGACAACAATATTGATCTTTTTCTAGCATGGCTTGAAACTTCCAACAATCGAAAGCAAGAAAGCAACGAGAAAAATTAAAATCTTGTCCATATTAGGTTTCTTTCAAAATATTGCCAAGTTTGCTAATTCCTAGGTTCTAAAAAAAGTTAAAACTTAGTCCCCGATCGGGCCATTTTGGAACTTATGAGTTCACTCGCCGGTTTTGAATCCATTACCTCATATCTCAACACGCTTCCTCATAATCATTTACATCCACTTGCCAAATTGCCTTCATCCTACATACGTAAGCAAGAATTTGAAAATTCAAGCCAGACAAAAGGATGTCAGTTACAATGAGTCAAGCTTTGGTTGGAACACTATGGTCGAAGAGCAGTTCGACAAATGGTCGCTTAAGATAACAACCAAGGAGGCGTGAGCTTAAACATCCGTAAAAACTTTTAAATACTTTCCACAGTCCGAAACTAATTAGTTGATCTAAGAAAGTTGGCCAGAACCCTCTTTTACTCGACTTCAACCTTCATCTTCCTTTGTTTCTTCCGATATGGAACTGTTGTTGTGAGGACTGATTAAGAGCTCTGAGTGCGTGGAATGTTAATGAAGTCTCAAGACACGATATTTCAGTGTCATCACAACCAGAAACTGTTGAGCACCCTTTAATGCTTTCTCGAGGACCTGTGAGATATTCCAGAGATTCTTGTTTAGAGTAAGATGTTGTTTTTTGACCCCAAGGCAAGAGAGATTCTGGGATGGGGAAGAATGAAGACGACTTGGATTAAAATACCTGCTCCACCCTCGATTGTGTCACTAATCATCGGCCCAAAAATGGCTATCCAACCAATTACGTACCCGGTGTGACTCAAGAACCCGCCCCAATCGGACAATGGGTAGCATTTCTCTAATTTCGTCCTTTAAAGATTCCACATCCAGTCCAAAGTATACAACCATATCAACAACCTTGTACATGAAATACATAAAAATATCCTGGACACTCTTGGTTGCGGTAAAGAACGAAGCTCGAGTTTCCCCCACGAACAGGGCAAATTCAATTAGGAAAATTACTCAGACCCGAGCCTGTCAATGTGGGGGCAACGGGTATGATCCTTGTCATGATGATGATCATCATCATCATGAGGAGAACGAGCAAAGCTGAGCTTCCCTGGCCCACCTTGATTACTCGACTGGTTGGTTGGTTCTCATTTGCCCTGAGGGCGTTGTCGCCTTTGACTCATCCTCCTTTGGTAAGCACCACTCTTGCTCCCTTTCCAGATAACTCGGCACTGGATAGACCTATAGAGGTGCATAAAATACTGCTACTATTGTGGTAGAATGTGCTCTTCGAACCTTTTGGTTCGTTTGGCTTTACACTGGCAAATTATGCCTTTGTTTGGGAGACTTTAGATGAATCTCTTGTGTTTTAGAGCCTGTTTTTCCTGGCTTTGATTGTTTTGTCTTAGCTTGACTTGGACGTTCGATAACTAATAAACATTAGTAGTATTCTCTCCTTGGCTCCAAGATTGAAAACATGAAGCAAGAGTCTTCCCCAGAATATCTCTCTCAATATCTGTAATTTGCCGTTCTGGGTCTTTGGCATGAACGAGTTATTTGAATTTCTGCATTTGAAAAATTGTATCAACAATAAAAAAGAAAAGAAATGTGATTGGAAAAACGATCTACGAATACTGCATATATAATGGAAAAAGGAATGGAAGACCTTTGACACAAACATTCTCAAAGAATTCAGCTAGTAATTAGGGGCCTTTTTACAAGACGTTGAGCTCTCTGAGCATGAATCATGTATTTCGTCATGTTTGGGATAGCTTTGAAATTGAAAACTTGATCAGTTGAAAACCTTACATATTAGCATGGATATTCAATCCATGCAAAAATGCATTTAGCACTTTTGGTTGATCGGGACAGAGTTTCCATAAACTTGTTCATTCTTTCCGTACTAGTCCACCGGGTGATGCATAAGAAATGGAACAGGAAGCCATGTCCTTAATTCAGAAAGAGTTAATCTCACAAAAATGTATGAAACTCAATAAGATGCGCTATAAAACAATTCTTAAGATACGCATGGTTTTATTCCCTTTATGAGCCTTATATTCGATTGGGGCCAAATTTTGGAAAGGGCTTCAAGGGAAAAATCGTCGTCGCTTAAGTATTAAACTAGGGTAAAATTACTTTTTCTTCCTCTTTAAGCAAAGAGTATGGCCAATCAAATCCAATGAAAGTGAGTTTCATATATGGTTTCAATCACGAGTTATAGACGATATAATCAGGTGTTCCGTTTCTTTTGAAGCACGCGGTACTTTCCAACACTTCGTTTGCCATCACGGATAAAAAAATGTTCATTATGAATTTAGATTATTACGAATTACGATCCAAATCTTCAATATTCGCAACTTCAATTGCACATCATTTGTCTCTGTTATTAAATATTTTAATCTTTCAAGTCAAAAATGCATTAACATTATCTATTTAGGGCACATTTTATGCTTCCCTTAGAGGGTTTGGACAGCCAACGTGTAATAGACAGTGAAAAAAGCGGATCCTCTGGTTTTTCTTCTTTAACCTTATGGCTTTTAGATCAGGGGTCGACTTCTTTCATCACAGAGACGAACACACCAAAATTGGATTACAGTTCAGCGTCATTACTACGCCCTCGACACAAACATCGACACTTCACAAGGCACTTGTTCGTCAATTTCTTCCAAGTAAATGGTCAAACTCCTTCTCATTTTTCTTTCCAGGAGTCCATGGACCATTTTCTAGTTGCATGTTTTGCGTCTCTAACTCATGTTGGACGACAGCACTCGGTTGTGTAGGTACGATGTACAGAAAGCACCGTTTTGGAACTAGAACCAGCTCACAAGACACCAAAAAACACAGGCTTTTTGCCTAATGAGAAACAGAGCGGGGATGTATCAATAACACTGAGGAATCCATTACCACCGACAAGCCATTGATTTCCAACAAAACCGACACAGAACCATGAAAAAAGGGTTCACAAGTTGGTGCTCTTTTTTGGAGGTTCGTTCTTATTCCTTGCCAATTCTTGGAGGAATGGTGACTAGGTTAGACTTGTCGTTTGCACGGATCCTTGATGACTGAAACTTATCTGTTCACATCATTCCAAAATTGGGCTGGTTCTCTAACCATGCCTACCTAGTGGTGCAGACACTACTAGGAGACTTGATACCCACCCAACTATCAAGCAGTCAATGGTACCACGGAGTTGGTGGCTAATCTTCTGAGGAAACTCCCAAGAGGTGTGGCACTCGATGTCGAACCACCACTGGCACACCCATATTCGAGTGCAGACTCGTCCAACCATTTTGCCATTTTGCCACCCAACCCTACCCACCAAAAGTCAGTTCTAGTTGGCCTCATGAAATCATAATCTCGCAGTAGGCCTTAAATGGAATCGAGTTTAGGCCTGGATTTATGAATGAAAACCAGTTTGGTCGGACTGGCATTTACCGACAACTCTTTGGAGGAAATATAAAAACTGAAGTTGAGGAGTCCTCTTGAACACGCCCAAAGTGAAATGCCATTCTGAAATCGTGAACGACGAGAAACGCATGCAATTTCGAGATCTTGGCCGGAATGTTCGGCCATTTTCAAAACAGACATCCATCATCGGATTTTTGGGCATTGTACTCGGTTCCAAGCAAGATTGAGCATAAACCAGAGACAGCCTCACAGATTGGTTGCTGGAGGTGCTCTTCTTGAGTGAGTGCTGAATCATGGAGGTACTTGATGGGTGTTTGAAGAGTTATCTTGGCTCTGGCGGCATCTTTTTGAGATCAATTGCTCACTCAAAATCTCAAGTGCATTGTACGTAGTCGGAGATCGTTGGTTGGGTTCTCTCCCATGTTCCTAACCATTGACAAACCGCATGAAAAGTTAAGCTATGTGGATAACCCCATGGTTGGACTTCACAAAATCCATTTCTACCTTATATCTTCTGATCATCCAATTCTAGAGTATTCCCCAGGTAACAAGAGGTAGCAATTTTGACACATTGGCCCCACCACGAGTTTTTGTTATTACTTTGTAATGAGCATTCTTGCTTGGGTCGGATGAGGATCTGCAGATGCTAAAACGATAGCCAAATCCGAAGAGCAAAAACATGCTGTTCTCCAGGTGGGTGAGTGAGTGGGTGGGTGGCCATGCTGGAGCTAAAAGGTCCTTTTAAAAGCCATCGCATATCCTTTCCGATATCCCGAAGGGTCATAAAAAAGCGCCCGTCAGCATTTCGTGCCACACGTCCATCTAATTAGGAGCATGACCCTCGTGCCATCTATCTCGACAAGGTATGATAGATATTAGTGGAGTGGTTGCTCAGCATGGAATGTGGTTGGGTAATGTGGACTATCCATTGACGCGCTCACCAACTGCCAAAAGATCCAGGCACCAATTACACATCCAGGGGTCGATGTTCCCGTGGTGTTTACCTTTATTGATTTCGAGTCGATTCTAGTCTACGAGAATCTTCTCTTAGTTTTTCCAGAGCTCCTTCAAAACTAGGTTGCTTTGTTTGAGTTGACGACGAGTCGTTGGGTTATCAAAAAACCATTATTTGAGCTTTACGAAGCATCCAATGACCAGCAGATAATTTTTCAGAGCCCGCTCATCGATCGATCTTTGGTATTGAAAACGGACAATGTTAGTTCGCATTGACGTGAGTACAATGCAAACAAACGCTCATTTGACGTGAATATTGAATAACCACCAACCACAGTTGGTTGCAATAGTGGCGATCAAGTGCACGTGTTGATCTACTACAATGGCACTTGTTTGATCAAGTACGAGGGTGTCAAGGTCTGAGATGACTTTGGGAGAGCAAGTCTTTACATATTACCTATTAAGATTAATCATAAAACTTGGTCCTAACAAAATCAAAAGCGCTTTTGGATTGCGGTGGAATTCCCATGTACCATTTCCACGATCAAACGCCAAAGGAAGAAGGCATGCCAAAAGATGGCACTAATCCGTGGTAATCAGGTGAAGAATGTCTTGGGGTCCATTGTGGAAAGCCATGACAAAACTTCCTTCAATCTCGAAAAGTCAAGAAGCCACTGGCTCGTCCACCACTTTGTTCAACCACGATCTCAAACACAAAACCAAGATTGACAACATCACAAACGAATCATCAAATCATTGTGGAGACACTGTGTGTGTATCAAAAAATCTGAATCCTGAATTCCGATCGAGCCTCGAACCAATGTCTTTTGTATTTGGATCACCCTTGTTGTCAATCTAGGTGCCCTAATCGGTCAAAGGATGGTGGAAAATTACGCACAGAATAATGACCTTTCACCTTTGGCAAGTTCAATATTGACTTATTGGGCGGATAGCCAAAGAAAGACTGACTCAAGTTGTTCGTTGGCATATAATTGCAATCATCAACCCTAACAGAAAATATCCTATTGCAAGACTAAATTTGCCCTGAAGCCAACAAAGTAACAAGTTTAACTATAGTGATGCCCCTTTTATGGCGTCTTACACCTTCATAGCGAAAAAGGTCCATCATAAACCAAACGTCAATTTGCCTTGATTTCTATTCTTCACTGATCGCGATAATGAAGTGAAAGTTGGCAGGACCTTTTTCCTTCTACCTATTGCCCTGGCTGTCAATCCGAGATTTCATGAATTTTGCATATGCCACATCCGTTCACGATCCCGAATTCTTGAAACAGGTGCACATCTGCCACCAAGCGACCTATCGTACTGGAAAGAAGTGTCCAGACTGCGTACCTACATACATAGGGGGGCTTCATTTCTCAAAAAAATGCCTGCCAAAGACACTTACAAGTACCAGATCGCCAGAACTCAGTGGCATGTGCTCCGGATTGTGATGGCTAAAATGGCTTTGCCACCATTAAACAGCAGTCGACCGAAGAATTTGGGTGTAGCCCGAATAATCGTACGGACATGAATAATATATCTTCCGACTGAGGAGCGACGTGAATCTTCCTTTGTTTCCTTCTCCTGGTTCATCCAAAGAGCACATGTCTCTCTCTTGGCAATGACATTTCATACGTTTGTATTCTTCTACCACCATTCAGTATACTATACTGCAGACCGGTGCCGGTACTTGACTCGAGTAGTACTTACTTGGCGGATGACCCTGGCTTTCGCTCTCCCGATTGGGCGGGATCCGTCTTCGCTCCTCATACCATTGGTTGCAAAGGGGTCGTTGGTTGCGCAAGAATGGTTTTCGGTCATCCGTGGCTCAGGCAACCACTCTCCGGTGAAACGGAGCAGGAGAAAGAAGACGACATCATCAAGCGCACTTTCACCCCCCAAATGCTTCCCTCCCTCGATTCAATCCGTGCTGTTGCCCGCTTTTTGGAGAGTTGTGGGTCGGACGACGCGGAAGGTTGTTTGCTCTACTCATGGTTCATCCTCAGTTGAAAATTGGATTGACGTGCAAACGGTTCGAGTCATATTGTGCGCATATTGGAAAGGTTCCAGGACTGACTCTAAAGTCGATGGCAGAATTAAACGAGGTAAGTTCGACAGCTTAACCAGACCTAGTGTTTGAGGCTTGACAGTGACCCATGCTGATTCTTCCAGATGTGGACTGATTTCGAGTCCGTAATCTTGGGTAACGAAGGGCTCTCCGAGGACCACCCATCCAGTCCCATCCGTCAAACGCCAGATCTCTTTGGCATTAACACCACCCAAACCCTGATCAAAGATGAGCAATCACCCTCGACGCCCAGTAGTTATTGCTCCCGATCATCCCCGGAATATCATATGGATTACTACAGCTGCAGTAGTAACAATAGTGATGGGAGTTTGTCGCCACATTATTCCATGGGCCCCGAGAGTCTCTACTACCCTAACGAATACCCTCAACCAACACATCACCAAAGCTATTCGTCTTATCCAGCCTCTTCCCAACAACCCGAAATGGATGTGAACGTGAACATCAATCTGAACTTACTTCCAATGCAATCACAAGGTCAACACTATCAAAGCAACCAATACGGCTACTTCCCGCAGTATTCGTTCGAAGACCAATACTACCACAACTCGTACTCACCATCCTACCATAATCCATCTCAAGTGCAATACCGAGTTCCAACCAACGGTCAGATCCAGATGTCCCAGGTCCCTGATTCAATGGTGGACTGTTCCAAACCTACGATCCCAAGTTCGGCATTGACTAAAACAGGCAAGCCCAAACGGAAACGGAACTACGCCAAACGGAAGACCGTGATTCATTCGTGTCCCACGGAAGGTTGTCCCAAGACCTACACTAAATCCAGTCATTTGAAGGCCCATCTTCGAACGCATACAGGAGAGAAGCCTTACGTGTGCCACTTTAAAGGCTGCGGATGGAAGTTTGCCCGCTCAGATGAGCTGACCCGACACACTCGAAAACACACGGGAGATCGACCTTTCCGGTGTCGATTGTGCGAGCGAGCCTTTTCCAGATCCGACCATCTCTCGCTTCATATGAAAAGACACATGGTGGTTTGAGACCAGCGGAAACCAACGAAGATACACAGACTTGCTATAAACCAATCTATTCTGTCTTGTACTGATTATTTTTTTCTTAATTTGGGCTGTGATGATTATCAGGTCAAGGCATATCATGTAATAAAGCTCTTGGAATACACATCGGGTACGCTGCTTTTACTTCTTGTAAGGAGAGAAAAAAATGCTCAATTTGGAAAGGAAGATTCATTTGGTTGCTAGATGTTTTTTTCACCAAACTTCAAAAGTGACGTGGATGACTCTGCCAGAAGTAATTACGACGACTTTGAAGTTATTTTTGCCTCATGAAGAAATTCAGAGTAACTTTTCAGGAAAAGGCCACCAATGAAAGGTATGTGGGACAAGAAAGTTCAAGAAAACTTTCTAGATAAAAAATGCCACAGGCTCCGATAACAATAGCTGAGAGTGTGAACATTCTTAAAAAAGTAGAGAAAAGAAAAGAAATCCAACTTGTTTTTGTTCATCAGTTTTGGAAGAAGCAAGGATAGTGTCGTCTTGTTGGGAATAATATTTTGCATTATTGTATCTTATTGTATTTGCAGGCAAGTGCTACAAACAGTATTTGTTAAGAAAAGTACATTAGTTCGTTTTTTTGCGTGAACGTAATTATAATGCCATTAAAATTAAAATGTTGTATTTGTAAGGACCTCAAAACTCAAAAAGTACCCTCTACTCGCTACATTTCGCAGACTTACATGTAAGGTTGTTGAAGTGGTTTTAAAATATAGTGGGAGTATGTCTCATTTTCATTGAGAATTTCATTTTACTTTTCATTTTAACATCCTTTAATATACGGTAATGAATTCAAAATCAATTATCATCCGATGTTTTTTTGAAAAATACGTCAATTCCGTGTTATATTTTTAAAAGTTAAATTTTTACGTATTGTAAATGTTTTGAATGTTGGCAGTTTTACATGAATGTTTGAAAGTAGGAGCATTGAAATATTCACAATCCTCAGATATTTTGACCGGTTCCGTTTTAGCCAACAATGCTCAACTTTGACATCATCTCTTTTGCAATAAATGAAGGACTTCATTTTGCACGCTGTTTCAAATGGCTTTTATAGGTTTGGATCGAACTCCTCAAAGACACTTTTATCAATTTTATCAAGTCGATAAACAACCTTTTGTAATGTCAAAGACACTCAAAGTTGGGTAGTACTAAAGAATTTTGAAATATTCGGTTGATGTTTCATGGTCCATCAAGAAATCGTAAATTTGAATATGAATCTGTTAGACTTATATATTTCTAATTTTGGTTGAACACAAAACAAAGTGTACTCTAAATACTTGTGAAATACGTTTTCCAAAACTCTTGTTTTAAGTCAATTTAAGTGATATTATATACTATTTTGAGCTATTTTGACATCAACTCAAAAACTCAAATTTTTCACTACACCTAGCGTTTTTCGGCATTTTGCGGTCAAAAATGGATCATTCAAACCCTAATAACTCAGCAGCTGCTGAATGTATTTTTATTCAATTTGAATTCATTGGGTAACAAAATGGTCCCTAAATATGGATTAAATAGTTTATCAAAAAATGTTAAAGCTAATAGGTTTTTAGGTATATAACTTTTTCCTTGGACCTAAACTTATGTTATACAATAAAAGTAAAGTTGTTCCCCATTGAAGTTTGGGTCCAAAAATGCCAAGATGTCTTTGAGTTCGATCCAAACCAATGCCATTCGAAACAATGTGTTTGCTAAGGTCATTGTCCATGTGTTGAACATGCAAAAGGCATTGAAATGTCTTTTTCTAAATATCTACTTTGCAAAGTATCATATTAAAAATATGTTTCCCCTCTGGGAGCATTAAGAGGTAAAGGGTTAATTGTAGTAACAGACCGAAAGAGCTTTGTGCCGACATTACGGCCAAAATTTTGGTTTCGGCTTCGGATATGCCTCCTGAAACCGAAAACAGACACGCACAATAAAGAATGGAATTTGACAAGAAAGCAAAGGTTTTTAATGATCCCAAAACCTCAGAAACAAATGATTTCCCATTTTTTATACTCTCGATTTCCCAACATATTTGGCTCTTGCCGAAACTTTCGGTTTCGGTTAAGAGCCCTTTTGGCCAATCACTTGTTAATTCAGACGAATGTAAGTCTATTCAGGCCAACAGACGTTCCTGTCCTTCGTTTTGGCCAGAAATCATGTCAGTTTTATAATAGTATTATCCCTTGTGATGTAGAACTGGATCTTAGAGTAATGCATTTTTACCAATTTATGTTCTAACTAAATACCTGCAAACTTGAACCATTCTCCAAACTCTTAAAGAAAACTGAGTGCCCTGTTATGTTCAAAAAGATAGAACCGCAATTTTCGCAAGGAGCCATCTCGTTCCTTGTCTGATAAAATTTGGATGGTTCTACGTGTATTTCTCATTTTACTATCTCTAAATGAGTTGTAGGGTCATTGGAGGGATCTCGGACTTTTCTACTCATTATGAAATGTTTAGCAATGGGATGAATGGATCCTCCAAAAGGTACAATTTCATATTCTCTTGTTCCATTAACAGGATCAAAGTCCCAAACAAACCCATATGTGCTCATGGACCAGAGCACTGGATAATGAGTGGCCCGAAAGGCCAAAAACAATTTTGTTCCTTCCATGAAAGCTTTTCCCAAATAGAGACGATGTTCTGTCCCCATCTCAGGCACATAAATCCAAGTATGCAAATCCAGATTGTAACAATAAGCGCCACGGTATGTCTCATCATAAGGATGAAGGCCACCCACCACCACCATACCCATATTATTCACCTAATCCAATGTGGCCGTTAGAAATAGATGTGATAAAGCCGTCAGAACCCTGAACTTACTCGATGGATCAAGGTCCCCCAAACTGGTCCAGGGGGAAATGGGTCCACTTCCAGCCTCACACCTGTGACTAAGTTAATGATCAAAGTTTTCTCTTCATAAGTGACGGGTCCACTCAGGCCATTTAGAATAAAAACAGTGGTTTCGTTGACCTTACCCAAACCAAACAATCTTTTGCCTACGGGCATTAGTGACCTTTGGATCCATTTATCCCCACTCAAGCATTCAATAATGGGTGTATGATCCTCAACGGGGGCTTCCACATGTGTTGAACCGCCTTTGATTCCTCCAATTAAGCAGGGACTTCCACTCATCACTATCATTTGGCCCAAATGATGATTGGCCAAAGAAACCGGTCCTGTGTGCCATTGTTCCATGCCTGGGATCCATGAGAAGCATATCCGCGAATAAGACACTCCACATAAAAGTAATTGACCATTGTATGAGGCCAAGAGTTGTTCGTTGAACTCAATGGAGCCGTAGCCCTTTGCTAGATTGGGTATCGATATGGGTTGATGGTCATTTTTCATCGTGGTTCCCAAACCAGCGAAGAAAATATGATCTTCTAAAAAAAGAGTGGACGTAAAATGAAGAGGAGGGAAAATTTGGCGAGCATTATTGCGACGATTTAATGATTGATATCGCCACGTCTTCTTCTTCATCAGCATCCAAAAAGAAGAAACAGAGAACCGAAAAAGTTTGCTTTTTGAAGCAGATCAATGAATCCAGTTAAGGTTTCCAAAAATTACATCATGGTGGCAACATGTCATGTTTTTACCCACAAATGATATTGACATTTTTATGCAAAACTATTTCAAATTACCTCTCTGTTCGTCTCCAGCCATTCTTTCTAGTGCCATATAAAGTGGGTTTCGTCCCGCAATAGACAACCTGGATTTTGAATGCCTTAGTGTTCCATTGATCCAACCGAGCTCACATCCACTAAAAGAAGTGGAATCACAGATATCATTTCTATGGCTTAGTCAAAAGGTGCCCAGTCGAAAAATGTTCGATATTGCTCTAGAACCGCTAATTGCCGCGATCCCAAGTTATGCATTTTGTTTCAATGTCAATTCAACCAGATAGTAAACGTACTTTGTTGAAGCTACATGTCTGCCTTCCGACAAACATGTCAGTTTTCTATAGATTTTTTTCAAATTAACAATTTAAGAATCCCACAGTGTTAAGGAATAGAAGTTGTTTTGCGCATATCCCTGCAAACCAGACCTTGCTTGTATTCATCAGACTTCGTACTTAATCGAACGTCGGAGTCAAAAGTTATGCTCGCTCAAAGTTCAGTGCAAATCCTACCAAGAATGAACGAACTAGCCCTTTTGTGGTAATTGTTTTACCACAAAAGTCCGAGCTCATTCATTCTATGCTCTCTTGAGTACATAAGTTTGAGAAGGCATAACTTTTCACTCCGTCATTCGATTGAGCTGCAAATTGAACTACAAATTTATGTCAAGCAAGGCAAAGTCTCATTTGCAGAAGAACGTAATTGCTTTAATCCTACAAGAGAGTGTGGTTCTTTTCGTTAGCCTCCCAGTCCAGTGAAATTCATTGGTTCTTGCTCGAGGTAACACTTGCCTTCCATTAAGTGGAAATACGTATCCGTCACATTCGTCCATATTCAAATTACAATAAAAGGCACACATAGCCTCGGTTTGTCTGGAAGAAATTCAAGTAGTCAGCAAGTCAGGAACACTAAAAAAAGATAATCTTACGCCACGTTTCGTTTAGTTGGGATCCAATTGTCCAAAATTGGGTACTTAAATGCAATATATTGTCGTTGAGCAATCTCACCCAAGACCAACTGAAACGCGCTTAACAGTAGAACAACTTGGTCAAACATCTTCGATCGACTGATCCTTCAATTCACCGAGTTCGTCAAACCTCCAATCCCTCTACGACCTTCGCCATCATTTATTTCAAACCCTTGGACGGGAAATCGAACATTGAGCGACAAGATAATGGTTCGAATTGTTTATTTGATTGATATTGAGGTGTTCAAGTCCTAGCCTTGGACTCGATCACACTCGGATTAAGAAGTAATTACTGCCACTTGTGGCTTGTCAGATGCCCAGAGGCATGAATCAGCTTCCACCACAAGCCATCCATCCACACTTATCCATGTCTTTATTGGTCAAGAAGGCAACATGTGTTGGATGGCTAGAAATAATCTCGGCATCCTTCAACAATGACGGTCTACTTGATGAAGAGAGAAAATTGTACTCTTCTGACCTTCGTCGGACAAGATTGTTCCCTCTTCTGTGAACCCCTGGCATCACTTCCAAGCATTGAAGTATCCTTCCCGATTAGTGTACTCTTTAAGAAGGGAAATGGTATGGGCACAAAAGCGCATTGGCAGATTTATTGATAGAAGATGTTGAGTAGATCAGTGTTCAAGGGCGTCGGTTTTAAGCGGATTCACAGTCACGATCACGTTTCGTCGTAAGTACCACAAAGTCCAATGCTTTGGAGCATTGTCTTTGGCAGATATGTATGTACTCGCAAACACCTTCACCTTCACCAATGAGGCAAGCCAATCCATCCAAGAGTGGGGTAGAAACTGATTTTACTCGCCTCCAGGCTAATGAACCGTTATTCTTCTACCTTACAGCCTCTACGAGCATGTGTGCCTATGAAACTTCCTTTGAGATACGTTCGCACATTGTGAGTGAGTGAATCATCAGGTTGATATTGATCATGTTTCAAAGTCTCTGAGAGGAACAAATGACGCCGCATTCAAGTCCTCGGTTTCAGGGTCAAGAACTAGGCCAAGATTGCCTCCTCCAAGGACGACGTGTGAGAGAACTGACATGTTTACTGGACTTCAATCCATTGACAATGCTCATCTATGCCAAGTATCTGTTAGTTTCGCCCCATCATCTTTGAGCAGGAGAGGATTGCCAAGAGGAGCTGAGAATAACTGTTCCGAAACTAGGGCTTTGTGAATCAAGCAAAGGGTTTCGCAACTTCTATCCGGAGAAGGATGACCATTAAATATTCAAATGACTCGCTAAACATGTGGCCTTGATTGTGTTTCTCGTGGTTTGAGAATTGGACGAAACACGAGACGGTTCATTTGTCATTAGAACATTGATGTCTTTGTCTTTATTTTCTTGTAGGTTGTTACAGTGATTGTTACGGAATGGAGAAAGCACACATGAGATTGAGGATGGATGACAGCATATTCCAAAGGGCAAAGAGGGGATGATTGTTCGTTGAATTTGATATTTTATTTGGTATTTCGATGATCCAAAGCAATGCCACAAAGGACAGAGCTATTCCTATGGCACAGCTGAGTTTTCAAATAACGAATATCAATTGAACGGTTGAGGGGGCAAGACAAAACCTTGTTTCCGTCTTAAAGCGTCGACATTATTGCACAAAAGGGAGAATACTTCAAGAAGTAAACATCATAAAAATAATACTGATATGATAGTTGACTAGGAGAATAGGGCTGAAGGGCGCTCACAGAGCTTCCGGAGGCTGATTATTTTGAATTGGGTTTGTGTCTAAATTCTAATGACAATGTCCATATCCGGTGGATCCGTACCCATGTTTGCACTTGCAGTAATCGCAATGACAGTATTCACCCTGGGTACTTCCGTAGCAATATTTCTTGCCTGAAATTAAAGTATTCAATCACGATTAATTGTGTGTTCCTCTTCTTATAATTTCCAATAACCTCTAACCATATCCGCCCTTGCCGTATCCGCCGCAATGGACATGACCCTTTTCGCACTTGCAATAATGGCAATTGCAATAAGACCCTTTCACGATACAAGCCGTGCCCTCAGCTTTGTGACCGTGACCGTGTCCATGGCCGTGACCGTAGCCGTGATCGGGTGCGGATTCGCTCTCAGGGACAAATGTAATGGCCACGATGGCTGCAAGGATCACTAGAGCAAGGCTGCACTTCATTTTGGAGTGGATAGTGTGTTTTGGTTGTCGTAGAAACTGAACTGTTTTGGTCACAAGCTGGAAGATGTGCTTAGTCGAAGGATCACTGTGTAACTGATGCTTCCATGGACCAGGTGTGGGGCCTTATATATTAGATGCTCAGGAACGAGGGGATGGTCCTTCGAGTTTCTTACGCTTTTCCCGCGTGATTTCAGGGGGAAAATATCCTACGTGAGTGTGTTCATGCCTCTTCTAGCAGCATCCTGAGGAACATTCTCACGAGCGTCACTCGGTGATGGGATCGCAGAATACACGTAGTACGTGGTTCATAAGGCAGATTAGTACATTCAGAGTACAAGGGCTACCTCGTTTTCTCATGATGAAGGCGAGTTGTTTTCCCTGTCCTATTAATGTTGCTCTGTTTGTAACCTTTGAGATGGCGTTGATATTGAGGCTTTATTCTTAAAAGGACGTTAGAGAAAAGAACAAGGCATGTTGGAAGTGAAGAGTGACACTGTTTATGGAGAGCGAACTAACAGTCCTTGAGGTAAAACTGGTGTCAGATCTTGATTGACTTGGTTTTTTATGACTTACGTAAAATTGAGGCTATTCCACCCCTTGGCTAGTCCCTAAACCGGGTGGTTGATTTAAAGTTGGATTGTTATTGCTGAAAAATTCAATCCTCGGAGTTACTGAATGGCCAATCATATTTCTTAATTTTGATAATTTACAAAATGAATAGGTGTTAACAAGATAAAGAAAGGCCCGGCTTGGTTTGGATCTGATTAATTTTTTCACCGTGAAAATATGATAAGCTGTCCTCGGGATGCAAATGTGGTAACGCTAGCAAAGATTTCTTGGCCATTTTCAAGAGATCAAATTGCGAAGCAAAGATCAAATGGCAATGTCATTAGACTCATTACACATTTCCACGGAAGCTGAGATTATTTCGTTCAACCATAACGACTGGTTAAAGAAACCACATCAAGTTTGTAGATCGAGGTTCAAGGCCGTACATTTACATTTGTAACGAACGGACTTTGAATGGTATTCGTATCGTGCTTGAATGTTTTCTGCATGCCACAGCCAAGTATTGGCAATACCCTGATTAATTGGAACATCATCATTAGACAAGGGTTAATGGATTCACGTAGATGCGTAGCTTCTACCTGATCTCGTTGGGTGTGAGTCAGTATTTCTAGTCTTGAATAGACAATGGCAACACACGAGTATTCAATGCTCGATGAGGCAATAGACCTATTCGGGTCAAGATTACAACGACTCGGTGTATTCATTGCTATGACAATCACGCCACTCGGCCAAGGACGCTTTTTTAAAGTGGGAATGAAAATGGAATGAACTCTAGAGACATTTTAAACTTAAATAATGTTTCAACTTTTTTCAGCC
This sequence comes from Tigriopus japonicus, assembly GCA_010645155.1. Lineage (NCBI taxonomy): Eukaryota > Metazoa > Arthropoda > Copepoda > Harpacticoida > Harpacticidae > Tigriopus > Tigriopus japonicus. Next base: position 6,261,172 of record CM021323.1, read on the forward strand.
TCTTAACCACACACATAATGCCACGCCACCAAGCTTATTGGCGTGGAATCATTTTTAATGGAAATGGGACAATCTGTCAAAATCTCAGAAATCAGCCATTACACGAAATCAAATGTACGTTCCAACGCTCCTAACATCAGACATGCGCGTTAGCACAATGAAAATTTGAATTATTTTACTGATGAGGTAAATACACCCCCAGCAAACGGGTCTATTTTCTCATGAGCCAGAGCATATCAGTTTGTTTTCTCCCTTTTCAAACTAAGGGACAACGTTCGCTCAATCCGACACCTTTGACCGGCGCGTCAGCTGATTGTTTCAGTTGCGTTTAAACGCGAGAGCTAGTGACACATAAATTTCATCATCGTCACCACCCACGTGGTCTTGGTTAATCTTCATCAAGGTTCGAATTTCTCGATCCTAGGAAACGGGATGGTCACAAAAGTGCCCTTGGCTTTGTGTCTGATCGCAGCGGTCAGCGCGCTCAATGCTATCATTATCGATACGGCGTATGATCCCCATAACGTGAGATATATCAATGACGGCATTGTGATTGTGCCCTTTCGTGAGGCGGTTTCGGACGAGCATTTCTTCGACGGAGGAACCTATCCTTTGTTGAGACCCTCTGTGGATCTCTGTGAGCAGCCTTTCGATGGCAAGAGATTCATTCTCGTCAAACCAAACGCATCCATAACTTCTCTCGTCAAATGGTTGCATTGCGCGGGTTCAAACAAGAACTTAACCCTGATCTTCCCCAGCGTCCTCAAAGACAAATACCTAGTCGAGGCCAAAGATAAGTACAAGGCCAACATCATGTTTGTCAGGTCGACCAATGCCGCCCAATTGTACTCTTACATCCGGAAAGATAACACCTTGGCCACCGTGAATACCAAAGGAGACCTACTGATTGAAAATTTGATGATTCCCGGCCATCCGTTGTTTCGAGGAAAGGAAACCGCGGCTATATTTTTGTGCTTGTTAATGCTGACCCATTTTATTGTACTGAATGGTAGATGTAACTTCCGACAAAACTTAGGCAGCCTTTTTTGTAGGCCTTGCCGAAAAATCTCTAAGATTTCAATGAATCGATCTAACCCGAGTGAACCCAAGAAAGATCAACCCAAGCCAACTCAGGACATCAGCATTGAGATGGAAGTTCAAGAAGCTGCAAGCTAGATTACAAAGACTTAGCGTGCCCATTTTCAATCTGAAATATTTTGCCCACCAACCAATCCCCGTGCATGTGTGAAGTTCAAGTTCATCTTGGCAATTTTCTCCTTGCCTCCAAGCCACATTCCCAAATCCCAATCAAGAACTTGTCTTCAGGGCCGCCGTTTCATTCTTCTTTACTCTCCCTTGTATCTAAGGGAATCTAATTATAACTTTTCTCTTCTGTTAACTGATTGATCACATGTTGAGCATCAGAATAAATAAGCCTCTCTTTCTTACTCGATGAGTCAATGAGTACCTTTATTTAATTCCCATATGCATTCGCTCTTAAGGGGACCCTCTTGCTATTGATGATAGAAAAACAGTTAGGATATCAAAACTAGTGCATTTCAGGGATAAGCGAGAGTGACCAAAATGCACAATCTTTTTTGTAGTAGACCATACATCATGTTACAAGAGCTTTGTCTTTCGTCTGATGGAGTCCAGTCGTCAAGATTTATTTTCATTCGCAACAAGGTCGATTTATTGATGGCTTGGCCACCGTCGAAGGTCAATCAGTTGGAAAATTGGCGTTGTTGTGTGAACTCCGGAAGAATTACTTGCTTGAAGAGCAGCAAGATTTCAGAATTGACGTACATAATCTGAGATTCGTGTAAGCGTAAGGGTAAAATAATGAAAACTAGTTGACATTGAGCTTTATGGGTGAAGCGACATAACCTTCAGTCTTCACATCGTTTCCATTCCGTAGTTTGGCGCCGACTATAAATTTTCGGGATGGCTACTTCAATAAAGAAACATGCAAGATTAATGCCCAAAGCAATCGGTGTTTGGTGAAATGGTTCTTTCGTTTCAAGTTGGGGCAACACGTTTCTGTCATGATTCTCTCATTAGGGACTAATTTACAACCTCTGGATTTTAACACTTTCGATCGTAAAGAATAGATCGAAAGAGAAGAGGAAAAAAAGCCTCATCGAAGCACACAAGTAGAATGGTTGAAAAGAGCCTTTTCTTTCCAATGTCTTTTTGATTCCGTGGATTCAAGACAATGGGTCCAAGAACGGCTTACATTAGTCTCCTCATTCCTAATGCGTCAAGAAGACGAGTCATGTCAATTATCAATACTAGTATTAAAACTTGCTTAAAAAACGACCTTAGTTCAAATCAAATGACTCCTTTGAACAATATGTTTTATGATGACCTTCACAAGATTTTTTTCTGCCCTTCATATGGGCTGAATCCTAGTTAAGAAAACCCATCTTGGGTTCAAATAAAAGTACTTGACAGGAAAAAGAAAAGTAGCATTTCTCGAGATTGTTTACGTGGGAATGGATCAATTTCATCCAACCAACGTAGAAGGTTAGTTGTTGGTTAGAAATTAACTGCTGACGGAACACGTGAAACATCGACTTCTCAGTCGTGAGAATGCAATTCCTTAAGAGCGTTGTTAGGAGAATGTCAAGGAAGCATCTTGCTCTTGAATATAGAGGCCATTGCATTTACTCGTATTTTTCGACAAGACCTGGACTTGTCGTTGCTGGTAGTCATCGTGGAGAATCTCATGGCATGTTGAGAACAATTTGAGGATTTGAACTCCTCCTGATCAATCCACACTAGGATAAAATACGGCTCGGTCTAATCCCCGAATCGACACCCCATAGGAGATATTTGGACCTGATAAAGACTTTAATTGGATTGGAAGACCGTACCTCCTCAAGAAGAAGTCAAGATATGTGGTGAGGCTACAGTGGCTTCGACAGGGGAAGAAAAAACGCTCTATGAAATGGACGGGTTCTTCAGTTAATTCTAATTAACAGCTCGTCGAAATGGCATGGCCATCCAAACTCGGAGAATTGTATTGATTTGGTGAGTTTAGACATCTCTGCAGAGGGGTGAATCTGAGGGAATGAATGACAGTCATGGTTTGGTGGATGAGGATCCCCCTTTGCTTGATGAGCAAGTAGCAATATTTTTCACCTCGTTAGCTCTCAATCTACTTGGTTGAAGACACAAGTAGTGTGCCATGTGCAACGTGCGGAGGAATTTTGGTAGTAATGAATCATCCCTCTAAACTGCATGCCACCAACCATTCCCCCACCATCATCCACCCTATTTGCTACATATGTCTGTTTGAGTCGATTGTAAACTTCCTAATTAACGACTTGGTCAATTTCTTTATGTTTATGCTTTATGCTCTACTTCATTCCGGTGTAATCCATGTCCAACAGGTGCATCTTCATACAAGCAATGATTTAAATACAAGTTTGTCGTTCAGAAGATCAAAAACACATATTCTAGTCTTAATTACCGTAAAGTGGCCAAACTCAAACTAGTCACCCTGTGAAAACTGGCTGGACTGTAAACAATGCCAAAGCGGGAAATTTAAACTTTGCCAAGCAAATAAACGCGTAAACATTGAACATTCATTGTTGGTTGCATGTCAATCTAGGGTAGTAAATGCTGTGATTGTTCAACAAATTGGAATTAATCAGGGCGTGTTAAGTGCGGTTGGAAACACGCAACAGTTCTATAAAAGGGGTTAGCACTCTGTTGCCGTTCGGTGACGCTCTTCTCCCCATCCCATGCGTATTTATGGTCTCTGAATTAAAACCCCTCCCAAATGTGTCGGATTCAATATGACAGGTGCCATTCAAGCGAAATAACAAAAGACCATTACATCTAGTCGTTAACTACTAAACTAAACTAAAATTTAAATCTAGAGACTCGCAAGATGATTTCACCAACGGATATCGAATTACCAATCTCGACATCCTTTTCTTTGGTGATGCATGACCCGTCATCCAGTAGTTCAGTCTACATTTTCGTAACTACGAGCTTCCTCACTTCATGTTCGCTTTACCAACGTGCAACGTCAATGATGGTTCCGTTTCACGTGTGTAAAGATGCGAGACCCGGTATGTAGTTAGGATGGCAGAGGATGTGTGATTGTTCAAAAGTTCGTTGGAGTAAGGATGATGCCGATGACTCTTGTTGAACGAGCCCTGATTCAATAATCCTCTTCAATTTGAGATGAAGAGGATGCCGAAACAAGCTCCTTCCTATTGCATGAAGTAAGAGAGGAGGAGGGGGCGCATCCTAGATCCACATCAGCAGCACAGGTAGTGAAGTACATAGACTGTACGTTCACAATGTCAACGTAATACTGTACAAGTTGTTCGTCGTCATGGCCATTATCATTTTCATCATCGTCAGGATAGTAATCGCCGGAGAAAATTTCCTACTTCCGTTCAAACGAGAATTGGATCCGACCACCAACCACCGCAGACTGACTGTCTGACTTCCACTTCGGTCAAGTAGTTATTATTTCTTGTTATCCTCCGCATCTCCGAACTTGATCCGATCTCCAAACTCAGAGGACCTGAGTTTCATCCAGTTTCATGAAACTTCATACTCGTTCAGAGCACACGCGTTGGGTTCTGAAGGGAATATCTGGATGACTGAGGGTGAAAAGAAGTGATAATTTTTCAAAGCCATCATCAAAAATCATATGAGCAACCAGCTGCGTTTCAACTCGTCTTCACTTGCTTTGGTTCTCTGCGGTCGCATTGTTAATAGACCTCATAGAAAAGATGCTTGGATCCAGGCACGAATGTGGACAAACCCTAGAGATGAAAGTGGAGCCTTTGATCTTTGAACATTCGCCTTACAGCAGGTGAGACTAAAAGAGAGGCTGTTCAAAACAGAGCGCTCGCTTTTTTCTCATCTGAATAGTTTTTTATCTAGCACTTCAATGTCTATGGTCCATCTCCCGGAGAGTATCAGACTTTCTTGTTAAGCCTCACAGAACACATGTTGACCATTGCAATTAAGAGCATGATGCACTCCTCTCAGTCCTCACCCGATGATCGCACGCGTTTTCAATTCATTAATCAAAAAATTGTATGAGGAAGAAGAACTGGAAGACGACCACGATGAAGAATCTTTTGTTGTTCAATATATGAGGCCAGGTATCTCTCCAAGGGGGGATTCAAGAACCGATAACGTGGCTTGGTGGGGGTCATAACAATTCATCCTCCAATGACTTGTCTCAAAGCCTCATCAATAATAACCAACCCCTCCATTCACTCTACTAGCTTTTAATGATAATAATAATAATAATCTCTTATCTCTGACAATCTTACAGAAGCAATAGAAGGTTTGGTGATCATGGTTTAAGGATGCGACATGTGAGTGTGTGAGTGTGTGCTGAATGTCCTTGAGGATGTCTAAATGAAAGGTTCAGTGAGGACATGGTTAGATGAGGATTTCTTCCAAACAAAGTTAGGTAATGAATATCAATTCACTTTGGAAATGCATGAACATCTGACTGACAGGGGTGAAGTGATTCATCACTTCATCATTCAATTTCAAGTCGCAACATTTCAATCTAGTAGCATCACTGGGGCAAATTGTCCGTAAATTTACACGCGTTCAAATCTCTGATCATAGCCTCGATGATGACGTGGGTTGCATGAAGACCCAAAATTGCTTAGGATACATTACTTCAAGCCGTATTTAAAATCTACCATTTCGTCCGTATTTGGAGAGAGGGTTGAATTTTTCCTAGTGCCACGTGATTCTTAAGCAAAGAAGACGAAGACGAAGCTATCTTGAAATCAGAGAAACGGGAGAAGAAGTCTGACTTGGGGCATCATCCTCATCCATCCACCATGATTCTCCTCATCATGGTCGTCATCTTGGTTTAGACTTGGTTTCGTTAAGCGGCTCCTGCATCTTAATTACCAGGCCGAATTTCAAATGAACCAGCTTCGAAGGGTTCGAAGGGAGAATAAGTGGAAGGAGCTTCGCCAGATATCATCTCACCTGACACCCCACAAGTCCACCTCAAGTAACACATCAAGGGGCAAATGAATGAGCAAAGTCACTCTTATTTAACTGAGATCGATACATTTTATTTATGAAATTAAATCTCTTGGTTGCATGCCTTGTTTCAAGCTTGTCAGGCACAGTAACGAGGATTTTTAAACGGAAAAAGCTTTTTTTACTTCTTCTTTTCGTTTGTTTAAGAAGATGGCGATAGAGTTGGAACAAGCATTGGGAGCAATTGGTTCATTTGTCTTCATTTTCAAATCAAGATTGTGTATCCTGCTCCTGCTCTTTCGAAAAGGGTGAAGTGCAGTCGACGTGATGCCATGTTTTTCCTAATCTAGTGAATCAATTGACAGCAGTCGAAATAACAAATGGTCACAATCACCCAAACAAACCAATTCAGAATCTAACCAGTCCCACAAAACCCAAGGTACCCACCTCACAAAGCTGATGACAAGACCAGATCGAGATTGTAGGAGTGAGGTCCATTATCCAGGGTCGAACTTCGCCATCTTGGACTAACCCTTAGCCCATTGCTTGCTCCAAGCTCATCTAGATCAATAAGGGCTCATTGTGTGTCAAAATCCGGTTTTTGGAGCCCCATAAATCAGGCGAATTGGGACATTTTTGCCCTCTTGACCTCCCACATCACGGCAGATTCACACCGTGTTTCTGGAATGTCAGTTCATCCAGTCCAGATCAGCGCAACTCACTCGAGGTCGCTCAAGTAAGTCTCTGGTATGGTGAAAATATTTTGACACTTGATGGCAAGCCATCGGAATTTCCTTTGTATCAAATTGACTGGTGGCTCACACCAGTTGAGACCACTACTATTGTGAGAGATGATGAGCTCAAGCACCTGTTTCTTAAGTAGCTTCTTGGCTCACTCTAGGTTTTTTTCTCCTCTTGTTTACATTGCAAGTCCAATTTCCCGTCTCAGGGTTGCTCAATCCAAGAATAATTGGGTCAGACATAAAAATTGAACCAACTACTGTATGTGACTAAGGGAAGCTTTAAGTGAACTTGAAAAGTAAGCTATTTTGTGAAAATATAAATTTTGGATGTCTTGTTACCCTGAATAATGTGCTGTTTAAAATCTGAGGGATCCCATGTCTTGAAGTGGGGATTCTTCTTTGAAATGCTAATGAGAACAAGCTTGATGTTCGGCTACTTGAGGAAGCAAAGCCAAAGAATGTATAAAAAGTGGGCAGAAGCTCAAGTGTTTTTAACAAGTGAAGAATGGACCCCAAGACCAAAAAATTTGAACCATTTTCTGTTCTCTAACTCTAGCGTTGAAATCACTCGACTTAAGATTCCCAAGAAATGCGATTGAATTGAAGAAGTAGAAGAGGCACTACTCCACGGATATGTGAGTGTCAATGCCATGGGACAAATCTCATGCAGTTTCCTTTGAACTTGTCCAGAGCCATCGATCTTGCGGATAAGAACCAGAAACTTGACATATCAACCCCAATTCATCCCAGACCAAGGAGACCTCGTCACCGGTATGGTCGTTGTCGTCGTAGTCGTCCTGGTTTCTTTTCCATATCTGCATGAGCGATAAGCTCCAAGCTCGAGGGCTATGATGATGATCACCATCATGATGATCAGGGTGATGATGAGTCTTCGAGAACTCTGCAACAACATCGACAACAGACAAGCTCTGGCGAAATTGTGTGGCAAATCGATAATTCATGCATTGTTTGAGACGCTCTCGTTCCCACGAATGGATGGATTTTTACGGAGGAGAGAGCCTTTTTTATCGCAATTGTATAGGTATCACAAACATACATGCATGCTCACTTTTGGGTGATTTATTCGCCGTCCAAGATCGAGACATTCTTCGGGGGTGGCAATCCTTTGAGCCCGTAAAACCCCGATTGTATGCTCATAATCAACTCCTACGTGTTCCCATGAGGCAAAGCCAATACTTGCGTGTGTGAGAGAGTCAGAGATAAGTGAACATAGATTACCCACCTAAGATGTTTGAGACGAGGTGATCTTCACTGGTCTTGGACATGGTTGGAATGTTCAGGGATCCTTTGGCTTGATTGCCTCTTATGTCTAACCAAGCTTTTTTCGGTGTTATTGCGCAGCCCATGGATGTGTCCTATCATTTGCATTGGACAAATAACAAATCACAAGGGTGAAGAAATCAGATTTGCGTCTAGTTTCTCCAACGTCCCTCATTGGCATCCCTGACATTGGTGACTCCTGAATGTCTTCATCACTGATTACTTTTGTTGTCGGCATGGACTTCAAAGACAGGGAGGCTGTAGGAGTTGGTACCCTGTTTGTAGGTGAGCATCCCTAATTACCACATGAACGATGATAATTGAGAGCCTCGAGAAAGGCTTCAGTCGATAGGTCTCCATCGAAGATACATTGCAGATAAACCCTTGAAATTGGCCACGTCATGGGAAAGGCAATTTTCCCTGAAACCTAACCAAGCCAATTGCCTCTCTCCAAGGGGAAGAAACGCCGTGCCAAGTGCTCAAAAGTTGACACTGCCAAGATGGATTTAATTAGAATTAAAACCGAGAGTCAGAAAATGCCTTGTAATCAAGGAAGGGGGCCAGTTGTAGGATCACAAGGTCTGATTGCTTGGCACCCATCTTGTCCGGCCAAAAGAGAAGATCATCTCGGGGATGTCTCCTTTGGTGGTCCAAAGCCAGACTAATGAGTTGTAACCAGCACCATGAGAGAGAGCCGCTTGTGACCTCTAAACCACTTTTTTTGCTTCTACTCAAGCCACCGAAATTTAGCTGGATCTAATCCTTCCTAACTGAAAAAAAGAAACATGATCCGCTTCTCTCACTCAATCACGTCCAATCCCAAATTCGCGTGAAAGCGAGATAAACTGTCCGAGTATTGTTGTCTAAGTCTGAAAGGCTATGGAACACAAGCTGTGGCTTGATCTTGGGAAACAAATTGCCTTCAATTCTTGTGACATCTTGCTGGGATAACGACTCAATTTTCCACCTTTAGAAGATCCAATCCTCTCAGAGATGATAAGCATCAGGAAAGACGAAAGAAAAAAAGCCTCCTTAGAATAGCTAGCTAGCACCAAGCCAGAGGGGGAAAAGTCATAGAATTGATAGATCTTCCAATTCTCTTCTCACAATTGAACTGCATCTATCAAGGCAGGAACAATCATAAACTGGAAACTGGTCAGCTCAAGGACTGCCGATGCCCAAATAATGGGCACATAAAACCTCACAGGCATTTATGATCAGGTTGGACCATTTCTCTGTGAGTCTGGCATCCCTGATGGATGTCTGAGATTTTTAAGGGTGCCATCAGAGCTATCATGATGATCTTCATCATTTCCTTCCAACTATGGCATTGACATGATTATAAATGAACGCCTGATAACAAAACGGTAGCCACCATCGGAACCACCATCTCTGAATTCAATAGGAACACTTCTTGATAGAGCCACTGTTTGTCGTCGTCTCGATCTCTTTCAAAATATATAGGCTGGCAATTGAAGTCCAGATAAATGGGACAACATAAGCACACACACATACAACTTCTGTTTTGGCCGCCATCCAATAAAATCTAGCAAAAAAATCTCGGGCAGAAAAATTATCGTCAAAATCTACGATCCCATAAAAACGCAAGCGTAGGTTTGTTTTAATTGGCGCGACTGGCAACTGATGGAGAATAAACTGACAGAAAAATAAGTTTTCATTTGTTCCAACCATGCCATTTCCACATTAAATCCCACACACTGACCTGGACCATCAAATCAAAGCTACTGTTAGTCCCAGAATTACTCCTGAATAATACAGATCCAGGATTTTAAATGAAAAAGGTCCCAATTTTAGTTTTTCTTTCCTTCGACATCTCGAAGTAGAAGCAAAGGTGGGATACTCTTTAGGGTGTGAAATTGAGGGTGTCCAAGTAATAGCTCACTTCACCCATTTAGGAAATGTCATAATAGATCATCCCTGGAGCTCCCTCAGGCTTCATGCGTGGGCAAATAGGGTCCCTAAGAGGATGCAATCACGAAAGAGATCCTCCATAAGTCATAAGAGCCAGTTTGGCGCGGGTAACCCTGTGTTCGTATTTCCAGTAGCATCTTTTCTTATGAAAGGACACCTGGCGTGAAAGCAACTTGTCAGGAGAGATGAACAGTTGAACACTTACCTCACAGGAGACGGATAAAAAAGGTAATCGGCTGGTATCACAATGATCAAGAGCAACATGTTATTAGGGGTAATTTCAAATGAGGAAGTTCGGAAGACTCAGCTGTCCTTCAATGGTAAGGCTAAAGGACCATATGGGGGCTTTTTTGAAATCGTGGCAACCTTCAAGAAGATACATCTGTTGAAGAAGGGGGATCTTCTAATGAGTTCATTCCACGGTCAGATAACAATCAAAGGCGTCTGAGATGATTTGTGGCACTAAATACTTTTTCTGGGTATTCCAAATTAACAATGAGGCTCAGATCTGAGCGAAGAACAAGAGAAGAAGAAGGAGGAGGTATTTCTGGTGTGTGTGTGCGCTGGCTTGGTTCTCTTTAAAATTCCAGCTCAGGTCATCAGAGAAATAAATATTTCACAGCTCGACCATTTTAACAAGCAATGATACGGTCAAAATAGTTTCACCTCGCCCTAAATCATTTAAATGGATTGATCAGCATTTCTAACACGGGGAAAAAGATAGTTTCATCAATTGAATCCATGCAGACACTTGAAAACATGACCAAGATTAGTATCACTTCCATCGCGTTCCGATGCTTCACATAGCTTGGTTTTAACCAGGGACGCTATGCTTTAACGCTGACTTTTTGAGTTTGGTCCACAAAACAGCCCATTTTTCAAGTAAATATGTTTCTTGTTTTATCCTGGAAAATTTGACGGATTATGTTTTTAAATGTGAACTGCAGGAAATGGAGACCTCCAAATATGGCAGCCCTCAGAAGCCTTTGTATACAATACTCACATCAAGAAAGGTGGAGTTTTCAATATTCGGATTTATAGCACCCCCAACTGAGTCACACTCTCTCGAAGCAATGAGAGGAAGAATGAGATCTAAAAAGACGAAGAAGAAATAGAAGGGCTATCACATCTGATAAGAGCCTGATCGACTCACTTACTTAAGTACCTAGCCTATTGAGTAGCTGACCAAGTGAATGCCTTAGGGTTGGCACACGTTTCTCAAAAGCTTCCCCGAGTTAGTACCTGAGCTGAGGTGAGCGCAAAATCTGATGTATTCATTTTATTTTGTTGTACGTACTCGAGAAACCTCTGAACTGATGCCATTGACCCAAAAACAAGAGGAGCTTGCCAAGATGCCAAATGAGACATCCCACCGCCACATTAGGTGAGTATCGGAGATCAATGATCCGAAGCCAATGCGATTTTATCTGTTCTCATTCGAACCATTCATGATTACGGGATTGAACAACTGGACTGCTTTGAATGAATGAGATTTAATCAGGCCAAGCAATCCTTTTCTCCAAGTCCCAATGAGTCGATTGACTTGAAGATTTCCAATACGGAAAAATCGCTCGCAGACATTCCGCCAAGACTTCAAACCTATCTATTACAGTGAGAACACGCTTTTGAGATGAGGTGTTGCAGTTCGTTGAGAGAGAGAAAGAGAGAGATGGTTTTAGAATTGCCAGTTAATTGTTTTCGCAGCAGGACATCTCTTTAAGCCATTTGATAGTGCACACGTTCCTACCTATCTACCTACCACAAATCCCGCTCTTGAAGCTACAGATCGCCAAGGAATGAGGATTAAGGGCACGAGAACAGCTTCTTGTTGATTGTATTTGGAAGCACGTGAGTAATCCTGTGACTTTTTGGCAAGCTGCAAAATTTGGAAGATGATTTTTTAAGCTTCCGCCCATCCATCTCTCAGGTAGGATCTGTGAAATAGGTACGGGTAAAAAGGGACGGGACCCAATTTAAGAATCACTTCTTCCAACACTTGCATTGTGTTAAAAGGCAAAAAGTTCCTGACACCCAGAAGCTTTTTTCTAGCAGATCAATTTACCTCACATGAATTCCAATCGCTTTTTGATGATAGCACCAGGGATGCCGACCAAGAGTCAATAGCATTCATTACGCTTTCAATTCTGAGATTGTTGGTTTTCCTACCGATTTTTCACTGCGACCTTAATGATTGACTTAGTCGAGACAATCAATAAGACCCATAGGAGCAAAAAGAAAGATTTGGTTTCTCGAAATGTCGTTCACATAAGGATGTATGTTTGGAAATTAAATTAGTCTCGTGTAAAGGTCAAGCTTTTAAAAAAGTATTGTCGGTGAATGAAGAAAATGCTGACGCGACCCTGATGGCTTTGCAAGTCCGAGATTAGAAAAAGCTTGGCGCGTGGGTGATTTGATCCCTTTTCTGAAGGTGCCGCCTCTGGTGGTAGTCATGTCCAAGTTGATGAACCGTCCAATCCCATTAAAGATTCATTTTTTTCTCTCTCTTGCTCCTTGCTATGCTTGGCATGATGATTTTTGAAACTCATGCAAAATGAAACGATTTCATGACTTTTAGCATCGTTCCCCATCACGTGTCCTCCTACATGAGCCATACGGAACAGGTATATTATATGAAGCTGGCCTCATCTTGAATCTTAGCGAGTGCCAAACCAACTTGAAATGTGAGCGAGTTCCCCTGATAATCATGGGTTCTCTCGTAAAATGCTAAACAGGGAAGCGTGTGTTCTTCACCATTCAGAAACCCAGATAATCACGGGTTGGTCATGGCAATTACTGCTTTCCAAGCTTGGCAAGCTTGATCTGAGGTCAACCTATGCAACATTGCTCGATGCGAGCACAACTATCGCTCCTGGGGCCATTAAACGGTTCGCATAATGAATTGATCGCCAACTCTTTTTCCAGTAGTGATAGACCGAACTCTTGTGCTTGGGTATAGGGTCTGGCAAAGATAAAAGTCTTCAAGAGATGAACTTCATGATATTTGGCTATCTTACTATTTTGAACCATTCAACAGTTCCCTAACAAAAAAATGAGCAAATAAACGAATGAGCAATGTTGCTTGATATGTCGAAAGCAAGTGTTTTAAAAAGTTAACTCATCAAGGAAATAAAGAAATGTTAAGTTGAGCAATAGCACCCCAATCGATCTAAGTCTAGCAGGACTTTAAATTTTGGAGAGGGGCATTTAAAAGCCTGTTTGGTAGAATATGGCACGTGGATGATGGTGGATGTTCCGAGAAAGCGTGCTTCACTCTATCACATGAATTGCTGCTTGTTGCCCATTTATATTGAAGATATGGCTATCTGCGACCACATAAATGGCGAAATGAACTGCACAGCCATAAACAACCATCTTTCGGTTCAAGTGGTAAAATGAAACTGTTACCCAAGCAAGTTTTTAGATGGAGGAAACGCGTTGAGAATGATTTCTTGGGACAAGAGCTAAAACTTGGATTGATTTAGGAGAAACTCTTGTGAGATCACGTAGGAAGGCATTTGAAAAATTTGAACAAAGCTCTGATTTTATGAGACAAGCACCCTGAAGACAATGCTTAACCAGCATGAACACTCAAAGTGAACCACTCAGTGTGAGCTATTGGATGATATTTTTATTGATGTTCACTTTTGAGCATATACTGGATCAACTCACCAAGTGACATGAGCATTCTCACACATCTGAAACAATTTTCTGGTCAGGGTTGCTTGGAGGGTAAAAGTCCAGACATTGATCTTGCTCTAATGAGATTTTGTTTAACGAATATCAAGCTGGTTTCCTTTGCCAAAGGTCCTGTAAATGTTCGCAATGAACAATTGAAGTGTCCATAGTTAAGCAGCCCTGGATCACTGGAACTCCCCTGGTGAAAGACAGAGGGAAGAAAAATAAACCCATGACACCATATTTCAATATTCAGCATGTGCTCTCCTCTATGATTTTCAATCCCTTCGTGATTTGTTCACGCCAGGGGTCCTGGCCATTTGCATTCCTCAGATGGGAACCCTGACTCCCGAGTGCCTTATATCAGCGGTGAGTAAGTGAGTTAGTGCGGCTCACGAGCACCGTCAAACTTGTTGAAATCATTCCAGGAAAATGTTTGTTTTCTGCTCCTCGCCAACCCACTGAGTCAGTGAATGTGTGGTGAAGATATGTTAATAGAATTTTAATGTGCCTTCAAACCTCTCAACAGTGATATACCGTCAGCCAAGACTTTACAAGTCCCAAGGCCAGGTTCAGGCAACCAATACAGCTGTAGCCCTCTTTGTTGGACAAATCTGGTACCTTCCAAAACAAAGGGTTCATTATAAATGTGGGAAGCAGGCATGATGCTTAAAAAGGCATGAAATAAGCGGTTTATCATCGTTTTCTTCCCAAATCCACCTCTGCAATTTAGGCGGACACAAGCAAGTCATGCTAAATTGTTTGGGTCGCTTTGGGCCTAAGAGACAGATCCAATCAGTTTTGATGCATAAAAGGTCCTCAGATGTTCTGATTGGCAATGTTTCATGCCCAAGGAGAATCTGTGACTCATCTTCGAATATTGAGCTTTGAATTATCAGCCGTAGCTCGTCTGGCACACAACCTGAATTCTTTTGGCAATTAATGCCCTCCACGGCTTGGTTTCGACATGAACAAATGATTGGAAATAAGACTGACACTTGGGGAAGAAACTCACTGAGGGTGAAAAAATGCCCCTTGGATTGCTATTTTCAGCTGATTAAACTTATCCGGAATGCTCGCCAGAGTCTGGTATGCGATTGCAAGGCTTGAAATCGTGGTGGTGTGTGTTTGATTGCTCTTCAGTTAGTAGTGAAGGAGCTGGTGAGATAACGACTCAATAGAAGAGAACTTGGCACGAGAATTCCGCAAGAGCTCTTTTTTTTAACCGGCAGGCTTCTTCCAGAATCTTTAGCGCATTCCAACCTAATTGACTTGCTCATGCAAAAGATTTGTTATCACTTGTCAGAAGGAAGAAAAAAGATTTTGTTACTAAAAAAGCTTATCCTCACACCCGTCTGAAATTGATATCTCCAGTTCATTTAGACATTATTCTCGGGGTAGGAATTTCCTTGGCCTCGGATCGCTCGAGATAGAGATGGAGAAAGAGCCACAAAAACCGTTGGGAGAACGATGCAAATTTTATAAGATGGATATCATTCCACAACCATCCAATTTTAGGGGCCAATCTAAGTCATTTTTCTCTCGTTGGATGAACTCTTGACACCAATTGCCATCAGATTGTGTCATTTCACCCAAAGCTGGGAACCTTTTACGAGGTTCATTCATTGTTGTGTCAAGCCTTTCCATTATCAGGTTATGGCCAAACTCTAATCGACAACGAACTGATAAATCCGGAGGGAGACACTCTCTATGGCCTGCTCGTCATCCTGCCATCTTGTACGTACATCAACTGTTGGAGCGTTTTTGGTCACTTCAGCCCACCTGGAAGGTTACGTCTTGACTGAGATTTCCGTCATATATTTTGCACGCAAAGAGGTTCGACTTCTCGGGATATCGGGTCAATAGTCTTGACGAGTTCAAGACACCCGTATTATAGGTGACACTTCCTTTTGCAACAGGATAATCCCATTGCTCAGAGAGGTTTTTGGAAGAGGTTGTTTGCAAACATTTTACACCAAAGCCTAAATCGTCGCGATAAGACCCCACCAGAGAGTTTGAGTTCATAGTCGACCTCTTGGACAATCTTTTTCGATAACTCCGTATCGATATGACGCTCCACAGTTTGTCAAATCATGGTTGTCTTGAAGACAACTTGCCTTAAACAAGAACGCTTTTTGGGTCATAAATTGAATTTGAAAACGATCGTAGACCATTTTACCTTTTTTCAGACAGGCTTGGAGTGTTTAACATAGAAACCACATTGGTTTTTGACCCTTTCACCCAAACAAAAGCCATGTTTTACCACCATCTTTCTTCAACTAACCCACCACATTTAGAGGTGGTTGGCCGGTAAGGTTAGCTGGCTCACTTTACGCAACGCACCCGGCTCAGTTAAGACACCAAGGTGTAAAAGCTAGATTTAACACCTCTCGGCTTGAGGATGGGGCTTCATTTCTAGGATTAGAAGGTAGACGAGGCAAAATCCTCGTCTCCTCTTGATATGAACAAATATTTGAATCCGACCGACCAAATTTGTATTGAACCTTCACCATCATCATCATCATTCATTATTAAGATTGGTTGAAATTACCTATAACGGTATCCTGGCATGTAACCAGTTGCTGCTTCAGTGTGACCAGAATTCTGACCCCCGTTATCTTGGTTGGTAAAGGGCAACTCTATCTTCCTTTATGGTGAAAAGAAACTTGGCACGCGTCGTTTCAGGCATTTAGTTCCATTTGTTCTTTCATTTGGTTTTTGTTTCTCCGTTAAGAACCATTTAGACTTAAGTAAGTACACTTCAAGAAACGACCGCGTCCGCTTGAATTGGGCGAAACTGATTCCTCTTTGAGTTCAGAATTCCAGTTTCGTCAAGGTTGAAGAAAGGTCTCCAATGTCAATGGGGGTTGAATTCGATCGCGGCAAATTATGGCCCCATGATCGACCACACGACTTAGCTTGCTGACTCGCTCAATGATGATCATATGGAACGGTGGAAAATTTCCTCGACCCAATTTGAATAGCCACATGATTGGCGTGAATAATGCAGGGGCAATTACCCTCTTGTGGAGCTTTTCACACTCTCACCATAGAGCAACAGCCAAAAGAGCCTGAGAACTTTGTCAACAACAACTTCCAATGGCCTTTCATAACTTCAAGGACTGCCAAGACAGTCGACTTTTTGCATGCTATTGTCAATGTTTTAAAACAAACATGGGTTGATCTCAAAAGTCGACCCTACAAAATGTGTGTGTGCGTATTCTTCGCTTACCGGGTCTGTTATTTAACCAAGATCGAGTTGCTCAGTCGGGGACGTACTACGTAGAGTGATATCAAATTACTTTGGACTCATTTCTCATGTCCTAGGCCATTGTGGAAGAACAGGCGTGAGGTGTTTACCTTCGGACACGTGGCATGGTGGCACTTCATAATTAAATGCTCCCAGGAAAAGAGTGTCAACAATGTGGGAATCCAACCGGTTTGGCCACGCTGGAGACAATTTGCCAGTTGTGAATATTTCATGAAACTTTGGTGAGTTCCAAAGGCGGACTAGGAATGCAAATTGATGAGGAATGATTTACGCAGGATGGACCACAAAATTGGCCCCAAATAGGTCGTTTTTTTGGAGCGGAAATTTCCTATTATTGCGCTAATTAACCAGAGCTGGTTGGCTTTTCAAAGAGAGGCTTGGCATGATGAACGAGGTGCGTACTCGGAAAAGATGCTTGGTATGCATGAAAGATGGTCAGGGATGAAAGGAAAACAATTACTTTGTACACTTAATTCAACAAAAGAATCATTATGGTTTGAACTCGATCCACACACATTGCCAAGAGTGGGTACCTTACACATTGAAAAAAAGTATCCAGGTAGTTCGCTATCTTTCTTTGGCCGTCAATTGGAAGTGATAAATGATGAGCCCAAGCGTATTCTTTTACTTTTCACTCCTCGTCCCGTTTGTGGGAAATGAGTCAGTGCTTTAAATGGGAGGAGGCGGCCACTAATTTTCTCAAATATCGTCGTTCAAATTGTCAAGAGGGTGCTTACAAGGATCAGGTTTCCATTGGTAGCTTGAGATAAATGTAACATCAGCCAAACCTGCTCCTATTTGTTCCTCAATACCCTCTTAGTATTCTCCTTAAAAAAACTTGCTGTATTGTTTTAGATTTAGGCGTTTTGAATGAGCTTCTGTTATATACGTGACAAAACATTGAAGTTGTTCATTAAAGTGGTAGTTGTAGGCCAATAGTGAACCAACGCTGAGTAGATAGATTGATGGATGGATGGATAGATGGTTGGGTTGGGTTGGTTCGTTGATGGTTTGAAGTTGGTGTTGCTGGCTAGTCTATTGAGTGTGCCTGTTTAGACGTTCTTGGGGTTTGGATCCTGCTGATGATCTAGATGATTATAACAATAATAATGATGATGATGGGCTCGGTCAGCACATCTTCAGCACTTCAAGAAAAAACGAAACCACAAATCGTGAAAGATCCATGACTTGCACTGCTAGAAAAACCCGTAAAGATGAAACATAATGGTACAATTCTTCGTGGCCAAAAAGTTCTATAAGTCAAGTGTTAAAAGTTCAAAATTTTCTCAATGGACTGAACTTTTGTAAATATTTTTTTTTGAAAAGCGCAGATTGGATTGTCACTTTCTGTAATTTCTAGTAATGGTGTTTGAAAACGACTCGCACAAGGTTTTTTCATTTGCTCATTGGTATTCATCAGGAGTGGATCTGGTTGATTTAGGGTGTCAATCTAGGGTGATTTATAAATTAATTTAACTCGGTCGTAGGCGTGTCTGAGTTTGATGCCGATCGCTGAGCGAGGACCCACATTTGGTTTATCTCGTGAATCAATCGAAAAAATTTGTTCAAATCTGTTTTATCTGATTGGACCCATTATTTTGGTTGCGGCACTCACGTATGGATGTTCAGGGCGGGGAGCTAAATAAAGTTTTATTGGAATTGTCTGGATGGGACACACATGCAATAAAGACGAAATGTGCCACAAACAAACAGCATGTTGTTTGTTAACATGTTTTCCAAAAGTGTTCAAAATATCAAGAAAATGTACTCCATGGGCTTGAAATAGTACGTATGGACCTGCTTGCTTATTTTTCAAACATCAAATAAAGCAACGAGGGTCTCATGGCTTAATGAAGTAAAGATATTCTATAACTAACCTCTCAAGTTAAGATATGAAAATGAGTATGAGGACATCTATCGAACCACCCAAATCTAGTGACTCATAAACCAAGATAAAAGCACTCCTTGGTGGGTCAAAGAAGACGCCGCTTTATTTGCAAATCAAACGTCTTCATATTGTCGCCGCACCCTGTTTTGATATGAATTTTGCTGAAGGAAAATAATAATTGAACATTCAAATCCGAGCAGATCTTTGTGGGTTAATCCGGGTCTGTAGCAGCATGACTTGATGAACTTTCATTCCATATCAGGCGAGTCCATATCATCCATCGTTTTCACCGACCTTCTACTTCTCTCTTCGTTCAGGCTGATCCGTCATAGATGATCAAGCACTTTTGGAAAAGGATTGTTGGGTCACGTGAAGCCGCTTTTTTGGGCATGTCGTTGAGGAGAAAAACTAGATTAGTTCGATAGCATCTGATCGGAGTCGTCATCACGCCACAAACTCGATTGGTTTTTATCTCGACATTATTTTTGAAGATGGGCCTTTTGCGTTCAGATCTATTAATACGAGTGGTAGCATGACTGGTCAAAACCCAAATGTGTACTCAGAGACAAAATGTACAGGCCCATAAATCCTCCCTCCAAGAGTCTAAGCTTTGGAATGGCACACAACATTTGTCCTTTAGTCCAGATTTTTACCCATTTGACAATCGTTTTCCCCTTCCCGTAGAATGTATGAGCAATGAATCAAGTCAAGCCGATAATGGTATGCAAAGTAGGAGGGGACATAATTTGTACGCACTCACTTCTGGAGAAAAATGCCTCCTCCTCCCCCCACTCATTCTCTAGTGAGCAAGGTTCGACCCAACCCTATACTTATTGCACTCAAAGTGCATGTTAAGGCATTCTCTAATCTCAACTCGCAGAATTATTGTCACAAAAAGGGCTTCGATTTGGTTCATTGCTCATTTCTCAAACTCGTCGGAGGGACCAAAGAGAACCATCATCATGACGGCACCAACCATGGCGATGATCATAATCATGGCCAGGGTGACTGACTACCATATACTGAACACACACTACAACAGATGAGAAAGAGTGCATGAGTGTGTGTGTGTGTGTGGACATGAACGATGATCAATCTGGCGTCGTAAATCATCTTGCCTTAATCGAGTCTTTTCCAAACGATAGGGACACACGCTACCTACTACATATATTTAGCCTCCAACGAGCGACGGCACTGTATGTAGTAAGTTCGACGAAGCATCGTGAGTGTGTGTTCTTGCTAATACTTCAGGACGGAAGGTGAGCTCCTTCTTGAGATAGCGGATCATTTACCTTTAATTCCGACTGGATTTTTGGCACACCTCTGCATAACCTTTTCTTACTTTTTCTTTACTTAGGGAGAATCTGGGACAGATTTCCCCAAGGTGTATTTTCCGTGCTAATTTCAAATGCGTTTCAATTTTCGGTGCTTGCAGGAAAAGTTTGGTCGGGGATGGCGAGAGCGTGGGTAGAGCGAGATTGATGATTGGAGTGTTTAAAAAGCCGACTTTGGGGCTACTCATCGCTTTTTAAAGATATTGGCCTTCTTGACATCGGAAGACCCTTTTTCTACCTGTTTAGTTTCAGCAAAGTGCACTCGATCAAACGAGCAGAAGCTCAAATGGAAGATCTTGCTGAATCACAATTGGGTTAAGATATCGTTCGTTGATGCTCGACACACTTAACGCTTCAATCTGCCCGTTTCCTCGAAAAATGGTTCTGTATTATTTCGACTTTGAATGAATTCGAGGTGGGAGTTGCGTCAAGTAGAACTTAAAGTACCCATTCAAAGTTGAATGTGGTTTTGGCACCAAGAGAAATAAGAGGAACTCGTAGCCACTTGTCACTTCCGTTGCGAGAGTTCAAAGAGTCTTTAGCATTCATCGTGGGGACTCACTTGGACAACCGGGAGTAATAATAAACATTATGTGACTTTGTAATAGAGCCTAGTTTGTATGACAATTGGGCTCTTTAGTGACTTACGTTGATAAAGCATCGGACTTGCAACCATTCAGTTTATACGACTTAAGATTGAAGGTTATGAACGCCGCGTCCAAGTTCCTTACTGTTATTTTTCCGGGTGACGGAAATTCACAGAGAGCCTTGCATTCTTTGCATCTCTCTCCAAGGACAGCTTCGGTTGATATCAAGCGATTTTTCGGTTTGCTTTTAATGTATGAAAAATTGGCGTCCTCGTCCTGGAAATACCTTTTAAGGTGTTTGGCATAAACATATTTTTTACAACACTGGTTTTCTCACAAATCTGGCGTTACCTCTTTTCCATCGCGATTACTTATTCGATACATTTTTTTTGCAAACAATGCGATTTTTGCAATGGCATTTTTTATCTGGTTTGCAATAGAAACACCGTCAACCCCGATTCCTTGAACATCCTTTGGGGAACAATATACGACTATATTGAGTAATTAGTAATTGAGTATATATACTCGTACAAACGTAAGCAAACAAATCAATAGATCAAACTAAATAGTATAATGCCACTTTGGATAACTTTTGTTCATGGTCGAAAGTCTTTTTTTTTTATTCGAGGATAACGAGTAAATTCATGGACCAATGCCAGTTTTCCCGCCGAGTTGTTCCCTTGTGGTTCTCCGTTACGTCACATTCGAACTCGGAAGGAGAGCCAGTCAGAAAGTGATGAACTGATTGATGCCAGCTCATGGAGGAAGTGGCGATGAATGAGGGTGGTTTTGATGTGAGAAAGAAAATCAGTTTTGCTTCGTTCGAGCCCTTGTGTTTATGGAACTTTCGCCAGTCATCTCGCGTCGATCAAATCAGATCCAAATCTCGGCATCCACGTCGGATCCCAAAATTCAATGAGAAACTTCCTTTCCATCCTGGGAAATGATTTGCCACTCTATTAAAGTTGACGAGGTCGCCAAATGCTAACGAACGAACTCTTTGGCCCTTCAGGGCTCGAGAAGTGGATTTCCCTTCTGAGGAACCCTGAACTAGAGAATTGTGGTGGTATCGGCTGGCTGATATCGATGGTTCACTTCAGTTCAATTCACGATGGCCACCATTGTTGTAGTGATAATGGCTGGTGTGGAACTCACTCGACCGCAGTCGTCGTGATGATTATGCCTTAATTTTGTGATTGCCTTTGGCCAAAAATCTCCAAACTAACAACACCGTGTGCACTCACTCTCCTCTATAATATAGTACTCCAAAGTTTACGTCGTTTGTGTATTATATGCTTGCTCTCTCCATGCATGGATGAAAAACTTGTCAGCCCCACCCTGAAAGATACACCAGAGTGGAGAGTGGCCATTCCATAAGGTTGCCTGCCCACTATCTAATGTCCAAGCTCTTACAGGTTTAATATTTTCAAACAATTGGGATATATTTCAGGTATTGAGTATGATTTCTAAAAGTGGCGTCTCCAGCTGTTTACAATGTTGATCAAAATAAAAAAAAATGTCTTTCTAAATGGTGCACTGACCATGGCAAGATTATGTAACAAAGGCATAGAGAGAGGCCTTACACTTCATATCATTTCCCCCTCGCTTCCGTTTTTCTCCCGTCTCTGTCAGAGTACTCCCCGCAAGATTATAGGCAACAATTTAGCTAGATTTAATGCTTCAATTCTCACCCCTCCATCGCCGAACGATGTGCCAAGTGACTGTCGCGGCGGGCATTGTAATAATAAACTTCGGTTATTTTACACTATTCAGGATCTTGTTCTCCACGATGCTGCTCACTCACTTCCTTTCTCTCTGTTCAGGTGTGGATCCATCAAAATTAAAGCAATTTTTAATCACAAGTGAAAGAACAAGCTCACTAAGAGAGAGAGAGGGGGAGAAACATCAAGCAACAGTGCCGTTCTCGGATCCGATCCAAGCATGATGATTGTCGGCTTGCAGCTGCAGTTCTTCTGATCCAATTTTCTCTCCCTCTTTGGAACTACGGAAAACGGAAGGCACGAATTGGATGGATGTTCTTCCTATTCGCCTCTGTTTTCTCAGATCGGAGAGTATGTATTAGGGCAAAATGGATCCAAGGGATGACGCTTTGCGGTAGCCATGATTCGGGATCTTGATCTGAGACTCACTCTGTTATCTTGGACTCCCATTTAAATGAGTTTTCTAGGCGTGCAAAACATATGTTCGACATTCCACGGATGCTTTTTCCAAGACCAAATGGTTAAGACGGTGTTGGTATGTAGTAGAGACTCCTTGAGATGAGTGGGGTAGCGAGCTGGCAATTGTTATTTTAAATGCTGATTGCCCATGGTTTCATCCGGAGAAAAGGGGGATTTAAACACGGGCTGCTCGGAATGATCTTCAAATGGATTTCGGTGAGAGATCTGTCAGATATGGAAAATGAGATTGGGGATTTGTGGCCTTATTTAGCTTATTGGGTGATTTGTAATTCTGACACCTACACACTCATGCATGCACTAAAAAGCTTGAGCCCGTTTACCTCCAACCACGACACTTGAATAATGGTTCTATTGCAAAATTAGGGCCTGACCCAACCAAACTTGGAAAGCTTCCTCCTTGCTTTGTCTCAAATTCAGCCTGATCGAGTCATCACGAGGAATGTTAATACCAGACTTTTTTTCATACACATTCCCGTGTCTCTAAGACATGATTGAGGAACAAGACCCCAACCGCAGTTGCGAAAAACTGACCAAGGCTTAATTTTCCTGTCCAAAATTCACTCTCACACATGCTATCAAGATGATACGTAGTGAGTGCAGCATGGTCTCTTGATACGCGTTAACATGGTCAGTCAAGATTTTGAGAAGCTGCACGCTTGACTGTTTGACCGTGGATCATAGGGTCTCTTGACTCATAGTTGCCATCAACTTATCGTTGTGCTTTTTTAACGCTTTGGATTCCAATCGCTCAGACAAGAAATTTTGTTCTGAATAAAATGTCCATAAAAGGGATTTAAACCTTGTCAAGAGTGTTTGTCTGTTCGTTTTTTAAGCGCAACCATGTCCGACGAGGGATTTTATTTCAGACATCGAGGTATGTGCCTGCCCCGAGGGAAGGAAAACACACGTACAACGGATGATGATGATGGTGGTGGTGGTGGTGGCGAGGTATGGATGAGCAGCACTAAAATTAGAACCTACTATCCCCGCATCTCGGTTTGCTTGGATGGATGGTTGGTTGGTTGGTTGGTCGTGGCTTTTGTGATCTACTTTGTCTGACTGCCATGTGCGTATGTATCTTGTCTGTTGGTTGGTTGGCTAGCTTACCCTCCTCATCATTATTATCCATGTATGATATGGCCCATGTGATTCTTAGTTCGCAAAAATAGAATAACTAGTTGGGGGGAAAGAGAGAGATAGGCTTCTTTCGAATTCAAGGTTTTTGAAACAATTTATTGCTCTCTATGCATGATGATTGTTGTTGTTGTTGGCGGGTTGAAACGTGTGGGTAAATATATGTAGGTATGGACATTGTAATTAGTTAACTATCGAACAAGAATCAACATCTGACTAGTGCACATTGAAACTGGACACTTCTTTGAGAATTTTTCAAATGGGATTGAGAACGGAAACATATCACAGAATGTATTCAAGACACATCGAGAAACATCCAAAAGGGAAAACACACATCAAGACGAGGTGACAAAAAAGAGGTAAATGAGAGGGCAATCCTCCAACGTTGCATGGACGAGAAACCCTCAATCGACCCCTGAAAACAAAACTTCCGCCATTTCCTGTGTGACAACTTTCCTCTTTTTTTGCATGAAACCAATTTGTTTGCGTTATGCCACGCAGCCTTTGCCATTGTGTGGGATTTCACGGTGTTTTAAAAGCCAAACAGTTTTTTTCTCTCCCTCGTTTCCAGCGAGCCCATGAGTGAGAAGTGTAAAACGACAGTGAGGCTCCAGTGAGCATTAAATTCAAGAAAGAAAGAGAGGATGTTGACGTTTTTGTTGCAGTCCAAACAGCACCAAAAAATCCTCCTTTCGTCACACCTTTTTTCAATTGTTGAGGGATCAACACTAGAATTATGTGTTGACAATTGTAGTCACCCTTCTTCGTACAGTTTGTCCATCCGTTTTGAGCCTTTTTTTTAGAACTTTTGAGTATAACTTATAGGTCTTTGTTGTCAATTAACGAACCAGAGAAGGTCTATCTTGAGCAGATCTCGATGATCTCGATGGATTTTCTTTGGTCTCCTTTTTGTCATTTTCTGAGCTTGGATGACGAATGAATAAAAACAGTCCCACGTAACTTATGGGACATTCTGCATTGAAAACGTGGGCGAGAAAGGATTCCTTTTCAAAAGGAACTAAGCCAATTGAACTCATTCAGTCATGCTCAGGGTGAGAGAACTAGAACCTTTTTCCCATTGTGACGCAAGGTTGGTGGCGATTTAAAAGTCCAAGGAAGATCAATTTCCAGGCAAGATCGAGGAAGCGCCAGCCAGGTTGACCGTGAGAATGTTGCGTGAATATTTCTCAAGATTGCAAGATGGGAATCGGATTTGGGGAGATCATTTTTCTTCCTCCTACTCTTGTCGCTTCTCTCGAGTTCTCTATCGTCTTCTCGACTGGCATGATCCGAAGAATTCCTTTTGTTATCAACTAGACCTCCCACTTGCAATGGCCTCCATTGGTACAGAGAGAGTGCACAGTTCAACCAAGTCCATTTGGCCCCTAACGAGGGCTCTTTGAATGGTTGGAGGCCCTCTTGAAAGAAGAAGAAGACGGAAAAAAGATCCTTCTCCGGTTTTTCTCAAAAATGCAATTGCTTCACACTCGGAAAATTGCCCTTCCTTCCTGGCTTGTTGCTGTTCGTGTACTACGTTTGCACCACGGCGGCATCTCCAGGAACAAAAAGGTCAAATTAAGTGTCAAAAGCCACGTCACGCCGAGCAGAAAACGAACAGCCAGCCTGAAGATGGAAGATTGAAACCTTTACTCTTTCGCGGCTGAGTAGCGACATGTGCCGGCGAAAACTTTTGACTTGAAGAGAGGCCATTTCTCAAAGAGCCATTTATGGTTGGCGTCACTCAATGTTGTCCAAGAAGAACGGACGATCTTGGCGGAAGTTTTGACCGGGGGGAAATGGCAAATTGTGTGCATCGGCAATTTGGGAGGGCTGACGAGCTCAATTTGAAAAGGAATCCATGTGGTACCCTGAGTTTACTGGCTGGAGATGAAGTCAATGGTTGTTGCACCTTGGGTATTGTATTTATGGGGAAGGGGGTCGAAATTGCTCTCTTTCTCTAATTCTCGTGGCTAAGTTGCAGGGACGCAAGAGGAAGATGTTTCTCATTGCATTTTGGGGCACATGGAGAGATAAAGAAGAAACAGAAACAGAGAGATTATATGGAGATTTGGTACGAGTATGGCATGAATTTTTCGGGATGTTCTGTGCCACTGCTGAAGTAATAGCAGTGGTTGTTGTTGTTTCGTCTTCTTCGTGCTTAGTCTTGGTACGAACGTCGATGGAATGAACTCTGAAAAGTGTGTGTATGTGTAGTAATCAGGAAGGGTGGAGTCCCCCACCACTCACACACTTAAAGTCACTACCACATTTTTCTGCTGGCTAGTAGGCCATGGTGGCATGGGGGAACTTAGATTATGGTTGCTGCACTGTACGTACTACCACTCAATGGATGAGGAGCTGGTTTTCTCTTTTTGCCTCTCTCGTTCAAAATGAGTCACATGGCTTTGACGACGACGACGACGAAAACGGCGACGGACCAACGATGGAGGCCACGAGGGCTGTGGAAAAACATGCACCAAAAACACATCTGTTTGCAATTTCCCTGAAACGTGAAGAAGCACCAATGGCGAGTTCGAATCGCTGATAAGGTTTCAAGTCAGTTTTGAGGGGAATGAATGCCCAGGACTCGGGATCGTCCCAAATCAAGTAGGTCGAGGGGCATTAAACACTGATGTGTCGCTTCATGTGCAAAGCCAAGTGGTCCGACCGAGAGAAGGCTCGTTCGCAGAGTCGACACTGAAACGGCCGATCACCCGTATGCTTACGAAAATGTCGAGTCAGCTCGTCGGATCGGGCAAATTTCCATCCGCAGCCTTTCCAGGTACAGAGATACGGCTTCTCACCCGTGTGCGTTCGGAGATGGGCCTTCAAATGGCTGGACTTGGTGTACGTCTTGTTGCAACCTTCATAACTACACGTGTGGACTGTCACCTTCTTGCGTCCCCAACGTCGTCGACCCCGTTTCTTTAGTGGCACCATGGGTTGGGGTGGGTCAGGCAGGCCAAATCCTGAGACTGGCGGCAGGATCTGACCATTGGCCACACTGCCCGCACCAGGAATGCGAGACCCATGGGCCATAACATTGACATTCACACTAAAGCTGTGATGGTGATGCAGAGGTTGATGAGCCTGAGGAGGTTGGGAGTACCGGTTAAGACCCATCTCGCTCATGGCACTGACAGATGAATGGGGATGATGAGGATGGTACAGGCTTTCTGAAGAACCATAACCCGTCAATCTCGATGCTGAAGCTGCCCCCGTGCCTGTTAAAGGGGATTCCGTTGAAGGTAGAATGGTCAGGGCGCCGCTGTATTGGTGTTGGTACTGCTCGTGATGATGGTGATGCTGAGCATGGTGCTGAACCCAGCTATTCTGATGAGAGGCCGCCATCAAGCGCTGGTGTTGTTCATATTGGGCCTGATGCGATGAGGTAGCTGCAGCTGCCGCTGCCGATGAGTAACAATCTTTTGTGGAATTATTGTTTTCCAGAGGTACCCCGGAGAAGGGTGAGTAACCGTTATGATGTAGGTACCCACTGGGCGTGGGTGAACCACCGGCTCCCACACTAGACGGGTACACGGAGAGGCTGTGATGCTCGCCATGGCTTGGGTTACCCGAGGTACTTTCATTGGACCCACCTCCACTGGCTGCCGGACTAATCCGAACGGTGACTTCACTACTCAGGCCTCGAGTGTTTGAGGACTGGGATCTTGAGGTCGAGGAATCTGGCTCGCATTTAATGTTCGTCACATCAGTTGACGATGGCGAAGATGAGGCGGTTGTCTGAGAGGACGTTAGGGGTGGGGTCTCAGACAATGTATTTCCATTAGCATTGGTACTCAAGTCAAGTTGTTGCTCCTGAACAAACTGATGGTGTTGGGCTTGATGATGTTGCTGATAGTAATGATGATACTCGGCACGGTACTGTTGATGGTGGTGCTGGTATTGGTTGTGCAGAGGGTCCACACTTTGATGATGCGACAACAACCGATGATGAGGATCCATGGACGGATCTGTGGGCGTGGGGAGGATCACGCTCTCGATGTCTTGCCACATCTGAAATGGGAAATGAAATATTACAGAACGTGAACATTCGTTTTTGTTGAAATAATCCTGGATCATAAATCAGTGGTGAAATGACACATTGCTCAGTTGGTTGGCCATCTTGTGAGGTGCTTTCCGAGGATCCCTACCGAGATTCTGGGTACCTTGTTAGTAGCTTCAATTGGTCTGCTTTTTTTTTCTTTGATTCGATATTTTCCACTCAAGTTTCATGCAGCGTCAAGTAACAACGAGATAAATGGATACAGTCCATCCACTTAACCTGATTTTACTCGTAAACCCCCATCTTCTTTGAACTCCTTTGGAATTGGTGCCATACTGCATTCAATTAAAACCAGGGTCTCGTTCTTGCCCACTGGAATAGATGAGGTTTCTATGTAGATTTTCTGTGTGTTTTTGCTCAGGAGCCCTATTCGGTGTTGAGTATTGAGATTGGTCTTGATATCTCAATATGTAGATTAGCGGGATAATAAATAATCCGAAAGTTGGCCAATTCAAGTACCAACGCCTCATTGTACGGACCACTTCCTGGCAGTTGGTGATCCTTTTAAAAAGACTACCGGATCGTGCAAACGAACCTGTTGAAACAAGCTCGTTTTTCAAGCCCACGAAAACACCATAAATTTTGCTCTTGATTCTCCGTTTGACCTTTAACTTTCTCGTGGTTCCTATCTGCCAACCTTTCCAAAAATCTGGATTCTCGTAATATCCAAAGAGAGCTGGGGCATCAACTGAGATGACGAAAGTAACGCCATTTGGGAGGATCAAGGTGGCGAGAATTTCGGCTAAAATGGTTCTGCCTGATTTAGCTCTCTCTCTCTCTTTCTCGGCTCTTGATGGACCTTATGCCTTCTGGTTGGACGAAGAAGAAGGAGGAGGAGGAAGATTATTATTATTATGCACGAGCCAGCAATTGGAGATGAAATACTTTAAATGTTGCTTTGTTATCTCCACGTTTTGGAGCTTGCTTTGGGATAACTCTCGACCTGGTGCACCACATATCCGCAAAACCTCTTGCGATAAAGTTTAGTGATGTCAAGTCTTTGCATAAAGGCCTTAAAAATGAACCCTGGTCCATGTACTCATTTACCGTTCTAAATTGATTATTAAATTTATGCTCCTGTCGTCTTTCTTTGGTTTAATATGTAAATTATTGATTGGAATACAGACCCAGGAATAGAGTCTTTCGCCGAGCGAGACAGTTAATATCTTTCGTACTAAAAATTCACGATTTCTCGCAAAAGAGCAACGCGTGCCACGTGCCAAGCCACCAACTAGTAAAGGTAAGCGAGGCCCCTAAACTCTTTATGACATTGGTTTTCAGAGCCAATGCGGCACGAGCATCCATGAAAACCCATCTTAAGCAAGCGTAAGCCAGATTTTGGGGATGCTTCTTTGTGCTCCGTTTCAAACTACGTAGGTACACATACGTAGTAGATTGGCGGCCATTTAACTATTATGAATATGGCTTACATGCGTTGAGATGAGATGTGCACTATGAAACCCGAAAAAGGAGGGCGAAGAGGCTTGTCTGAAGCAATAAACATCGTCTAACAAGCTCGAATCACCCTCTCTTTTTTCTCTTTCTACCTCACGGTGAACCACGTGGGTTGGAAACTGAGGAAAGAACGCCATTTCAGCGAAAATTTTGACCCTTGCTCAAAAAAGCAAAATATATTTTCGCAATATGTGATTAAGTGGGGCATAGTTTCCTTGTCCAGGGTATCATGCACGAGACCATCATCATCGTGGCTATCATGAGGAGGTTCTCGCGTTGTTCTTTTTTCTGACATAAAAAATTCTTTCATGAAAGCCCACACGATATCACGGATAACGAGCCTCTCATTACTTGTCTATCATAAGCTGACCTGAAGCCTCTTCAAGAAGCATGTACCTCATACGCTGCTCATATCTCATGTGAATTGAATTATTACTCCTCAGCCAGAATGTAAAGGAAGGCCAGCAATTTCAGAGTGGTTTTAGAATTCGAAAACTTTTGGAAAATGAGCAGATGTGTCAAGATTACACAAATATTCTAAAAACATGGGTTTCTTTCAAGATTGAATATGTTTTTACCTTTTAGCATAAACAACAAAGTACGACGAATACGATGATAGTAGTAGATGAGAAAAAATTGCAACCCTTCAGTTGTCAGCAGAGGCAAAATAATAATGTCTTGCTTGGTCAGAGGCGCATAATGTACAAAAGGCATCTTAATTCCTGAAATGGGCCAATTTTCCGAATTCCAGAGGAACCAAGATTGCACCATTCTTTTGTTGAAACAGCCATGCTCATCTCATGTCTTTGAGGGCTTGAGGGCAAACCCAAAAGACCATAAGTTAATGCATTACGCTCTGTACATTACTACACAGCGTGTGTATGCACTAAAACAAGTTTGCCCTTCTAGGTATCTCTCTCTAAAAGGGGCATTTTTTTCAGTTTCATTTCGCTTTTTTGATATTGTGAGGGTATCGTGTGTCTCATGCATGACTAGAAATTATAGGGTCCTGCTATTGTTTGTCCGTTCGATCGGAAATAAACACAGCTATTGACAAGTGGCATTTCCATCACGGCTTTGTTTCCCCTCTCGTCAGCTTCCTCCGTTTTTATGTTTAGTATGGGCCTGGTTATTGGAAAGGCTGTCATGTCACATTTTTTTGTTTTACATATTACAGAGATTTCATGAAGACATTTCTGAAGCCACGTGTTCAATCCTAGCAGGGAGCGGCGAAAAGGGATCTTTGGTCTTAATTAGAGCGTCATAATTATAACCTTTGAAACATTTAAGTCGTTCGTTGGCATTTCCATTTGTCATAACTGAATGCACACCCCTCAGTTTAAAAATCCGAGATTGAAGGGATCTGCCAGAAATGGCGATCCTGAATTTCAGAATTTTCTCCTAAAATGCCAATAACTCATGGCAAAATTGATCCTCAGTTGGCATTATTTTACACAGGAAGGTTCAAATTGATAGCTCCGTGAGTCATTTGTAATTGGACGGGCTTGACCAAAATGTAAAGCACCTGTCATACTTTTGATATAAGAGAATACCAAACACACACAATGCCAGTGCACATTAAAACCTATTAGGACGAAATCACGACCCCTTTCAATGAATGAATGGAACAAAATGAATGAAGTTTTTTTTGTGTCCGACAACACCTCGCGTGCATCAAGCACGTTCGAGACATTAACATTACATTTGGTCACACTTGAATCACACTGACCAAAAAAGTAAACAATTTTACCGTTTCAGTGAGCCAGCTCTCAAATCGGCCAGAAAAAACAAAAATGTCTCGACGGACAAAGTCTTCAATAAAATAATTAAACCCATATTAATAAGCTGCTTTCAGGTCTTCATTATTTTACATTATGATAATCCAAACACAATCAGAGGAACTTCGGGCACGATTTTACAGTGTGTTTAGCAGTCCTTTCTCGAAATGAACTGAGTTGTTTGAATGAATCAGGTGTTTCCATGGGTTGGGATACCCTCGTTTCGGACCAGAAACTCCGCAATCTGGCATGTGCTCTTCAAATCCTCAATGGTATGTCTGTCTTTGCTCTTTTATAGGACCCTTCTCCTATATATTAACCGACGCTTTTGATAGGGCACGGATTCGGGAAGATCCTGTGTGTTTCATCAATTTCAAGAGCGTGATTGAAGGTAGGAAGAAAGAAAGCATGAGTAGGGGATTGTTGGTCGTTAGCTTTGCGGTGATTTCCTTTACTTGTCTATTGGAGAGACTTGATTGAACGAACGAACGAACGGGGTAAGGCGTTGTGGACGGCAGCCTCGACGATGCCTTCAACAATCGCCTCGTCGCGGTTGGCTTCTTCCAATAAGGAAACCATCATTGGAGACCGCTAACACGTGCTGAGAAGTCAATTACGGGTTCCGATTGTCTTGAAACTGCTTGAGTGGTTGGTTGGCTATCAAACAATCTCAAATGGATTTGTCATTCTGTGACAAATTTGGAGAAAGCAGGATCATCGTGTCTTCATTTTCAGTTCAAAGTGGTGGTTTGGGATGATGGTATTTTATCTGGCAAGGGGGGAAGAAGATTGGGATATTTTGTTCTTGAGAATAGAGTGGGGATTGATGGGGGCCAATTGGAGATAAAATGAACTTCCTGTTGGTGGTCGGGACGCTGAAGAAGTAGGTACGATATCGTACAGGAAACATGAAAAATAAGACGAGAACTCCAAGAAAAATCTTTTCACGCTTCATATAACCATTCCGGTGTACGTACTACAAGTACATGTGCTTGGTTTGTTCTCTATGGTTTCGTCAGGGAGGGGGAGAGAGAACCGGAATGAATGAGGAGAAATCTGCCGCTTCCTTCACCCAAGCCACCAACAAACACCAAAGCCATGAGCCAAAGGACCATTTGATTTAAACCACAACAATGTTGTTATAGGAAGTTCGGAAGTATCTTGCACAACTTGGTGCAAGCATGCTCCCTTGAAGAACACCACTTGTCAAACCGATTGATAGGTTAACTGATGGCAGGTGGACACAGACAAAAGGTGGAGAGACTCTACCGTCAACGGAGATTTGGAACACCGTCTTGGCAGTAAGAAATTTTTTACCAAACGAAAAAAGAACCTCTTAACATCCCCCAGGCTTAAAAGCTTACTATTGCATTCATAAAGCCAATATCATATTCATCAAGTGTCTAGATTTGCCACATTCGAAGGGTTTCAGTGAAGGGGGTCTCATTTCGCTAACCAGTCCCTTTCTCTTTTTTAAGGAAGTTCATTTTTTTCGCCAGAATATCGACGGCAGGAAGGAATTGTGAAAGAAAGTGAGTGTGATGCATCCAAACCACCGAAGGCCAAACAAAAGGTGTTGTCCCCGATGTTCTTGAACCACATTTCCCACCCTGGTGCATGTCTAGTCTGAGTGGTTCAATAGTGCGTATTGTACTGTGCTGTACCCTACGTTTGAGATCATGGTCTGTTGCCTTCTTTCCTTTGGGTGGAGATGCCACAACCATTTTTCTAATGAACAAGAAGTCAGCCGACTCCGTACGTACGTACAGATAGAGAAGAGACGACTTGCATTTTCAACCAAGCCCGACCGTACCACACAATCCGACTTTTTAGGGACGATCCCGTTTTCTGTGTTTAGCGTTCATTGTACAACGCCCTAAAAATCACCAGCGAGCATTGAACCCCTCCGAGCAAAATCAGAGTGACGAAAACTCGTCAAAATGATGCTAATTTTACAAATCCCGCGGATACTTGTCTATATAAGTAACAAAGAAATAGGAAGAAACGCCGCGATTTTGGAGGGAATCTTTTAATTTTAGAGGGGAAGCTTCGGGAGAGTATTTCCTTTAATTGAGATGGCCACCCTGACGAATGGACTTGATACGAGTTTGGCAAAGGTGGAGTCGATTTTCTGCGGTTGAAGTAGCTGATGATGATCTTCGTCGGGACTGTCTGTTTCTGTGGTATGGATGGTCTTTTTAGGGTGGATTGAAGATGATACTGTGTCCGATGCATTCACCTGGTTTCATTCACTTTTGTTTCAAGGTGGAGTCCATGAAAAAGAACAAAACCGCTGCGTTTTCAAGGTCGGATATTGGAGGGTTTTCATTTTTTTTCATCAAAAAGCAAAGACCACACGGTGTGGACGTTGCGTTGGAAGCAGTAGCGACAAATTGGCGAACAGACGAGCCAATCGGATCGTTATTTCTGGCAACTTTGTTTCGGCCATGATGATCTTGCTTCTCTCTGCTTGAATGAAGAAGACTTGCTTGACGCAGAGGCTACTGGTGAGGATGATCATCATGATTCAGAGGAAGTGGTCGTAATATCAGGATACTTGTCTACAAAATGACTTGTCCAAATCGCGCTATCTCATTCGTCTGGCCAGTTCAGTCCTTCATTCCAATAAAAAATGGCGCTGCAAATCGAATGCCTTGTTACTTCCCCGTTTGCCAACCATGATCTGCTACTCAGTCAGAACATCTTCTCGGCGATTGGTTTAAAACCGCACAAAAAATTGGTCTGTCTCCAAGTGAGTTGGCATTGATTTGTACTAGTCAGAGTTTTTGAGAACAATCTGATGTACAAACACTTTTTATTAAATCTGATGGCTTGATCAGGTGACCACAAGAAACGCAGAAGACGGAAAATACGTATGTCTTCTTCAAATTGCCGACCAATGGTGTAAAAGGTGTGAAAATTGACTTGTAGGTCATCAAAAAATATGATATCTTCCATTCATTTCTTCATGTTTGCAAATTTGGGTTAGAGGAAAATTACTCGCGGTGAACTCGTGTAGAATGTGTCGAAAATTGAATCCAAGTTTCGGGCTTGGAGCTTGACATCTCGAATAAGCTTTTTAAGCAGAAATGTACATAACAAAAAAACATGGTAGAGGTGAAGAAGACTAACATAGTCATGGATGATGTAGGCCTCTTTTGGTGGTGTCACACGGGGTCTAACAGGGTTAAGGGATTTGTAAAGTTGGTGCGGAAATTGACAGGCTTAAGGGAGATTTTATTTCTAAATAGATATAACTTTTGACATGGCAGAAGCGCTTTTTTTTATATAAAAATAGAAATGATAAAAAGGATGCGGATGTTATAGTTGTAAGGCAAATGGGATAATTTGTGTAATAATGGGCAAATGTCAAACACTGGCCTTGGGTTTTTCAGGGGTTCATAAAGATGGGTGCAATAGAAACTACGACACAATCAAAATGTTTTGTTGCAACTTTCAAACGGAATTTTGATTTGATGCTCATACCCAGGTTTGATACATATGGCTAATAGCCCATTACACTGAGATTGGAGTCCCCGTTTATCAAGACATTCGTCTGATGATATCATCATGTTTGTTTACGTTGAACAATCAAACCAGCCAACCAAAATACCTCTCAATACTCCGATGATACGAAAGAAATACCTTTGTCCTAAAGAATGATTGCTACTCAGTTTATTCCTTGCAAGATTCAAGATCAAGACAAGGATTGGAACCCTATGGACATGTACAAAATCTTTGAAGGCATTTGTATGTCACGGCTATTATTGCATATATGTAACTCCCACAAATTAGCACCCTCAAATAAAATCAATCTATTGAGGACGAAAGCAAACAATTATTTCCTTCTCGCCAGTGACCCTCGGATAGGACCAATGGCTCTGGTCCGAACCAAGCTTCATCCATACAACGACAATCAATCAAAGTGTCAACAACCAATGTGATCAAAATTTCGTTACATTATATCTGTATCTGTTAACTCTCACCTTGATGACGTGACCCAATCAAGGCGTCTTTTCCGGTGTATTTTTTCAGGACACTATCACCACAAGTATCACACCAACGGCTTCTTTTCCTTGAATACAACAAACACTCAACTCTAGCCCGTTCAGGCTGTCAAACACACCTAACAGTTAGGCCACAACATAATTTACTTCCAATTAAAGTGCCTTTTCCAACAGATGTGTAACCCACTATTGGCTTCGTCGAGGCGTCGCCGTCAGTGACGCCGCCTTTGGCGATTCGCACGCGGCAATTGCCGCTCCGTAAGAGCTCGCTCTCTTCTTGGTATTTGGCCGCGCGTTCGCCGCTTGATCTCTCCAGGCGTTCTTCGCGAGTGGCGGCAGGAGTTTCTCGGATGGCTCGAGGAGGGAGCAGGGAGTCTCGTTAGAAGCTTTTTCAGGAGGTGACTTGGGCAAGTGTGTGGAGGCCTGTAGGTAAACACTGACTAAGCTCACCTTCCGAAGGAGGCCCTCCAGGCGGCCAGCTGCCTCCATGTGTGAGTGGATCTCGTTAGTGGCTGGCTGAATCGGCGGCGAGATGTGAGATCATGTGTGTGTCAGTGTAAAGAGCCGGCATGCCTTGAACGGGAGTAAGTGCCCACAAAAATGCCTCTTTACAATCACATATGTGAGATCTTCGTCTTCAGTTCAACCAACAGAAGAGTCTACGGCGGATAAGAAAAGGGGGGGGAGGCAGCGGCCATGCTGTAGAGGGAATCTTCTGCCTCAATTCAGCGGAAGTGACTTGGGGGCCACGAGAAGTGTCTTTGGTGGCCGAGAAAGAGAGAGTTTTCATTGTGGGCGGGGCGTGTAAACTCCATTTCTAAGGAGGTACACCCCCGTCTGCTCTGATGTGTATACACATACATATATATCTGAAGGGGGAGCGAGTGAATGTGTGTGTGTGCGCTGTTCATGCTAAAGTCAACAAATTAGAGATACTTTTCTTCCTTTTGCCTTGTGCAAATAGGATCAAGAATTGGGTCCACTTACTTGGCACGGAGCTCGTGGCGAGTTGGCCATGGGATTAGGTAAAGCAACAATAGAGTCACTCTGAATAAACTTGATTAATGGAAATCAATTTTCCACACAAAGGAGGTCCCCTTCATTCTTCAGGACTCTTGCAGTGTGTGCGAGTGCGTGCCGTAGGCCGTGCGGTGGAAATTTCTTTGATCATTACTATTATTGAGTTTCTTGGAATGCAAATATAACGGCCAGCTATTGAAAAGCCTTGTTACAAGGGCACTATTTGCTTTTGGATCTCTTTTTCTTGACTTGTTCCACGAACCTCTGGCTTCTAATCTGTTCCAAAACATATTCTTTGATACACGTCCAGGCCATCAGTTTCCATTCAGGTCTTTGTCAGTGTAGCTAACGGCCCGTTGTATCTCCGAAAAGTAGGGTGGAGTACTGGCAATAATGAATTTTTAATGACAGTTGCATCTTCGACTTATTTGGTCGGAGAAGCCAGACTCGTTCTTATCGTTTTAAAAGCCTCTTTATTTGATACATGAACAGTACAACAAAAACCTTGGTCGAAAGAGAAAGAGGATGAGGAAATTTCCGAATTTCCTCCCCTGATGAACCGTTGAAGCGTTTGGCCATGTCGTCCTTTAGGAAAGTACAAGAACCCAGTTCCAGTTAACTTCCAAAGAAATTTAGCAACGCCCTCAATGCACACAGCAGTATTTCGATAAATGTATATATAAACAGAACCACAACAAAAGCTTCCAGGAGGCTCAAAATGCAACATCAAGGTTAGTTGATGAGTTTTATTCCATAAATAGAGAGGGGCTTTGTAATGTAATGAGTGCAATGGTTATGCTCGTTTTTAGTACATACGTGTTCCGCTTGGACAAACATTTTTTCCCAGGACCAAAGAATGGGTAATCCATCCCTTTGATATCTCAATCTTGAGCTAATGAGAGAGTACTGATTCTTAGGACTACCTCATTGGCTGGCAAGGCCTCAATTTAAATCCGATTCCTCACAGAATAAATATTCCACCTCCCACCATTTAGAAGACCCACAGCCAAAGGGGCCTTGAATGCTCAAAAAACATCTCAATAATCGATGATGACGAAAAGCAAGCAAATGGAGCTCCAAGATCGTCGACTTTTGGCCTCAAGGATGCTCAAGATCACTCTCATGAAAGCCAAATACCAATTAGACCTCTGACACTAAGGACTAGATGACTTTATAATGTGAATTAGAAAATTATTCAAACTCAGCAGCTTTTTTTTGCTTTGAAAAGCGACAAGATATATTGCTAAAAATCCGGACGGAAGGCGCAATTTGCAAGTGTTCGAGACATTGAATCAGACGTCTACCCCTTGCAGGTTCATTTTGCCAAACTTGTGGTTAGCAATTGGGCACGCATCTTCTGAAAAATGTGGGAGGTCGGCTACACATGGGTTCGACTTTCTAGTGTATATAGTAGAGTGTAAGATTCTAGTTGGACCACTCTGAATCGTGTCAAGACCAGTGAATGTGGCTGGACCCGGAATTCAGGCGTGAAATCTTGGATGGATGTGGAAATCGTGGGAATTTTGCTCCCAGGAATTCTTCAATGACTCAATCAATCAGGCTTGAAAGAGCGAGTTTTATCCTAAATTTCATGTTTAAGTTTCCTCACAATCATTAAGTAGTGCGTTGGCGTTGTTGGTTGGTGTCAGTCATTTCGAAAAGCAAGCGACACTGACTTTTTCCTACTCGTCTGATTTCAAACGGCAATCCAACGACCGTTTAGTCATCTTACATCTACACAATAGCGGGTGGAGTTAAAAAAGTCTATGGCAGTCAAACGACTTTGGTAGATGGTTCAGCTACAAGAATCGTTTTGGCGTCAAACCACAAATCCTGGTCGGATGGCAATAAAATCGGCGTTAAGATTTCGGACGACAAGTCGATGCACCGTTCGACGTCTTGACAGTACAAGATTGTTAATAAACTATCAAGAGTCAACATGTTAATAATAATCGTTCGCTGTTCCTTTTCCGACTGGAATCCGGTTCTATGGCAGGGTGATTGAATAGAAAATAAATGTGTTTTCCAAATCTGAAAAGCAACTTTCAAAGAGATTGAAAGATACCAGGCACACCAAAGGGAAAAGAGAGAGATGGAGATAGGTGGCATGAAATTTGTTGGGTCATTGTTGTTCAACTGGATTAGCACAGCGATAGCAAGCGAGTCTTGAGAAAATGTTCACCATTTTGCCAAATATCGCCGAGTAAATAGTGCACAAAGAGAGAGAGCTTGACTTCCTTACCAATACCGTCAATATTAGCCTCGTCCAAACCGGGATCTGGAGGGCATCCATTCATCGGAAGAAGGATGTTTGCTTCCGATTTGTTGGTGGCTCTTTAACACGACTTTGATTTGTTTACCGACCTCAGGCTCAGGGTGCCC
The DNA here is from genome assembly GCA_010645155.1 of Tigriopus japonicus. Classification (NCBI taxonomy): domain Eukaryota; kingdom Metazoa; phylum Arthropoda; class Copepoda; order Harpacticoida; family Harpacticidae; genus Tigriopus; species Tigriopus japonicus. The sequence goes on from CM021323.1 coordinate 6,299,914, forward strand.
ACTTCCGATTGTGTAGAAAGTTCTGACAAACATTTTTAAAGGCCAATTCAATGTTTTTTGGAGCCAGTAACCCTTTTTTGCCAAAATATGTATCTGCGTCATTCATTACTCAATGAACGGAATCATAATAACAATTCTGACGTGATCCATTGGCTGCTGCTGTTGTTGTTGGGTGGCCAACCATTACCATTGTTCTGTATCCGTGAACAACACAGGACACACGCACAACCAGAGTAATTTTGGTCAAATATTTGCAGGCGAGACTCTCATCGGAAATTGTTGTTCAAATGACTCTCCAATGTCCATTGATCTCAAATTCCAGTGGAAACTTTCTCCACTCCTTCTAAACCTCGGGTGTCCTTTGAGCCTTGCAATTCGGTTTGCTTGACAAAAATTTTGGTCAAATGGTTGAATTCGGAAACAATTCTCAGGTAACGATACCTGACCAATTGGTGTGATTACAAGAGTCATTTGAGTGTATCTCAAATATACTGTGGGCTGACGGAGAGAACGGGCCTGATGGAGCTGAGCTTCCGATTTGTTCTCGAATCCATTTGCGGCTGAATACTCTTTAAAGTGGTGGCAAAGTTTCGGAGGAAATCAGCGCCCATGGACTGAATAACGTAATAAAACAATGGTGGATGGCGAAAAAAAGAGAGTTGCCGTTTGTTGCCACAGTCTTCTGTTCTTTGAGGGTTCAGAGTTGACTTGGATTGAACTTGGCCAACGCCCTTCGATGTCGTCGTCAAAAAACCCTAGCTCTTTGTTCAGACATCGGAGGTTTGAGAGGAAATACACGTACGTACGAGGCTCATTCAAAAGGCACACAATCATGGTCGTTCTAATAAACATGAATGATGCTGCTTGTGATTAAATGGAAAACAACCCAGTTCAGGAAGTAGTCCATCAGCGTCGCTGAAGGAACGTGGAAGAGAAATTTACATCTCTTGGAAAGGAACATCAATTGCGAATGAGAAGCGTTTCTATCGGCACTGGGTTCCCTACAGAACATCTGACATTTAGTGGACTACGAGATGTATTACTATCAAGAAGCATTGGTAGGAGGTGTTGCTATATTTGCACGAGGAGGAACATGTTTGCCGGCATTTGTCAAAAGAAACAACTTCATTTCAGGCTCTTTGGAAAGGCGTCTGATGTACTGTACGTAGTCCAAGCTTGGTTGGTTGAGTCGGTCATCCTATTCGGCGAACTTTTCTCTCGTCGATCACCAACATCATGGAGTCATGTCATCTCCCTGTGAGCTAGACAAGTGAAATCCTCACAAAGAGAGATGAACTCAATTTCTCACCTCATAAAACCCAAGGCTCGTGACTACTCAGGGTTCCTCCTCGGCCTCACCATTCCCCCCCAATTTGTATTCGGCATCACTACAAAGCGTGCCAAGGAGATCCTTCAAATGACATCCCTGACAGGTTAAAAAAATTCCAAGCATTTTTCACTTGACCCAGGTCTCTGAATGGTTCGCAATAAGTGGCAAATCGTGATCCTCTGACATGTGTTTGACCGCCGAGCCAACAACTCTGAGAAAGAAAGATCTCGCGCCTTTTGAATTCCGCAAGAATTGCCGACTTTAAGTCAAGTCCTCCATCCACCGATCTGCCGAAACGGCATTTGAAAACTGGCCCTGGCCAATCAGTATTTACTAGCGCAATAACTTGAAGCAATTTGATCTTCAGTCATGATACAAGGGCACTCAGTTATAGTTTACGCCCACAACAATCTGTCACCCCAAGCAAACTCAGAAACACCAAAGCATGTTGCTCATATTTTAAATGGAACACGAAGAATGAGGGGGAGACAGAAAGAGCCGAGAATAGAGAGAGAGAAAGAGAGCAAGAAAAAATCAGAACTGGAAAAAAGCGAGATAATACTACCATTAGTGTCAGGTAGACAAACCAACCATTTGAAAATGGAGAAGCCCGGGATCTAACACATCAGGTTTCTGAGAGCATTCAAACTCAACATGGGATGAAATGTTGAAGAGGGTGTTATCTTTTTATCCCCAGGAGGTAGGCTCGATTTTGTCTCCATTTATCGGCCATTATACCCACCAGAGGCGCTGTTTACGTAAGATGAAAGTAAGGAAGAGATTAATCTTATTCAGCTGACGAGTTTACATTTCTATATACCACATGCAAACTTTGTGCTGAGGGGTGTATGTGCAAACCAGAATGATATTTCTTTTCCTCTTTGATTGCTCCTTTCAACATGTTTTCAGTGCTGAGCTGACTGGGGAGAAACTATCTGTCTCTAATAAGCAAATGTCAGATTTAAGCACCTTCGGAATGTTACAGGCATTTTTGTGGATAAGCAATGATACCAATCTCTGAATTTTGGACTTCTTGACTCGTTTGACGTTCAACAAAGCTCCGTTTTACCTTCATCCCCTCCCAACTTTCGTCCTTCCCCAGACGTCATCCCAACCAAAATTGAATTCCGCAAATGCACTTCAAGCCAAATCGGTGTTCGCCAAGAAGTCCGTTTTCATCCTCACTAATATACGAGTACAATGGCTCGTGCCTGCTCCAATTTGAATGCCGGTGTCGCTTCTGCCTCTTTATCCAACAGCACAAACCCACTAACTCATAGTTGACTCTCAGTTGGGTTTTTAATCCCCGTGGGCTACCAGAAGGCGAAATAATGCCCATCTCTTGATCATCATCATCCAGCACTTCTTCCTTAGGCTTTGCTTGCGAGAGATTGCAGTGATTTTCATTTCACCGCCATGAACTTGACTTCTCCGGATTATCGGCCTTCACAGGTTGGACTCAAGTCCGAAATGGAGTATAATTTAAATTCCAAGTTCACTCTAAACTTGATTCTACGTAGACCTACACACACTGGGGTGAATGGATGAGGTTTTTAGTGGTTCACCTTCATCGACCCAAAGGGCCCTCTCTCTCTCAAGAACTGGCTTCTTCTTGATGTGAGTGCATTCACAAATCCGAGTTTTGGCATTCGGACTTGGAGTGACAGGAGCCAGATTAATAATCGTAATCACTCAACGACGCTCTCAGCGCTTTGTTTTGACATGGCCACTGAAGAAGAAGAAGTCTGTTTTGAAAGATTGGTAGAGAAGGTTGTCAGAGTTCTTGAAATGGCCGCTAGAGGGCCAAGAACTTTCATCTCTTTTGTCATGACGTTACTGGTATCCTTGAGATTAAAGTGAATGTTTCTTCAATTGATGTGAGGGACACAAATCTTTGCCGATTAGGCAATAAATGTCGGTTTGTTCGGGGAAGAATAAAATACTGCATATTTGACATCTCGGCCAAGTCTCATTGTGTGCGTATGTGTAGTTGAACTTCTCTACCACGATGATGTTGACAGCGGATGTGGACGAATCTCAGGTACATTTTACCGAATACTGTCTGTTTAGTACAGCGGACAAGCAAGCTAGCTAGCAAGCTCTACTGGAAGTAAAGTTGTTAGAGCATCTCTCAAGTTTTACCATTGACTCAGCCTGGCTTCCGGTTGAAACACACTCAACCATGTCCTTTTTCGACACTGAGGAAAAATTACATTTTGTCATTAAAGTTTCAGCGTCTTTGGTCTTGACTAAAAAAAATGAACTTAAACAGTGCACCAACAATGAAAAGGCATTTCGGTACATGCATTTTCTAGACAGAGACTCTGAAGATACGGAGAGAGAGCAAAGAGCAAAGCTAGGGGGAAGATGAGATAATCAAAGGAGAACACCATAAACAAGAGGACCTGACATCAATCTGGAATGATGCTGATAATAATGATGACGAAGAAGAAGGAGAAGGAGATCTAGGAGAACATCCTACTAGTTAAAATAATTTTGGAATGCAAATATGGCGTGAGAAGAATGTTCTCGTAGGGAAAAGAGCAACTATCCAAATCATCAGAAATTCAGAGTGGTAGTGTTGTTTTTTTGAGTTCACTAAACTGAGCCAAAGGAGCTGTTCGCTTACTGGATCGCGGATGGACGGTCATGTCATAATTGCACACTTCAGTGGATCTGGCTTTTGTTTTTGCTCGATGACCATCGTCATGATTCGGATCATGACCAATGCTCTATTATCCAGTACGTGCAACATGGTTGGAATACGGACTACATACACAGGATAATTACCCCCCAATTGAGTGATGTGAGCGAGACCTACTTCGAGTACGTAGTAGTCCACAATGACTTGACCATTCATTCCGCAAGGATCGGCTTTTGGCTTTTGTTTTTACGTTTTAATGGCTTCTCTCCACATTCCATATCCGATCATCCATCCTGAATGCACCATTTTTAGGCCATAAAAAGCGGTGTCAGTGAGAGACATGTTTGTTATTGGCGTGAGCTAAAGGCAACAAAGCTATCATTCCCAAGTATTATTTTAAAACCAAATCAACGGACTCGAAATTATATCTTCTGTGTGATATGCAAGTTGTTACGATGCAATTTTAGGAGAAGACTTGAAGTAGAGGTTGTTTGTCCTCTCAGATTGAGACAAACAGCGACTTCTTCTTTTCTCTTGTCGTGAATGACTTTGAATGAATTCATGATTAATTGAGGGTTTAATTGGGGCCAAGCCCTCCCAACGAGACTCTTGCCATCCTCCTTGTAGCTGTCTAAAGAAAGATTGTCCTCTCTCTGTCTGGACTTTGGGAACTTTCCGCCAAAGATTCTCACGGTGTTGGTTGGATAATGCGCTGACAAGCATTGACTAGACACAAATTGAGGACCAGCAATGAACATTTCGAGTGACCAGTCCAATGCAGGTGGCACAGACTTGAATATGGATCACGCTTTTGTCCCGAAGACAAGTTCCAATTACACGGTGCATCCTGGTCATTCACGTCTATTTTGAGTCGAGCTGAGATTTCAATCTGAGCCTTGTTCTCCTGTGTGATTGAAGAGTCCTCCAAATTCTCACGTTGCATCTGATCCAGATTTTTGGAGATGGAAAATAGAGTGCCGATTTAGATTTCAGTGAAATTTCTCACTTCCTCTGTGAGCTATTTCCCATTGCTCCCTCGACATTCAGGCACACGGGGAAAGCGACCAACATCTCTGTAGTATGCCAATCAAAACCCGTTTATGAACCAGAATGTCAAATGGCTGACTTTGGCGGGAAATCACGGGATTCTCTAACCCCTCGTCCTCCATACTACATCATCGTCAAGCTCTCGTGCAACGAGGGGGTTGGATTCATGGATGCCATTGACCTGTCCATTTGAATCGGCTTTATGTGTATGTACGTAGTACGTACTGCCAACTGCGTCTCTTTCATGTAAATATAATGATTTTGATCATGCACACTCACATGACGTTTCAGGGCTGCCATGGGTCAATTTGGAAGCCGGTGACCTGCCAGAGAGCCTCCAAAATCACAGACAAGAGGACAACCCTGAGACTGTTCCCAAGATAGAGCATGAGAGAACACTTTTAGACACTGGATAGACCCTTGAACAAATGTGCCAGACTCTCAAATCTCAACGTTGCATGCATGATCAAGGATGGCTTGAATCTTTCGAAAAGAACCTGGAATTTTGGATCTGAATAACCTGTTCTTCAGCAACTACAGTATAGCAACGAGTTTATTCATTACGAAGGAGGAAGGCAAGCGTCAACAAGGAGCGGTTTTTTGACATTTTACCGACCACATTTAAGCTTAATTCTGCCTTTACGAGAATCTATTTCCAGTCCTAGATCTGACTTATGCTTATGTATTGTTTTCGATTGCAGGAGATGTAGAGGAAGTGAAGTAAAGTCACATCAAAGGCGTCCAAAAGTCAAAACAAAACCAAAGCTCCAACCATCCACCTGCAACGAGTAGAATCAAGTTGGACTGAGATTGCAGAGAAATGATGCCATCGACCTGTGGGAAAATGTACGAGATTTTTCCAAGCCAGTTGATAAGGACCAAAACCGGATGAGATTTAACCGCGATGTGTATGTATTTTCGATTGCATATTTTCCACACATGTCAAAACAGAACAAGGGAGCATTGATCAAAGGGCATTGTATGAAAGACTAGATCACAGGTCCATGGACACAGTACATTGAGAGATGCACGAGCTCCTGATGTGAAGTAAAAATAAAGCCCGCTATGCTATGGCTAAAGCACCATGTGCCTTTTCATGTGGAGCGAAAGATGGTCCGATCGTGAGAAGGCTCTCTCACACAATCGACAACGAAACGGCCGATCCCCCGTGTGCTTCCGGTTGTGTCGGGTCAACTCATCTGAGCGTGCGAACTTCCAACCACAGCCTTTCCATTGGCACATGTACGGCTTCTCACCCGTGTGAGTCCGTAAATGGGCCTTCAAGTGGCTGGACTTGGTGTAAGTCTTGGGGCAGCCTTCGTTGGGACACTCGTGGATGACCTGCTTCCGCTTCGTGTAATTCCGTTTCCGGCGAGGTTTGCCCGACTTGGTCAAACTGGTGGGGGTTGAGATGGTTGAATTGGAGTTGGTTTGGCCCTTGACTGGACTGATCAGTTGAGATGAGGCCTGATAAGGCGAGGCCGGTGGAGTGAGAATCTTCGGGTGAGTCGATTGAAAGTAGTGATGCTGACCATTGCTATTGTAGTACCCGATTTCCGGGGAGTGAGGTGGAGAGCATTGTGATTGCTGTTGATGGTATTGATGAGGATAATGGGCTTGGTATTGCTGAGACGGTTGTTGTGGCTGTTGTTCTAGAAGGTGCTCTTGCGGTTGCTGTTGATGGGGATGTAGATGATGATGGTGTTGATGGATATGAGGTTGAGTGTTGGTCATTGGATATTGCTGTTGGTGGTGTTGGTGGTTATGCTGATGAGCGTGATAGTATTGAGATTGCTGCGAGTATCGATGTTGATTGAGCATGCCTTGATGATGGTGATGATGATATGTTGGAGTGGCGTTGTTAGCCGGCACTAAATTAAAATTGATATTCACATTGACCTCCGGAGGCTGGACAACGCTCTGGTAACCGTTGTAATTGGGATAGAACCCACTGAAGTGTTTGCCACCGGGGTAGAATTGCATTTGCTGATTGTAAACCTCGGATGAGGACGACAAAGGTGTCTGGAGGGCCATGGGAGATGCATTCCCATCACTATTCCCACCGTAAAAGTCAATGTGATAGTCTGGCGAGGATCTCGAGCAAAAGCTATTCGGAGTGGAGGGAGCTTGTTGCTCTTCTTTTATGATGGATGAGGACGACAGCGACGATGAGCAAGAGGTCGAGGATGATCCCATTGACGCTGGGTTTGTAGCGTCCACCAATCCGTTGGGGTGGTCCGCGGATATGATAGACGAAGACGACTCATTGTTCCCCATGATCACTGCGTCAATGTCTGTCCACATCTGAAACGAAAAAGTCAACAATGTAACATCTAATCTTAAGACGAGTGTTTGGATACAATGGGATTAAGAGGGGGTCAAGCGAAGAGGCCATAAATATCAACAGAAAGGGACCTTCGTGAATGAAGAACGAGATCCAGAAACGAGATTGAACACCTGTGAACCTATTATTAATTATCCGAGGCATTGTTGACAAAGCCTAATGGGATTTTTCGAGGGAGCTTTTGGGTCGTAAGTGAATGGTAAGTCTTACCTCATTCAACTGGGCCATGATGGCGATGAATATTGTATGTCGTGCAGAGAGTTGGGCGTGGCTAGAATCTCCTCACAATCTGGCTTCACATATGTCTTCCGAAGATTTCTTTTCTCCTCTCACGAAGAAAAATGCGTGGGCGAAAAGTGATGCGAAATGAACCTGGCCCACTAAAGCCTCGCTCTTTCACCCACCTTTCCTCAGATCCTACAAATTGGATCTGAGTTCTAATCGGAGAAAATTGAGCTGATTTTTCTGTCTTGGCGTCCGCACGTCCGCACAATTCGTCTCCCTTTGAGCAACTGAGCTCTCTCGTCTCCCTTTTTCCGAGCTTCTCCGAGCTTTTGGGGCCGCGTCTCTCCGACGAACACTTGAACGGATGATCGCGCGGCAGAAAGCCGCTCACCCGACTAGAGGCTTCCTCACCGAGAGTGGCGACATTCTCAGCAGACAAAAAGGCTCTTGACCATCTGGGTACAATTAAACTTAGAAAAGGGCCCTTCTGGATTTAGGAAAGTAGTTTTGTAATTGGACACGAACTGTTTATTGAAATGTTAAGACGTTGATTGGTCCATCTGAAATTCTTTTTCAATATTCTCTTTATTCTAATTACACCTGCTCTTCTCTGAATAATCAACAAAAAATCGTCAGCCCCGAGGCGGTTTAAAGGTCATTATTACCATCCTTTAAACAAACGTCCAATTGATCGATTCGCTTTCCTTCTAAAAATGTCCTTTTTCTGCCTTGATAGAGAGGAAACTCCCTTTTCTAAAATTGTCCTTTTGAGACTTGCACGTGCTCATCTGCTACTTTTGTTCGCCTCGCATTGTTCCTCATCTTGAAGGTGTGAGTTAAAATTTTGGGCGGGTTTAGACTTGTGACAGGCAAGTCCTTGCATCACAGCTTGACCAACTCTGACAATGGCAGAATCATTGCTGATCAATATTTGTGGACACTCAGAATAAACTCGTGTTGACATATCCAACTTGAATTGAGGGTTGAGGTCGAGATGCTTTAACACTGACAAAAAATATTCAAGTTAATTGCAAAGGTGCTTACATTTCGAGCTACTCTCTTTTAGAAATACTTTTACAAAGGTGTTTGAATTACTTTCTTTTTTAGTCCGTATACGTTTTTTGGAGCATTTCATGCTTTACATTATAATTTGCCTGAGGCATAGCTCACTCGGGAAAAAGTTATCTTCAGTGTCGCGACAAATCACTTGATTTTGATTTGAAAATTGCTCAAATGGGCGTGTTTGTTTGACACCTCAGTCAGTTAGTGAGTTCTTGTACTGATCTGATCAAGGGAAGGAAGGGCATCAACCAACTTGGTCTTCATGGGCGGGGACACGTTTCAATTCAAAATAGAGATGTGTTGACATTTCTCTGCTCAGGAATATTTTCTTCGCACAGGGTGCGCCAAAATGAATATCAAATGAGAAAAAAATGTATTGATAAACGGAAATTTGTTTTGGTTGGAGGATTTCGACTAATCCAAATAGCGCGAGTACACCAAAACGCAGGGTCAAAATAGCCATGCTTGCGTATAACTTCAGTACCTAGGACGTCTTTTAAAAGTAGCTAATGCATTAAGGATAGACTCTAGCATCGCTATTTTTAGATATTCTTTAGCATACTTGATTAATTTGAATTAGTATAGTCAACTTCCGACCTAATATTTACTCTTAAGAAGCTCCCACCAGGTTGTAGGATAAATGAACCAAGTCGAACAAACACGTGAGAAACCGATCCTCAAGTTTACTCCCAGATCATCAACTGCATTTAAACCGCATCAGATGTGCTTTTGGTACCCTCAAGAGTCAGTACATTGACTCGTTTTGGCATTCTCAAGCACTTAACATGCACCCTAAGTTTTCTCCAAGAGGTCATCTCCAATTTCATGGGGCTAAATTGAACCACCCAGTTTCCAAATTTATAGGCCATGATCTCGAGGACGTCTGTCTAACAGGATAGCAATGATGACCCAAGACATGCACTCCATCCTTCCATCCATCCATCGTTGCGTTCAACCCTCTCCACCCTTCATTGTGCAGATGACTTGTTGACTTTAAGTATTATTTTTGTGGAGTGATTAGGGATCATCCATTAAGGAAACCACACCTATCCCTTGAAATTCCACTGTTTTTAAGTCGCTATTTTTGATCGAGCCAGAAATAGACGATTGAACATCAAAAAAAGGTTTAAGCTTTCCATCGACCATGACCTTGGTGATTCCTTTTTTCCATTATTATTCAATGAAGTCATTGAATTAAAAGAGTGTGCCATAATTCAAAGTGAAAAGGTTACAAATGGCTCGCATCACCGGAATCGATGGCCAAATCCATAAAGATGAAAGCCAATGTGCCGCGTAGTCTTTCTCTCTGAATTGAAGGCGAACGTGAAAAACACCTCGGACTCAATGAGGATCAGGAAAACACAAAAGAAGCCGCTGAGACCAATAAGAAAGACGAAAAATCGAAAGCTATCTACCAAAGACTGAACATCGATAAGATGAGGCAAAAAAGTTTGGACGAGCCTGCTCATTGGAAGCTATTTTTCCAAACTCTTTAGTCAAGTGAACTTGGATCTAACCATTTATTAAGTCGACGCAAACCATGAACAACACATTTGTTGTTTCTTGACCAGGGTTTATAAAAGTGTATAATGTATATATTACGAATATACAAAATTGACATCTTTCTTTCAGCGTCAGCTCAATCTTGTTCCGAAAACCCACCAAATTACCCTGGGTCGACACATTAATCAAGCCGAAATCACGAGTTTAGTACATGAATTACGAGATTGCTGTCATTACAATGTCCTATGAAGGAGCATTGTGAGCTGTTCTGGCTTGTTGTTAATGGCAATTTTATGATGCATTTCCTTCCGTCAATGAGGGTTAATCTGATTTACCTTTCCAAAAAGGGTTGCTTGCTGATGATCTCAAATTGTAGGGATCTTTGCACGCGTTTGCTTGTGATTAAGACAGGAATAGTAACATAATGAGGATTGTTAGAAAAATGCACTCTAATTCCATTCTCAATATTCTGATGCACAGTATTTATATTTAAAAATAATTCTTTTGCGAAATATACACTTTTTGAAAAATACACTAGATACAGAGAGTCTTTTAGGTTTGCTAATAATAGAAGCACCTCTTAGAGAGTTAAGCTTAAGTCGTTTTTTGAGCTGATCTTACGTGTTAGGTAATATTTGTTATCTTGACCGGTTGTGACAAATCATGCAAAAATGATATATTTCGGTTTGTCCTATAAATTTATTTATTCTTTCATTGACTTGAGATTGTTTTAGTTTTCAAATACCCGAATTAAGCGTTTGTTCACTTTTTGTGATCAGAACTTAACTCAAGAGTTTTTCAACAAATTTACGATTTGTTTTTACCCAAGTGTTATCTAAGTAAGCTCAAAAATTGGATTGGCTAAAAGAGTTTTTTTTTTACAAATTAATTCGTCTTAAAGTTTTTAGGTGTACAACTATTATTCTAGACCTGGCTTTGAAAAGCCGTACCCAGCAACCATGTCTGTTTAGGGCCCTCAGGCACTCCAGGAGGTTTCAGTGTTTCCAAAAGAGGGCGTTACTCCTTGGAGATCAAAATGGCGTGGTGCAATCTTTAGCGCCCTCTAGCATTTAAAGTTTGAACATTTTTTATTTGAAAAATAACAATATGCATCAACTTTTGGTCAATTATGTATTATAATGTAACATGTTCCTCTCTTGGGCAATGATGATAAAGATTTGGAAGGTCGTCGTCATTCGTCATTTGAAATACGAACAAAATCAGTTACAACTGGATATAAGTTTGTGTAAAAACCTTCATGAAACCTAAGGACCAAGCCCCTCCATTCACATATATCTTGAACAGTTTTGCAATTTTTAGATCTAAGTTTAACAAGGCTTGCAGTAAGAACTGTGACAGAAAAGCTCCAATACGCTAAATATATGCACACTAGTTTATAGTAACGCATCTTTTAGGATTAAGCACCTTTTTCTTACTTTTTGGCGCTCTTTCTAATATGACAGGAACATGGAGCAAATTATGGCAGTTTTGGTCTCAGTGACTCACGAAGAGCCGACTTTGTAATTGATGCAAAGTGCTTTCCATAGTCCATAATCCATAGAAAAAAAAAATACTAGATAAACTCATAATGTATAGTAATATTGCCACAAAAAGGGACAGTATTCTTGGACAAATTTTTCTTACATTTACATAAAAAAGCGAAATCAAAAGAGTCTCCTCATTCATTACTTTTTTCCAAAAATAGAAGCATATGGAGTGATGCCATTTTGTCATCATGTCATGTTTGTAATGAATATTAATCTAGCTTTTGCATTTGATGACATTTACTCGTACAATATTTGATATTTAAAAAGTCCAAAACAAGTTAACGAAAAAAAATCAAATGAAGCATGTGATATAAGCTTTAAAACAAACCAAAATTTCACCACTAACGTGTAGACTTGTTCTTGCAGCTTGTTCAACTTAACAGGGAGTTAGTTAGGCTTATTTTTTAGGTTTCTAGCAATAAGTTAGACAGGTTTGAAAAAGGTCAAACAAGTTTAAAGACCCAATTGGATCACGTGAATGAGAAAGTTTCGGTTTTGAAATATATGTTGTTCTCGGCAACCCAAGCAGATACTTAATTCAGTCGCCAATTTGCCTATTCGTTTTCGTTTTGAGAACGTTTCGACCACCTCTATCTGACTGTTTCAATCTTAAAATATATAATTGACATTCTTTGGCTTTTGGCGTTTTCATGTCTTACAAAAACAGTCAAATACCTTCAAACCATTTATGGTGTTAGTTGAAGTTTTGAAATATATTTTTGGGTGGGTGATAACCAGTTCGTCATTACGAAACACCGCCGAAGTACGAAAAAACAAGATATGTTTGCGAGTCGTGCCTTATCTTAAATGGACATGCATGGCGTATGTATTCCTTACCACTAAACTCACATTGGGGAACTCAGTTCCGGTAAACTAAAAAACGTTTCTCTTTATCAAAGAAAGACACTGCCTCCCTCGATTTCGAACCGCTTCAAATATAAAATGAAATGTGACCTTTGACATGTCTCCAGTTCGTTGCCTATCATCATGAAGTCAATATTTCTCCTGCTTGCTTTGTCATTTGCCTTAGTTCAGGCTAATCCTAATTGCTTGTTCCAATATGAGCAACTTGGTCGTTGTTATAGTACTCTCTTAATGCAAAGGACGGAACGTGTTCCACCTATCAGCCTTTGCGATTTCCTCACAAAAGCTCTGCAATGTGTGGATGTTCTTCGACTTTGTGTCAGTCAGAAGGACCTAGACAATGAGCGAGATTCCTTGTTTGGGGTCATGATTCATAACCCTGATGTGATCAAGTTTGATGATCCCAATCGGTGCCCAATGGTCAGGAATGGCAAACGAATGACCTTCACCAGCCTTTGTTCGTTTGAAGAGGCCAAACTACCTCACCAACGGTAAATTAATCTTGAATTGTGTTGACTATTTACATGAATTTATTTTTCGGACATTATTTTAGTACTAAACAATGCCTTGCCAACGTTTTGGAAAAGTTCTTCCGAACTCATCGACACACATTACTAGGATTGTCGGATTCCCACCAATGTGATCTTCTAAAAGACGTGAGTAAAACAACACAATCTGAATTCAAACATGTGATGCTTTTAAAATGGAAATCTTTTTGACGATGACATTTGTCATTTTTAGGCTTGGGGTTGCATTGATAGTTTTCTTCAAGAGTGCGCTTCTACGGAAAAGGAACGAATTTCTTATCGGAACTCAAACCTAAAGTCGTTTATTGAAACTGTTCGGAATCAAGGCTACGATTTGAATCCACGAAATCTAAAGAATTGCCATTTGTTAGTTTGATTTTGCATTAGTTTTAGTTTTTAGAAATAAAATCAGTTTCAAAAAAGAATACGTTGTCTCTTGGAAACACTCGGTTTCACGCGGGCCATTATTTATCTTTTTACAGGGTGTCCTTTCAAAATTGACACCAAAAGTTTCTTACCTTTAGTAAACTATTTGTTTAAAAATACACGGTTTTTTATCTATCAAAATACTTTTGCTTAAGATATTTTGCTAGCAACGAATGTTCATAAGGCAATTTTAAACTTGTGAAAATAGGCAATGACCTCCCCTGCTTTTACAACAACATGGGACTTCTCATGCTGTACAGAGTTACTGTGAAGATTTATTTTCTCATCTCTGGGACAAGGATCAATGTCCTCATCCATCTCCAGGCCTCATTTGCATGAACTTTTCCATTTAACCCATGCCGAAGAGGAACGGATATGCTACTTTCAGTCCCAATATCAATGCATTAAGAACCAAAGTGATTGAGGTGTATGCCAGTGTTGTGGCTGAAGTAGCTGATTCAAAGTCGTCGTGATGACAAAACGTGGCCATTTTGAAAATAAGCTTTTGTTTGCCTCCGTAGGGCATCTGGTCAATGCAACAAAACACGAAATAAAACCCAAGCTCAATTTAAAAGGTGCCCCCTGTACACAACTTACATTTACCTTGACTTGTTCGTTTAGTTCAGCTTGTCTAGAAAGGGAAAACTCCAAGAGTAGGTCACCCACAAAGAAGACAACGGGCAACGACCAAAATTTCACCCGATAACCTGTCCAAGAAAACACCTACATCATATAACCACTAGGAGTCAGGTTTAGGCCTAGTTTGAACGCCTTTGAAATGGTGTCGCGAGGCTCAGTTGGTGTTGGACTGTGTACAGGATGGGTCACAAGAACAACGTTCCAAAATTGTTGGTGGGTTTTCTATTGGTATCTTTGGCACTAGCTATGCCATTGTGTGATGAAGAACTAGAGAAAAAATTAAATAATGACTTCACCATCTGCCAAGCCAATGCTCAGGCCAAATTGAGGAACGAAAGCCTCGATATTTGTGCCTATTTTGACGAGACGGTCAATTATTGTGGGAACATAATGGCACCTTGCAGAACGCCAGAAGTTTTACAGTAAGCTCCTGAACGGAAAATTGAAGAAATGAATTACTAATTGTATATATTGAATTTTAGACAAACTAAGGAAAATTCTCTGCGGGTGGTTATTGGAGTCTTAAAGGTCGAAAAAACCTTTGAATTCGAAAACTGTCCCATCATCCATGAGTTTGGTATTGATGTCAAATCCAAAGATGAGAGCAAAGTCATCGATGGTCAATGCAATGAAGTTGCCTTCCAAGAAGCTTATCAAAAGTAACTAGCTCTTATTGTTAACACATACTTATAGCATCATTAGTCATTTTTTATGATCTTTTTTAGGTTTTTTGCTTGTAAAAAAGAATCTGAGGATAAAATGAGAGACTTGATGGCTAAGCTCTTTGAGGAGAATGCAGATCAAAGCGAACGGGATGCAGTGGTGTGCAATCATTTTCAACATGTAAGAGCTCAATCTCAAAATTGATAGAAAATGACAGATTGACGAAAACAACGTCTCTTTTTCAGACCCTTAACGATTGTTTCCTTGAAGTAAAAAAATGCACCACTTCTCGGCGAAACTGGTTGGCGTCTCGAAAGGCTTTCATTGTCAGTGCTAAGAAAACAAATCGATCAAAGAATCTCGGTCTCAATCTGGACAAGTGTGACTTTAAACTGTCTAAAGATCCCAAGGATTCTGATGACATGGAAGACGAAGAAGTTGAAGATAAAGAAGATTTTGACGATGAAAATGAGGAATAAACTACCTTAACGATATAATGAGATTCAAATTGTTTATTATGACAAGAAAGGTACAAAATACGATGAACGTGGTGCAAGTTCAAGATTCGTGTTGCAGGACTAGTAACAGAGAAACAAGCGATATCTGTACAGATTATCAGAATACCAATTCACGAGTGTTGATACAAAAACAACATCAGTTTCATTTGCATTGGGAGATTCGTTTGTATGTTTGTGTGGTTAGTGTAAAACCTAGCTGGAGCGTTATAAATACTAATGTAAAATGAGTTATTTAGCGTGCCCGTTAACAGCATTGACCGGAACTGAGTATTCATCCTCTTCATCCTTGCTTTGGTACAATTCAACATAGTCGGTTAGGGCCCGATAGATGAACTTGTACTGGTTCTAGGAGGAAAAAACAGCATAATTTAGAAGAACAGAAATAAAATTACGATGATTGGGCTAAACATACCACATGTTGAACCATCCCTTGACGCTGAGATCTCAGTTTTCTGACCACGGTGAAGACATCCGCTCTTCCTTCGGTTTTGATTTGTTGCACAAGACAGCTCAACGCCACATACACGGAGCTTCTATCCGATCCACATCTAAATTGAAAGATAAAACGAATAGTGAATAGTACCAGCGAAGTTGTAGCAGAATATTAAGAAAGAAAATTCGAGAATACATTTTTATGTGTTATGGCAGAACTTCGAATAATTGGAATCCCCAAAATCCCTTTTTCATTTGAAACAAAAATATTGGGGTTCTGATCATCAATTGGGACCTTTTTTAGTTTCAAGAATGTATTTTAGTTGTGACGAGTAACGCCATTTGCTTAAAAAAAAAGCTAAACTCTTGAATAACGAAAATCTCGTTTTGGGTCCTGCATCTTGTTCCTCTTTCGAAGGAACAACTAAAGCTCAGAGTCGAGCAAAGATTTAAAAAAAGACCACTCACTTGCAGTGGACAGCTATGGGTCCAGGAAGTCCAGATTCAAATTTAAGAGCTGCGGCATGCTCCACCAAATCTAAAAACCCATGAGTGGCTGAGGGAACATCCGACGCGTTTTGACCCTTCCATCCACTGTACATAAAATGTACCAGCCGGACCTCCTCGTGCACCTGAAAAGAAGATAAACATTTCCTAAATTGACAATCCTTCATGGAGACAAAATAAAACGGCGTTTGATACCTTGGTATTGTGAATGAGAAACTCTCGCTTGACATATGATGGGAGTTTGTCCGTACTGATTTGCTTGACGTGGATAGCTCCAAACTTCACTTCACTCTCCTCCCAATAGTGCCAAGACTGGTCTCCAGTAAGCATGACCATGGTGGAAATATTATGTTCGGTGACCATTCGCCAAAAGTCCTCAGCAGTTGATGGAAGCGGATCCTAAAAAATCGCACCAATTTGATTTTGGTTATAATGCCAATTTAGGAAACATTTCATGCTTCGCTGTTACTTGTGTGATTATAAAGGATTCGTCGTTGTTGTAGCCTTCGATAAAGGAAGCATTGATGTAGGTGGAATGTGGTCTTTGTCCATCAGGAGTCAGAATTACTCGGTTTCGGTCAAATGGAATAACGGAATCACACTGATTTTTTGGCTTATTTTCTTCGTTTGTTCCTGGAGAAATTAGAGGTTAAATATTTTATCATCTGCACGGTTAGGAAGAAAATGTGAAAACTTACCAACAGATAGGGCTTTGCGGTCATCCACGATATGGGCAAGTCGACCAAACTCCTCGTCAATTTTCTTTGGGTCCGAGCACAGTTTCGTCCACGTGGCCTTCATTTCCGAGGCTTTAATTTCGGTGTCGCCGAACTGAGCTAACTCCATGATTGCACGGTACACAAAGATGTATTGTTTCTGAAATGGATCAATTAATGAACGACTGTGGCTAAATAATTTAATAACATGGAAGAAAAACCCTATGATGTTTAAATACTTACGGCTGATTGGACAAGATAATTTCTGGAATGTCTCATGTCGCAAATGAGTTGGTGGATCTTGACTTCGTTCTCGTCCTCGATTTGCTGCATTAATGAATCAATGGCAATCAAAGTTCCAGATCGACCCACTCCAGCTGAGCAATGAACGACGATTGGGCTAGTTCCTTTCCATGCCTCGTTAATTCTCTTGGCAAATCTAAAATAAATACATATAAAAATAGGAAATTGACCAATGGTAGGACCAAATTTAACCCATCATGCCTAGAAAGGAACATTTGAAGCACACCAGTCATTTTTGTCCAACAAAGAGTTGGGAAAGTGAATTTGATGTGATCCATTGACAGTAATAAAGTCAGGGTTAGAAAATATCTTACATGTTGTTGTAACGGTTACAAAAAGTTCGCAAAGTTCGGCATGAGGCTCTGAAGTGGCACTTTTTGAAATTTTCTTCGGCAACACTAAGTAAGTGCACTAGTTTACGCAGAACAAAAAGCAAGCGCCAAATCAACGTGAACTGAATTCAATTTAAAATAGTGCGTGACTCCAATATTTCACAAAGATGGGTGAGAAGGTTTATATTGCAGCCAAGGCAAACCGCTCATACCTCAATTCGGTGGAGAAGCTGTGGTAGGACCTAAATAAATGAATTGCTTCCTAAAAAGCATTTTGGAAGGGCTAATAACATAGCGCACTAGTTTACGCTGAAGAAAAAGCAAGCGCCAAATCAACGTGAACTTACTTCTGTAATCTAGAAATATCTTGGGATATGAGTTAGAGGCAGAATAAATGTTAATGAATATATTTATGTTGCCGGTTAGAGTACCTTGCATGAATTAGGAAGTTCGGTAATGATTAGCTTGATGGGATCCGGTCAGAAAAGCATTGCTTTACAACACTAAAAGGTGGCGTGGCGATATCCGAAGTAATTAAGACAATCATAAAGGGTGATCAAATGATGTCTTTTGGTTATCGCACATTTTAACTTTCTTTGCGTCCAGATGGCTTTTGCAGTTCCATTTTTTCATACCTTTCAAGCTGATAAAATTCCAAAATCTAGGGGTTATTTATCACTCATTTTTAATGTTCGCGAGTTGACAAGTTTAATTCTGTTTTTACCCGCCACAGTTCAACTAGTTCACTGAAACCGGTTAGGTTAGGGATAACCTTGGGTAGGGCAACCATCCTTGTGTAGTCGATTCATTGTAATTTCATTAATTCTATTATTATCAAGGTACATTCATGTCAGGCATAAGTCTAGTCATTTTCTCCTTTCTATTTGCTCCAGTGCAATTTGTAGCTTTCTGCGCTTGCACACTTTTTCAGGTAACTTTTGAAAGCAGACAAAAGAAACTTACTTCATCATTCCAGGTGCATGTTCGGGGGCGTTGAAGTCCTTCCACTGAAGATAGTGATATTGGAAAACCTTCCTGGTTTCTTTACTATTCTCGCCTTTTGTAACAGTCATGAGAAGCTCGCGAACGATGAAATCCGAATACCGAGTTTCAGTGCAAAATCCTACGTTGATGATAACAGGTCTTGTGCAATAGTTATGATCACCAGCTCGAGGCCAATATTGTGCGCATTTCACCCGGTTGTATTCTTCCAAGTTAGTTAACATGACAATTAGGTCCACCCCTTGCTCGTAGACCAGTCGCCAAAAGTCCGCCACTGTATGATCCAAAGGGCCTTGAGCGCAGATCCATCGTTTGCGATCTTTGTAACCAGGAACGAAATTTGCATTGATGTAGTCCGAAAATTCAACGTCTTCAATTTGGCTAAGTTTGACCCTCGTTTGATCATAGCATTTGATATCGGGATATCTGTTCTTGGGTCGATTTTGGGGATTATCACAAACCTCGGTAGTTCGATCTGGAAAGCGATCCGGTAGTTGTTCGAATTCGGATTGAAAGCCATAATCAGAGTCCTTGTGACGTTCTAAATAAGCGGAGACTAGATCGTTTTTGTGAATGGGGCCTATCTCCGGCTTCGGGACCTCAGGTGTTATCAGATATTGCGAGTGATCACGACCTCTGATAGTTGTGTAAAGATGACGGAAAGACCGGCGAAGGCTCATCTCAACCCCACCCTGAGTAGCTGCTACTTTCTTGGAGTATCGTCTTAAGAAAACCAAGGCAACAAGCAACGCCAAAGCGACAAACACCAGGCCGGCTAAAATGCCTAGGATTGCCACAAGTAAGGCGTTTATCTCTCCCGCATCAATGGAGACGGGATCACCAGGCTTCCTTGGGCTCATATAAGGGCTCCGACCAACGGCTTGGGTTTCTGGGATCACCAATTCTACAAAGGCCGTGTAATTGGCTTCCGGGTCTAAAAATCCATCTTCAACCAATTCTGTCTGTTGAAGAACCGTCCCCGCCGACCTCTTTCCTAATAATCGACTCTCAGCTTGTCTGGCAGCTTGAAGCAAATGAGCTCTCACACCAGTTTGACAAGCAGGGCATCCTCCCATATTGGCTGACAGAATGTTCTGTCCATCCCCAATGAACACGTCTTTCCCCATGAAGTTGGATCCCAAGATTTCGGCAATGTATGCTCCATAGTCGTGGGATGCTCTATGAACTTCCCGATACGTCCTCAACTTTAGCTCAGATTGGTGAGGTAAGTCATGGGAGCTTTGACCTTCACGGAGCTTGACAACAATCACCCTGAGGCAGCAGATCTTTCCATTTCGTTCTGACATTCTGGGCATTCTGAGACGAAACACATGGTGATCACTTCGAAACTCACTATACCATGAGAACCGATTCAAGTGTTCAGCTCGTGGAGGCAGTTGACGCATCTTGCAGCTTGTTGCCGTACTTTCTCCACATTGCTTACGACGGGTTACAGCACACACCTCAACCGTGTAATTAGTGTTCGGCTTTAGAAAGTCGAATCGAGTTTGAGTACTGGACACATCTTCGGTCTTAACTTCTGGTCCGAGTAGTTCCACTTGGGGTTTTCCGTCTTGGTCATAGTATTTCGCGACTCCTCGAAGGTTGATCTGGAATGGTCAGTTTGATTAGAAATGCTTTCAAACAAATACTTGAATTTCGATTTTCGATTTCAAACTTACATTGTAAAACTCGATCTTGCCGAATTTGTGTTTGGGTTCTCTCCATTTCACCTCAACAAAGTTCATGCTTGAAATATTGTCGTGCTTGCAAAATAGCTCTACAAACGCCGGAGGCCCGGAAAGTCCATCCTCGGTAGCTGCACTCACGCTGTTGGAAGGGTTCCCGCATTCACGAGTGTATTGATTGCAAGCTGCCACCGTGAAAGAATAATTTGTGGCCGGTTCCAAGTTTCGCCATAGGTAGAAGGGATAGTCTTTGGATGGGTGGTACATGGTGAGCTCTTGCTCCGAAGTTTTCCGGTTCAGTTTGTAGTAGTCAATATGCTCACTCAGTCGTTCATCGTCGGGCGCGTTCCAACCAATTGAAATAGAATTCCAGGTCAGACCTTTGACTCCAACAGTTGGTACAAAAACGGGATCAAAGTCCAACGTGCGAACTGGTTTATGAAACAGGTCATATTCGCCCATTCCAAAAGCATTCTTGGCAGCAAGTTTGATGTGATATGTGGCATTAGGGACGAGATTTTTCATTACAAATGAGTTGGCTCGTACAGGAATCCTTTCCGACAAGAAAAACTCCCACGAATCATGTCCACTTTGTCGAGACTGTTTGAACAAACGGTAGAACGAAACGTGGATATTAGACTTGGAAAATTTAGCCTGATTATTTATGGTACTTACGGCTAAGAAGTAGTCTGTGACAGGGGAATTCCAATCATCCAAGGTCCAATTGAAAAAGAGCTTGTCTTGATCCACAGCTCTAACATAATCAATTTTCACACTGGGCTTGTCCAAGACATAGTTCTCCAAGATGACTGTATCCGTTCCATATTCATTTTCCGCGTGGCACAAAAATGTTCCATTATCCGAATGCTCCAAACTACAGCAAGATGAATAGGTGAATTTCTGGTCTTATGATAAAAATTCAATCTCAAATTTCAAACTTCATACTCGATTATCTTAAGAAATGAGGTCAATTGCGTGTCCGATTCCTCGGCTGTGGTCAACTCGTATTTCGGGGGATTTGTCTTGATCTCGTTTCCATATCTTATCCATTTGATGACCGGTAGAGGTTTGGCCTTGAACGAGCAAGACATTTCCGAACTTCGACCTTTCTTGGCTCTGGTATCATTCTTGGTCATCAGTTTGGGAGGAGCTAAAAATATTGTTGCCACAATTACTGATCAATGATCGTTCGCTTTGAACAGGAAATTGATTCCATTTCTCCCAACAAACGAGGCAACTAACCAACCCCTGTCTCCGTTTATATCTGTGCACAATTACCTCAGGGGAAGTAGTCCGAACACCGGAAATTCATGCAGGCACTCTTGGTTATATTTTCTTTCCCAAATTGTCAAGTTGCGCCATTCAAATCATCAAGTGTCTCGAGTATCAGCATTGCCTAGCCACGAATTAGTAAGATGATAATCTTTATCATTTACAACATGATGTGGCACTTATCAATGAACCACACCAAGACCAATTACACGATGCTTGAAACTACTACACGATGTTAGTGGTGGTAATGGGGATTTAGTGGTTGAAAAGTATGGTTAGCAAAAACTTAACGTTGAAGAGAACGGAAAAGAACCCTTGCATTGCCGATGGAATCAGAAGAAACGAGTAGAATATGAAATGAAGTTTTATTATGGCAGGTTGAGGAGGAGAAAATGCACGAGAGGAATTCTTGGATTGGCGTTTCCTTGGTATATGGCATTTTCCCACGCGAAAAACGTAAACTGCGGTTTACCCTCGATTTTCATTGGATGGAGGAGATGCGCGCTCATCGAGACTTTCTTTCTCGCACATTTCAGAATGAACATTATTACTTTTACTCGGTGTCCCTCTTTTTCCTAATTTTGTCATTTTGAAATGACTTCTCAACACAAAATTTGACGAGACCAAAATGGATTACTCATCATTTCAAACATGACTCAGCTTAGGATTCACAACACTTCAACTTCAAGTCACGACTCTCACAAATACACATTTTCCTCGTTTTCAAGCTCTTGGGTCGCCCATTCCATTCTCAAAAAGAATCTCCTTATGGATCTTGACATGGGAATTAATGTGTTAAACTAAGAAACATTTACTAGCTAGCAACAAAATCGTGCGGTTAGTAGTAACAACCTGAAAAAGCCTAGCAATTTCATCAGGTAAAGTCCATTTGTCACAAGACACAAAAAAGAGAGACAATGGAGAGATTTAGAAAACATTCTACCTCCGGTCAAAAAGTAAGATTTTGCAATTCCAACTCGAAATTCTGACAAAAGTGAATGAATGGATAAAGAAAACTTACCAAAGACATCGAGAAGGATGTTCTGTCTACTGGGTTCTTCCAGGGCTCTTCCTGGTATGTGAAGGATTTCACGAGCCACACAAGAATACACGCCAGCATCCCCCCAATCCACCCGACCAATCACTAACTCGGAGGACACATTTCCTTCCGAATTCTTTGATACGGATATCTGAAATGATTGACGACATGTGTGAGATCCCTTAATGAATTTGAACTTTTCCGATCCATGACACCGGCTCCAATCAAATCAAACGCAGCAATTTTGAAAGATAACTATAGCGGGATTGATTTTTTTGGATATTTGACAATTTGTTATGTTAAAGAAACCCCTTGAAGATTTCTTGGCAGGTGTGAGAATTCATGTGTGAATGATGCTCAAGTTTGTGGGCAACACGGCTCATGGTACACAGACACTGCAAGTTGCATTGAATGCAAACAGATCGTTCTGAATTCCTAAGGTCTGACACGAGCAGAAAAAGTGAAAGCTAGGCCTTGTGAGCAAATGTGCTCAAGGTCTAACGTAATTGCATAACGGCCGTTTTGCGACTTATTTCCACGATAACAAACGAAAACAAAACGCAGCTCAACACTAATGAACGTCCATTTTATGTTGATATCAATGATTTGTTCATACTCTTCGTTCCAAAGAGTAGAAACTGAGGCTTCTACAAGCCTCACAACTCTGTTCATATATGCGCAATCTTACCTCATATTTGTTCGAATTGGTGATGTTTTCGTTCTGGATTTGCCACCAGAGTTGGACTTCGGCAGCTTCTCCAGATTGACTCTGAACTGAGCATTGGAATTGTGCCGGGTTTCCTACAATCGCTACCTTACGTTCTTGGAGATCTTGCCCCCAAGTTCCACACACAAGAATGGAGCACATGATGCTCAAAGCACATATTTTGTCACAACCTTTAGGCCAAGATGTCGCACGGGATGCCGGTTTACCCTTGTGTCCAACAGGGATGGTGCAGGATTTAGCCCGTTTCCGACTCATTGCGATGTCGATCATTCCCGAGTCACATTGAGATTCAAGTCATTCATTGGCGAGAGGCTTGGAGTTGTTTCCAAGAGATCTTTTTTCTGTGTGTCCGCACCCTACCGCTCTGTCTACTACGCTCGTTTGCCCCTCTATCTAGTTACTCTCTGTAAGCTAAGTTTTTGCTTTTGGCCTCTTTCCACTTGTCCGTCCAGAGTTCCCCCTCCTCCCTTTCTCAAGCTATCCAGTAGGTCGGCGTCATGACGTCGCCGGTCCAGATTTCGTGTTTGGGGTTCAATGTAGCCAGTTTTGAAACGGTAGGATCAAAGAAATGGTACGAAATGCTTTCATTGTTTGAAATAATTGCCTGGGTGAAGTCTAGATCTATAGACCCCAGAGAGCGACTATGGTTGCCCTCAACTTAACCATAAATTAACCCAATTATTTATGTTCTATCTATCCTATCCATATTGGGATATTTATCCCACATTTACTAAAGCAAGAAATAACATTATTTATTTTGACTGAGATTGTTAATTCTCAAATTTGAAATGTCATAACCGGATTGATGAAGTTTTCTAAGCTTTCCTCTTTTTATGACATCCAAAACAACTTTGAACTAAATTATATGACGTTTTGCTGATTCTTGAAAAAAGAATAATAGTTCCAAGTTTTCTTTTTGAAGAGAATTTTTGTGTCCAACCTACTCCTTTTGAAATCGAATATGGAGGTCATTTCTTCGTAGGTTAGAATTTGAGTAAGGCAACACCCAAATTTCAAACTTTTTGGATTCCTAGATTAAAGAACCTTTAGTGAAACGTGTCTTGTTTTAAAGGTTTGATGCATCATTTTCCTGGTCGAGAATGGCGAGTTTCAGAAACAGATCAAGTAATAGTAAATCTTCACTGAACCATGAAGCCAAACTAAATTGTTTCGTTCATGTTATATAATATTTTTTAAAGCAGGGGTCGGCAATGAGTTCGAGGAAACTTTGGTCGAAAAGTTTCCCCAAACAAATGGTGGTGGAAAATGAGATGGAGATGAGATTAGCCAACGATTCAGTGAGGTCACTAATCTAAACGAAGTCAGGGATTGGTTCAGATTTGAGCCCGCTCAACCAATGACAACAAGGCAGCAATTTTGCGGACATTAGATCACTTTTGACGCTTCAACAACACTTAGCAGCGATGACGTTAAGGACCCCATAAACCATTTAGGCCAATTGAAATCAGATGAATCATGGAATAGTCCAAAGAAGATTGGTGTTAAAAGGAAATTTTGTAAGCTTTTCATCAAAAAAAGTTCCAATTATCTGGGATTTATTCATCAACAGTATGGTATAGGGTAGGTCACATTGAGCCTTGATTCTGTCCATGGCATATCATTTTGTTCACTTCCATCGAGTCATTCTGATATAGAGGTGAAGAATCTTTCCAAAAATTGAAGTTTCTGATATTGTGGCATTTTTTCTCGAAATGTTTTGGAACGGTGTCGGTGTTTGGTGCTGTCACCCATTCTTACATGTTTTCACTTAAGCTTGCGTGTAGAACCTAGTTGTTTCTTGGCTTTGGTCTGGATTCCCATGGTTGATCGATTGGTGGGTTTGTTGATNCCGTGCAGTTTAAACGTTTTCGTTAACTAATATGTGCTCAAACATCATCTGGTTTGTGTGTTCCCAAATGATTTTTCAAACAGTTTGCTTGGCAGACCTCGCGTCCGCTGTTCTGGTGACCCCGACATAGCCGGCCCGCATTAATGGCCCTCCCTCGTCGTCGTATTACTGGCTCTTGTGGATGGTGCCAGACTTTTGTGGCTGTTGATTCAGACTTGGACGTTTGCGACGGATTATGGGTGTAACTACAGATATATCATATCCTGTCACATCTCCGAGCCATTCCCATGTCTCAAGGCCGATTATTTCCCCGAAGGTGGGGTGGTGGGGCAAATGTATGATCTCCGCTTTCTTGAGTACTCGATCCTGTGTATGATATATTTGTGCATGTATTCTTTGTAAAATACAGTAGTCTACTAATATCTCTTGACTCACTCTTACCGGACCATGGGTCACTCAAATTCTCTTTTCTCTTAACTCCACAGAGAGCCCCAATTTGGAACAATTGGATTCTTCAATGAATTCTGTAAATGCAAAGGCTTGTGTAAATCAGTGTGCGAGGTTATATGTCCTTTAATTATAGAACACGCTTACAATGACATTTCCATGACTTACTGAATGCACGAAAACTTTTTTCTGCAATTCTGTTTTCCATGGTACCACTTTTCCGTGTAAGACATGACCGTCTAAGCTACTTGTTACCCATTTTCCGATTATATTTTTTTCCGAATAAATCATGTTTCCGAATGGCTAGGGTTCCGATTTACCTCGGGTTTTTTTCCGACGATACACAAATGATTATTCGGAAATCTGGTAAATAAGCCACAAATCGTACTTTTGACTAATCGGACATATATCAGATTCGGAAAACTAGTATTCGGAATAGGTTACAATCGGAAAATGCGTGAACGGAAGGTTGTTATAAATCCCTTACTGGAATGATCTTTCGAAACGCAGAAAAAGAACTCTAACCAATGGTGTATAAAATCCAAAAACAGAATAGCTTTTAGGTCATAAGCGTAAAGGCTATAAAATACATCGCCCAAAGGATCCAGAACAAAGGAAATCTCGGGTTCTTAAAATTAATGGATCTAGATGTTGTTGTAGATTAAAGTAATGTCAAGATCATGGCTTACATGTGTTCTTGCATGTTTATTATTACTTAGTGGCTCAAATTGATATCAAGAGAAATTTTGCAGCCTTTGTTGCCGCCCATGGAAAAAACGACTTCCAGCTAATCTTCGATCTTTGAAACATCTCTGAAAAGTACCTATTCTTCAGGCAATATCTAATCTCCGGAATCACTCCGACCTCCGTGATAACTATGACAATTAAATCCCTAGCACAACTATAATCTCTGTAGCATCTTCAATCTCTGGAACATCTTCAACCCACGGAATACTTCCAATCCATAGGACCTCTGCTCCTAGTACACTTTCGATTTCCATTCGTCTAACAAGCTCCACTATTTCCTCGAAAAATGGGGTTACTTTGTGTTGGAATATCTGAGCAAAGCCTCTTTATTAATCGCCCTCAGTTATTGAAATTTAGTGGCTGCATGTGAAAAGTAGTAGTTTTCTCTTAACATTAGGTTATTTCCATTAAACATAATCAAAAACCTAAACGGTTCAAGTACAAGACATTTGCTATTAAATAATGCATAGTTCACCGAAAATGGGAAAAACTTCAGAGGGGAGTGATTTCTTGCCCTTGCGGCTCGTTTGTTTGGATTTTTTCCCTCCTTCTATTTCCTCTTCGTCTCTCGACCAATCAGAAACGAGAACACGAAATGAGACTTCTCTTCTTTTACATGAGCTTCTGTAACCACATGTAGCCACCAAAAATATCAGAATCATCTCTTTTTCTAACAGCATTGAGCATTTCAAGTTTCGGTCCACCTGCGCAGCACTACTCAATGTCCGCGATCTCACATAGTACTAAAGAAGCAACAGGCAGGTACAAAATACGAAAAACAAAATACCGCAAACATCCATTCAATTTGCTTTGCATATCAACTAAACTACGATAGTGTACCTTTTTGATTATATCTCAAATAAGTAGATGTAATCAAGGCATAAAAGTAGTTGACTGACACCATCGCATTATTTTTAAACGAGTGAAATCTCGATCTTCAATCGAAAACTCGTCACACTTGAGAAATGAAGGCAGAATCAGATCGGCCTAACGCCAAATGTTTGGTCTAGACGTGCCAATACTCTTTTTACACCTTCTGGTGTCTTAGAGTGGTATTAAACAATAAACAATAGTAATTATATTGTCCGTCGTATGAAACCAAATGTAATTTGAGTAATCTTTTTAGACGTTGCTCATGTGTGAGATAGTTTCTGGTTCTAGACATCGTTGTGACCTTAAATCAAGCTCTAACCCTCTGATGAAGAATGTGTTGGCTTCAAAGCTTGGAAGAATGGGAAATCCTTGGGATCTCACTTTTTTAATACCAATAACATTTCCTTCCATAATGATATCATGTACAATCTCCGGTTGAGGATGTGCGGAAAAGATACTTGCTATACTCATGAATAAAATATCTGACATTTTTTTATTGAGCACAAATTAATGAAGAAGCATGTTGACTATTTCTTCTGAAATGAAGTTTCGATGACATTTATCAATTTCTCATGGAACCCCTCCAACCAGCATTCTTCTCCATTAACTTTTGCCTACTTTTCAGATTCCAGACTCAATTCAGCCACTTGTCTTATCAGTTTCATGGATCTATCGGGATTCTTCAGGAGCTCGTCGCTTTGGTCATTGTATTCCATTTTAACACGTATCTTCCTGTCAACTTCCGCCAGCTTTCCGTCTATGTCGGTTAATTGTCTCTTCGCGGCCTCTATCTCGGTCTCCGCGGCCTCTATCTCGGTCTCCGCGGCCCTTTTTTTGCTCTCTGAAGCCGCCATTTTCGACTCCACGGCCCTTTTTTGGGCCCGGAGAGATTCGCGCTCTACAAGACTATCGTCTTTTCCCATTTTCCTGAAAAGGCAATCAGTCAATGCAAAAAATGCAAAATCTCGGAAGATTTGATTCACTGCCACAGATATGATGAATAATGGGGTTATGATGTCCTCTAGTTTGTCATGCGCAGTTTCTTTGTGTATTTGATAAATTTGTATTCATGTGATGTAAATAGGCAAGTCTGTGTTTGTCAATAAAGCCTAATGTCAAAGATTATTTTTTTTTGTTAATGTTAGCAACAATCCTTTAAAGGTGCATTCTATAAGAGGCATGGATATATTGCCGCGACAAGTATTTAGAATTATCTCATCCACGGAAATGACTACAGAGCTTGACTCATTGGCTGCACAAATCGTAAACTACTCTTCCTTCTTTTGCCCCATGCAATATGGACTTGACTTTTCTAAAATTAGATCCAATACCTCATGATATATTTCACAATCTTTTTACCGTATTTTACATCTTTAAGATAAGACAAAAAGCTATAAAATTACAGTTTGCTTACTGTTAAACAGCAACTCCAATGCAGTACTTCTAAATAATTGATGCATTTTTCCATTTGATACCAAATATCAATGGCAGCCTAACACCAGCTACCCTTGGTGCTAATCATAGTCAAACACCCTGTGTAGTCTTTCAAATAATCTTTCTGATTGTTAAGGCCATCGTGTAGAACCTGAGTTCTTTCACAAAATTTATTTCAGTTTTCAAAGAAAGTTACGTAAGAAAATTTTGCAATTTTGACCAACAGCGCCTCATGGTCAAACACAACATCTGATTTCATGAAAAACTGGTTGAAATTTTCATAATTGATGGTCACACTACAAAAAGAACATTAAACCCTTTAGTTAATAACGTTTACAGAATTGGAACATACTTTTAATCGGCATCCAAGACTAGTCTAAGCTAGCCTAAGCCTTCAGATTCTAATCCAAGCTTTATTGTGTTTTATTGATGCAAAGTTGTGACCTCAACACATTTAGAAAGAAGCATTACGTTACAAGGAATTAAACGTCCAGAAGTAACAGAGTTTAAAAATGTTGGCAATAAAACTAAAACGTTTTTATTGTTTAGGTTGGAAGATAAAGAGGAAAGTTTATGCTTTATGGATTGTGGATGTCGCCAAAGCATTTGTCAGGGTGGACCGAATGTGTCCAACTCACAACCATGGGAAATTCGGGGTTCCATGTATACGGGAATCCAACGCTCCACCCATTCTGATGAGGGAGGACCTATCACCATTTCACTATCAGTATTTCAGTATCCAACCTACCTGAAATATTAAATCACCAAGGCACAAAAATCAATCACTAGACCAGGGCATACCCCTCAACACCAGGGGTCGGCAACCGTTTTTGGGTCAAGGCCCAACATATTGATAACATGTTGTTTGGGGCCCACCAAACATACGTCAGTAAGTTCAGGGTCACCAATTGGTGAAAAAAACATCACCATTGGGCCCACTAATGACTACCCTTGGGTCCACTTCTGGGCGTGGGCCCACTCCTTGCTGACCCTTGCTCTACCACATAACCTGGTTCATTTGCCTGATTTTGTCCGGAAATTGTAAAATGTCAACAATGCTCTCCACGATTATTGCCAAGAGTATGATTATGGGTGCAGATTTCAAGCAATTACGACCTTATGCCCAAAAACATGTTAATTTGCTTTTTGCTGGCTTTTGAATGCAATTTGCAATTTTTGGGCTTTTTTTTCTTTTTTGGTGGTTGCATATTTTTTCTTACCGGTAGAATAATATTTTTTATTCCTGGTTAACAAATAAATCATAATTATCATGAAAACATACAAAATTTATACGAAATTATGTCTACCAACCAGTCATTGTTGGCAGATCTAGACAACTCTTGTCTAGTGGCTTGATCAACATGAGTATCAATATTAATCCAAAAATTGTCCTGTTGATCAAAAAAATGCAGAAGCAACTGCAAAAAAAGACATTTTGACAAGAATGTAAACAGACACTAATTTAATATCAAGTCTTGTCAGATTATCCAGGAATCCTGGATTATTGAACAAAATTACAGACAATCATTTAAGTGCCACATTCAAAGGAATAAAAAATCTCTTAAATATTTTTCAATTTTAGTGTTAGTTAAATGTTGTGCTCATTTTCCGAATTTAGTGGCCAATTTTGCGATATTATTAGCAATATTCCGTGTCTATTTGCCATTTTACCTGCCACAAATTTGTCATTTTGGGCGTTTGTACATGCCATTTTTGGCACTGAAAGGCATGTTTCAATTGCTAGAAATCTGCACCTACAACCTTTTATGACTTTCAAGTCAACACCATCAAGACAGCCACGGCCTTTCACAAATGTGATCCCCCGCCACCCATCTTCTTCCACATCAAGTCCGATTGAAATCGGCAATTTTTTCAACTAAGTCGGTTTCACCTTCACCAAACACCTCAACTTCACAAGAACCAAAGCTAGGGCCAGGATCACAGGATTGGATACATATGTAACAAAGTCCCCACCAAGAACATTACTTTTCCAATAGTTCTTCAACACTTCCAGACCTTGGTCACTTTCATCTTGCTCCACGGCCTTCGGATTTCAAACTCCGCTCACTCCTCACTCAAATCCGCCCATGCCACCTACCTACACACCTTGGTAGATCTCCTCAAATGCTATCTCTGCGTGCCCCAATGTGCATGGGCGCATTTCATAAAGGAAACTGAGCCTTTTATCAACCAACACCGTTGAGAACCTGACTTTTCTGGAGGAAATGTTCGGATACTCCAAACAGCGCGAATTGGCCATGAACCTGTTCAATCTGTTTATACGCCATGACATGCCCAAGAGTCCTATTAAACATTGTTTTGCTATGTCTTACTAAGATTGCCGAACACAGAATCCAGAAACAAAAGCGATATTTACTTAGATAAAACTAAAGTAGCTCATGTACAGTTCATGAGCTTTCTTAGATAAAACAATTGACATACTGTAAACGTTACTCACCCGACACCATGCAAAACAGCTGTGTGATTGAGAGGTTGCGTACTTCGATTTGGAGAACTTTGCGTTATGCATTCAGGAGTTAGTAAGAAGTCGGAGGGCATGACCGAATCATCTCGATGTGTTGATTGTGCTTTCTTAGCACTAAACCTCATATTTCACAAATTACAGTAAATTTTTGCAACCTACCCTAAAGCGTCGCAATAAATTATGAACATATAACAGCCAAATACTGTTATCAAGTACCATGTACCTTACCTTGGGTTTGATCACGCTGAAGTTGTTGGCAGCAATGGGAGGATTCTCCCCGCGACGATCATGATTGACAGTTCGAATATTACACTGATTACCGAACGATTTCGAAAAAAGCTGGCCTGAAGAGGATGAACCTTCAAAAAGCCACAGTAGGCGGTTCTGGAGGTCAAAAAATGGAAGTGAAAACGAGCCAAGTGTCCATCACATTGAGGACGCCATTTGGTGAAACCCAAGATCAGACTATCAAGGCATGAACAATGGATTCCATCAACAAAGTCAGAAGACATCGGTTTGGAATGATGTGAAGGCCGACTTTGCTCATCTAAAAGACCTCCCACTTCAAGACGTTGGAGGTGAGCCTGACATCCTAATCGGGCAAGATCTGGTGGATTTCCAAACGCCGTTAGAAACAAGAAACGGAGGCCCAGGGGAACCTTACGCTGTGAAGACTATTCTGGGATGGATTGCAAGAGGACCATGTGGTTCCACTCAAGAAGAAAAAGAGTCCTTCGATTTCTTTTGGACTCAAGTAGATCGAGACACGGACATCTAGAATTTCCTGGACGGCGCACGGCAAATCAGGGGTGACCAAGATCAAGTGGAGANCATGTCATAGTTGAATTGGGGGTTATTAGTGCCCATGTGTAACACATGACACTTAGATGTATTGAGGCACGGACATCTAGACATCTAGAATTTCCTGGACGGCGCACGGCAAATCAGGGGTGACCAAGATCAAGTGGAGAAGCACAAAAGGAGAGAACGTGCTTTTGAAAGAAGAAAGTCTCAGTTTTTAAAGAATTGATGATTATCCATCAACTTGCAACGGTTTGGGATACACTTCTGGAATATTTGAATAACAAAATGCATTACTCAAGCAAAACACTAAACTTGTAATGCCTCTTCATGGTTTCAATGAACAGATAAAACACCCTTAGAACATTCTACTATCTTACCTCTTACTCAGCCTAGAACACACCTTTTCAATGAATAAGGTTTATTTGCATCATTCTAACTTATACTGATCATTGAACTAACTCATAAACAAAAAATAAGAATAGAAAACACATGAATACATGAAAATATTAAGACAAATTTGACTGTCATTGAAACTTACAAAAAAATAAGCTAAACTAGAATTAAACTGACAATAGATAGATAGAAATGAGACAAAATGAATCAAAATAAACTTTAACATTTTGAAACAGTTCTCATATCTTTAATTTGGTCTCTAAAACACATCTTTCTAATATACTATTGCATTATGAACAAATAAAGTAAAACTGACTAGTCTTTCACTATGTATTTTACGCGATACCAAGATATATTTTCCTGTTGAATGTTCTTATATCCAGGTTAGACTAGTCTTTCATGAAATTCTATAACAAATCAAATCATGAAGTTCTGAAGAGAAGCAAAGAAGGTTATGCCAAATTAAAAGTCCTTGTGTGTCAAACTTGGGAGCACGTTGGAAAATAGTCAAAAATTGGATATTTAGGCATCCTTGACCATAATTACATTGTACGTATATGATGAATTATATACTTTTTTTTTGTTTGTTGCGGATTTTATACTACCGCTACAAGGAATGCGATTCCCTGTAAACAAGGATTTCTCCCGACAGCTTCAATTCGATCCCCAACAGGATTCGAACCTACGCCGTCTGGGGAAGCACTTATTTTTACCCTCGGCTCTTATAAGAACGCATTAGTACGCGCGACCACTCTGGCTTCCTTATACATTACAGTATTTATGCTAGCTCATAGTATTCTTAAGTTTAAATAAAATGATTTTCAGACAACGGTTTGGGATACACTTTTGGAATATTTGAATGACAAAATGCATTTTTCAAGCAAAACACTAATTTTGTAATGCCTCCTTAGGTCTGAAATCTAGATTTTCAACTTGTTTGCATCAATATCAATTATAATTATAAGGTGCAAGTCTATCTCATGGTATATGGACCTTAACCCACACGCAAATTCACTACTTAAAACTGCATGAACAACTCTTAACCATACTGAGATTGTCCTGAAATCAATGACACGATCGTACAATAAAAGAAATTCGAAGATGAAACCATCAATTCTAGAACATGAATTTATGCCAAGGTGACAACCCTTAAAAAAATCGATTTCTAATAAGCAATAAAGATTGCCATGTCTTAATTAAGTTCAGGATAAGGCGTGGATGAGCAAAATCTATGTAAATTGTTCAAGCCGGGTAACAGATAAGCTCAAAAAAACGCCGTTATGTTGTTCAAGTTGTTTCTTGAATGAGCGTGATGAAACTCCGCGTTTTAGTCCGGGGGAGAATTTCCAGGGGAAATATGGTTCCTAATCCATTTTCAAGATGAATTTGCGTGGCATTTTTAAGCAGAACGACACCGAACGAGGGTAGCGAGAGCTGAGTGAAGGAAGACAACAGGGCGCGGAAATAGAGTAGAGCTATTCTGGACTTGCGCAATCGATGAAGAGACTTCAGACGAACAGATTACTTTGCACAGGCTACACTTTTATCTAATCGTTAATCACCGATGTCAAAGATGCGTGACGTCACACCTCTCAGGTTAAATTTAGGTTAAGTTAGATTTGAATGAAGTTAAAGTAGGTTTAAATTAGGTTAGGTTAGGTTTAAGTTAGGTTAGGTTAGGTTAGGTTAGGTTTAAGTATGGTTAGGTTAGGTTTAAATTTGGTCAAATGTGACGTCACTTATCTTTGACATCGGTGATTACCGGTCACAACACTTTTATAACATTTACACTTTAAGTAACTTTATCATAATCCTCAAAAATAGTTTTAATCGTCTTACCTTCATTCAGTTAGCTTTCTGAGAGGCCGGCCTATCGGCCCTAACTAACTTCCGATCTGGGAGGCGACTCATCTGCAGCACTAGATAAACCACAAATACCCCTCTCAGTAACAACAGATCGTGGTGGCTCAGAGCTAGCACTTGTGCTTACTGCATAGCGAGTTGGGGTTCGCGCCTCGACGAGGGTTTTTGTTTCAAACGTTTTTCAGTAAATGTTGTTTGTTTTTCTATATTTTTAGGTTAGGTTAGGTTAGGTTAGATTAGGTTAGGTTAGGTTAGGTTAGGTTAGGTTTAAGTTTAAGTTTAGTTCAGATTATCTTTGCTCCTCCTGTCAATATTTTGTCCATATCTATGACGGTATGACTCATCTCCCAGATCGGAAGACATTCAGGGGCCATAGAGGCCGGCCTCGCACTTCTGATATTCATGAGAACATTGAGCACCTAGAGAGCTTTCTAAGACATTACAAGACTTTAAACAAAATACACTGATTAGGGAATGATGATGCATTGGAAAATAGACACTAAAACACTCTTTATAAATTATGAGCCACATGAACTTTGTTGCACGACTTAAAAGGACAGCACAACTGAGCTTGTTTTCCTTCTTCAGGGTGTCTCCCGCAAATCAGAAAAACTGCACACAAAATCAATCGTGTAGTGTTTTAAGACTATTGAAAGCCACTTACGGTCTGAATGATTTTATTTGAAAGGTCTTCATTGATATTAGTCGAAAAAGCAAGCAGATTTTTACTTGACAAGCCTCAATTGTGGTGTCTTGAAAATTTGAAGAAAGGCTGGATTATGTGATCTTCTAATCAAAACTAAGAAAAAACTTTATGCCATTCTGGATCCTATTTTCAGACAAATTATTTGAACACTCACAAAAGGCTTTAAAGTTCTTTACACTTTACATTGACAGGTTTTGTCCAATATGTTGCAAAATAAGTTCTTAACAATATTCTGACTGTTTTGGTCACCATTTT
>CM021323.1:6352579-6403189 GCA_010645155.1 Tigriopus japonicus
GGGGGGGGCGGATTTTTTAATACCGCTACAAGGAATGAGATTCCCTGTAAAGAGAGTTAATGATTAATATAATTTGTAAAATTACCGTTTATATGAAATTTGATGTACCAATGAGTTACTGTTGGAAGATCTGTACAACCCTTAAATAGTGGGTTGGTCAGGAATAGTATTTAAAAATTTGTCCAATCCTGCCTTAAATGCTGTTAGAGGATCCTACATATTCCCGACGAAGACTAATGGGTAGGGGTGCAGATTTCAGGCAAATAAGATATTATGCCCAAAAACATGTTTATTTGCTATTTGCTAGCTTTTAAAGTTTATTTGCCATTTTTGTATTTTTTTGCCATTTTTGGGCAAATAAATACAAAATTGGTCGGTTTTTGGGCAATTGAATGCAAAATTTGTCGTTTTTTGGCTACATAAAAGAAAATTTTTTTTTTGGCAAAAAATAGGCAAAAGAAATTTTTGGCCAAAATAGTTTTTTTCAGGATTTATTTATTATTCAACGGAATCAAAATATTTTCTATTATATCCTCATACACTTGCATGCCATTTTATTGTTGGTAAAACATAATGCTCATTTTCCAAATTTAGTGGCTAGTTTTGCTATATTTCGGTAATTTTTCGTCTCTGTTTGCCATTTTATATGCCATTTCTTTGTTTATTTGCCATTTTGGACGTTTTTATTTGCCATTTTTTGGGCCTAAAAGGCATGTTTTATTTGCCAGAAATATGCACCTCTACTAATGGGTAACAAATTGAACAATGAAGGAGCCCGATAAAGAAGAGAGGAGGACTTCAGTGTTCGTATTAGCCTAGTTTCTTTGGGATTTGGAGGTGCTCTCAGAGCGCAAGTAAAACCTCTACGATCGCTACAACTGATCTCAAAGCCTGGGTTAGGACAGAGTCCATGAATACTCTTGAAGACATACAGTATCACACGGTGTTCCGAATGGCTTTATAGGTTTGAATCAAAATACCCAAAAACACCAGGTCACTTTTTGGACCCACAATTCAATGGGGAACAACTTTACTTTTATTGTATTATATAAGATTAGGTCCAGGGAAAAAGTTATATACCTAAAAACCTACTAAATATAACATTTTTTAACAAACTATTTAATCCATATTGAGAGACCATTTAGTTACCTGATGAATTCAAATTGAATAAAAATTTCATTCAGCAACAGCTGAGTTATTTGACTTTGAATGGTCCATTTTTGACCCCAAAAAGCCGAAAAACGCTAGAGTTGTATGAAAAAACAAATTCCCAAAGATTTCACAGTTTTTCAATATTGCAAAAATAAATGATTTTTTTTCAGTTTTGGAACTTATGTCAAAATAGCTCAAAATATGAAAAAATATTACTTAAAATGCACTTAAATAAGATTTTTGGAAAGTTATTTTCATAACAATTTAGGGTACGGTATGATGTGTGTTGTGCCAAAATTACAAATAAAAATGTCTAACAGAGTCAAATCCAAAATTACGATTTCTAATTGGACCATGTTCAAAATGGACTAAAATCGAAACTTGAAACATTAACCGATTTCTTCAAAACTTTAAATTATTACCCAACTTTGAGTGTCTTTGATACTGCAAAAGTTTTTTATTGGAAAATGTATTTTAAATACTTCTTAAATTAAATCTTAAGTTAACTTACTTCTTAAGTTAAATACTTACGCACTTTCTTGAGCAACCTTCACACAGACATGATAAAATGGTTGAATATCCAATCGATGCATGCATTTGCCATTTCCATTTTAAATTGAGGTTGAGGTTAAATTGAACATTTTTATACGACGAACTAGACGAAATTCAAACATATGGTTGACGGTATTGGAATTACATCTTTTTGTTAATTTTAGCGAATGCCCTCTAAAGCAGGGGCCGGCAACCAGTAGGCCCGGGCCAACATGTGGGCCATAGGATGGTCTTTGGTGGACCCCTGAGCTATGAGGAAAATTCAAAACAGGGGGTCTCCACAGAGAATCCACAATGGCTCGTGGGCCGGAAGTCTTTGATAGCAGATATGTGGGCCCATGAACCTATTAGTACCTCTGTTAAGAGGACCCCCACTACACATAGTTAAATTTGGTGGACCTCGACTCAAAACTGTTGCCGATGTCTCTGAGAGACATTTCTAACATCGATCACACCAACAAGGCTTGGGAAGTTTGCAGTTTGCACCCCAATCTTTCAGTGGCGCAAACGTCTTAAATCCTGTCCATAGACCACAGAATTATATTAGAAATTCTTGTCCTGTCAAATCAACGGGGATTCTCAAACAGTTTACAGACTGTGTCTGTTTAGAAGATTTCTACTGCCATTACACATGTACTAGTTTGCCTTTTTCTCTCACCAAAAATGGCAAATTTCCAATAATTCTCGCAACTTTGAGCTAACCAACAAATATAGTATTTTGCACTTTCACAAACTGAAATTCCGGCCCCTAGTGACTGTTTGGTTAATCTCTGTTTTAATAATTTGCTTTTAGCTAGTTAAATTAGATTGCGACTCTAATTTGTTTTGAACTCGAGCAAAATTCTCAAAAAATTGCATTAATGTTTCTACAAAGTCCCCTATTTCAAGGTGGATTTTTTTTCCTGGATTTCTTTCCACATTTGTGATCAAATTGAAGTACCATTTTCTTCAAAGGTTTACGAAATCATATGATTCTTTCAATCAGAATATGGTGAAGCTATTTTTAAGTATAAAAGTCGGCAAGCATAAATCATGCCGAGACTTCATTAGAGTTCACTTCATATAGAGTATTGCATCTCACGTAGGTAGAACCCAGTAACTAGAAAAGAAAATATGATTTTGGGCCGACTATGAAGGCACGCACGATTTTCTCAATTACAAACTGACTAACGTTAAAAATAGCCGAATTCATTCCGATTTGTGAAATTTGGCTTAAAAGTCCTATGCTACCTTCTTTGGGCATTGATCAAATTTGTTTGTGATTGTCTGGCAATGGTCTACCGGTAGATCTAAAATAAATGTTTTAGTGTCTTTGGAGTAATCACAAAAGAAAATCAGGCACCATTGAACAAAAATATGTTAAAAGAAAGAGAAAAGAATCAACACTTGCATTGACTCAACCAACTCATGGGATAAAACAGAAAATAATGCAGCCTTCAGTTGCCAGTGAGTTAGTGAGTAACACTAATTTAATCATATTTTTGGCAAAGACAGAAATGGAGAACCATGAAACTGTTTATAATCAAATTATGTCAACTATCATTAAAACTCCATGTTCAAGTAAATGTATCATTATTTTGTAACATCCTGATAGGCAACGTTCCACTACGGCCAAACCCTCGAGGTCTCTGCCACAGATCAAGCTCCAGACTATTTACTTTTGGAAGATCAAGGCAACAATAACTTGATCCGTGACCTCTAGATTAGTGATTGGATTCTGATCCGTGATCTCTAGATTAGTGATGGGATTCAATCTGATTGCAATCTGTTCAATCTTTAAGGGCTGCCATCAATGCCATTGGCCTATTGCAAATGTAGTTTGAATTTTTTTTTGCTTGTGAAGTCTTCAAAAACATGGTCACTTTTGGATATTCTCTATGTACAAAGGCATTTTTCAAAGAAGTGACAAGTGTACCGATTTACGTAAATTGGCAGTCGTAGCGAAGCAGCGCGTTCAAAAATGATTGAGTAGATTGGCAGATTGGACTCTATCAGTACTCTAAATGACTCGGACTGTATTTTCTGGATTGACTCTGAGAATCAAACTTCAAGAAGAATATTTTTGCTACACACGAGGTGGTACACTCTTTGGGCTTCCTTATGAAATGTTCAATTTTAAGAATTTTGTCAGCCATTCCTACGCAGAGGGCGTTTTTGGCGCAATCAGAATTGAGAGATCTATGTTTTAAGTAATCTATGGTTTCTGTTTCTGCGGTTACAATTGTACTTGAGTAGTTGCTCTACAGGTAGGATCTCCATTTCTCAGTAAAGTTCGCGTTAGCGCTCTTCTGATGAAATAGAGCTTTACTGTTGCTTGGAGCGAGGGTTGGTGGTCATTTGTACTTTAATGCCGACATGTTTTATGTCATATGTGCTCGACACAATAAACTTTTGGACCTCCTTCGCACCCGGTTATTCATTGACTGGATTTTTTAGACATTTTTACATATTTTCACATTTGGAAAACTACGAGTATCTTTGGCGAGAATGAGATTTGAAAATAGAAAAGAAAATCATTTTAAAGACCATAATAAGTTAATAGTACACCGCTAACGAAACTTCTTTACAAAACGAAGTGTAAAAATATGCCAATACCTTCTTGTATTTTTGTTTTTGTTGTAATAGTATGACTTGCATGAAAACAATGACGAGTTGAGCGATATTTTAGAATTTGGTTTACTGTTATACGTATGTTTATTTGTTGACTGTAGATCTATTTCTGGGATTTTAAGTGGGACCAATAAATCTCTTGCTCGTACTCTGCCAATTTTAATGGTTCTCGCTGATCGTAAAATTGATAAAAAATGAAATAAAAAAATGAAACAAATTGGAAGTATATAATTTCAATATGCCACTGAGATATAAAAATATAGTATAATAACAAAAGAACAATTTTACATGATGCCTTAAAATTGTAGCACCTACCTTTAGTATGAAGATAATCGTCATGAGAATCCTGGGAAACTTTGATTTATATCTCAACTCAAAGTACTCGTAAATCGACACCACCTGAAGCCGATACAAGACTGGAATCCACAGTTCAGCCGCCAAAACGACCCCCACTCCTGTTCCAAAGATCATAAGATAAAACTGTGTCCCATACGTGTACATCTCGCTTGGAATTCCGAGGATCATGTAAGCCGAATTGAAAGAGGCACAAAGTGAAATGGCCATGGGTATCACCCCAATCGAATGACCACCCATAAGGTAGTCCTCGTTGTTCCCACTGGATTTGATGGCATGATAGATCCCTATCCCAAATGAGGCCACAATCATGGCCGCAAAAACCACATAATCCACCCATGAGAATTCCAAGTCCAAAGGCATAGTCCTAATCTTTTGGAGCGATGTTTGATTTTTGAAGCAAACGAGAGATTGATTTGGATTTGCTCCTCACACAATTGATTACCAATTAAACGACTCTCGAACGACGATCACTCACTTTGTAACACAGACTTTTTTCTTCTTGGGAGTCAAGTAAAACTTGTGTTCAATATATTCTATGCCCGGGCTGAATTAAACAGGGTGTTTACTCTGTACACAAAACATGCTTTGTCTTGAGGTCCTCAGCGATTCATTTCACTACCCTCCCAGATCCACGCAAACGGTAGTATAGTACCAGGACAACAACTACCTTCCCTGTCTTTTTGAACTTCCACAAAACTTCACGAACCAGGGAAATACGCACTTTGCCTATTGGTCCATGTGTATTGTGAGTACGCTAGTGGTTGTTATACCATGGCGTACATGCAAGATATAAGCCCCAGGCTTATACAACACACTGTAAGGTGCGTTGGATTGCTTTGTACCTCCATCTATGTTATATATTCACGGCCGAGCACATGTGCTAAGTTTGACTGAAGACCTGAAGAATGGAGACAAAACGGGGGAAGAGCGTTGCGAGAGCCCTCCACATTTTAAGAGCTATCGCACGCTCAGAATAAATTTATGAGGAGACGAACCGACCGATCTTCAAATTACAATTGAAACTCACATGTTTTGCTTTGTTCGAAATAAAATTATGAATTTTGATTTACCATTCATATTTACAATACTTTTTTTTAACTATTTGATGTGACATTGTTTGATTCTGACATTAATAGTGTTTTCACCAACGTTTTTGCCTCTAACGGACAATCATTGTACACGGACAAGCTTTGTTAATTTGTGATACAATAGGACATGCATAAAGGTTGCTCAAGTGAACGTTTCAAATCATACTGCTAGCGGGAAAACGGCCGTTGGCTGTGCTGAGTTACTTGCCCCATTTTGGAAAATTCAAGTCGTTTCAATTTTAGCGTGTATTCAATGGCTCAAGGTCTGTGGGAATGATTGCTATTTTACATTCAGATACATTTGCTTAGATCTGATGGATAATATACTCAGTTTCTTAGGTAGGAAACAAGATTTGAAAAATCATACATTCCTAGAAAGAAGAGGTAAAACTTATTTTTTCCTCTTTATGTCACACATTTTTCTAATATTGATGTAATTCTACGGAATCAATTGAACAAATATGCATCTTTGCATTATTTTTGGATTACTATTGTGTCCTATTTTTGCATTGAAACAAGGCTTGCTTAAGTGCTTTTTATTCAATTGCCATGAAAGTGAATGTTGCATATTTTTGACCCAATTTGAGCCTGGGTAATTTAGCTTGAAGTGTCAATTGTTTTCACCAACCTAGGTAGACTCTTTGAATACACGCTAAATTTGAAATGATTTGAATTTCACAAAATGAGACCTGCAACTCAGCACATACAGGGTGACCTATATGTTTTAGGACACTTTCAGAAGTAATTATCTAATCAATGGTAATTAAAAATGAAAAATATCTTTTTAGAGAATAATTTGGAATCAATATTCATAGAACATATCAAAATTTCACTCGAAATGGCCACCATCTGCTTGAATTACGGAATCCAATCGTCTCCTTCCTGCAGAACAAGATTTACGTATGAGTTCTTCATCAAGTTCATCCCAAGCCTTCACCAATGCAGTCTTGAGCTGATCCAAGTTTTTGTAGGACTTAATTCCCACCTTCCTCTCTAGGATTGACCAAATAGCAAAGTCCATAACATTCAAATCTGGGAAAGAAGGTGGCCAGAAATCCTTGGGCCAAAAATTGTCAAAATTGGCTTTGCCCCAGGCTTGAACGTCCCTGGCGGAATGGGATGGTGCTCCGTCCTGCTGAAAGCAATAGGAGTGTTCCCACTCCTGGGAAAGGATCCATGGAAGTACCTCATTCTTTAGCATATCCAAATAAGCCGTTTTATTGACCTTCACACCTTCCGGAATGAAAATCAATGGAGTTTTCCTTCCACAAAAGGTAACTCTGGCCCAAACCATCACTGAGGCAGGATGCTGCCTTCTAAAAGATTGTTTTCTGGCTCATTGGAACCTGGGAAAAATCTTAGGCCAAAATCCTGTCATTGTGTCAATTGTGACATCCCTCAATTGTAAAAATCTTTTCATCTGTCCAGATCATTGAAATTTGCATACGGGACTTAAGCCAATTTCGAAGCTTCTTGGCTCTGGCCAGTCTCTTGATCTTAGTGGCTGGGCTGAGCAATTGGCGCTTTTGGAGATGATAGGGCTTCATTTTCAGGTCATCTTTGACAATTCTTCTCATGGATTCGCGACTAACTCCAGCCTCCACGGCCATAGTCCTGATGGACCTCCTCTTGTTCCTAAAGATCTTCACCCTTGTGCTCTCAACCAGCTATTTGGTCCGGACGGATCTTGGACGGCCTGGTTTTGGACGATTTTCCAAAGTTTTGATGTCTTTGAATCGTTTAATAGTATAGGCAACCATACTCTTGCTCACTTTCATATCCGGAAGTTTTTGGGCAATGGTGCAAATGCTGTGGCCAGCACAGTGGAGCTTGAGAATGTCTCCACGTTTTTCCATTTTGAAGACAAGATTCTCATCCAAGTGAATTGTTTTTGTATTCAATGTTCAATAACGAGTCAAAAAAAGGTAAACAAAAAATTTCAGGGTCACCATTTGCATAATATTCGCAAAATTAATCAAAAAAGTTAGTGTCCTAATATATATGGGTCACCCTGCAGAATGGCCTTGTTTTAACGCTAGTGGTATGATTTTAACGCGCACTTGGGCAACCTTTGTGCATGTCCCATTTTACATCGAACTCCAGAAGGAATCATTGTCGAGCGACATACGAAAGGAGAACTGCATATTTCTCATCAAAAATATTATTCGTCTTTAGCATTATTTTGAGCAATGTTTGATATAACGAGTACACTTTCTGTAGATTATTTAAAAGCCATCCTTTCTTGCAAACACGTTCTTCCCTTTTTGGTAGTATCAATCCCTTTAACCTTGAAGGTTAAAACCTCATTCTTTCCCTGAGATCTTCGTGTTTGTATGAAAATTTCATTTTATGATTAAAAAAAAAAACTGTTATCGAAGGAAATTACATTAGATAACAGAAACTCTCGAAGTGTTGCGATCTTGAGAAACTTACGAAATCTAGACAAACGTTACCAAATTAGGGCATGTTGCAAACACGTCATCGATGCCTCGTTTTATAATTAACAACTTCTCGTCTGAAATAAATCAAGCTCTATATCGCGTTCACATGCTTACAACAATGATGACTTTTAGCTACCTGTAACAACATTAAAATGGATGACAAATAAAACCATTTCGGTACATATCATTTCCTAAAATTTTCAAAGTTATGCAAATAAAAAAAGAAGGAAAATGTAGTACAAACAAACCAAAGGAAACTAAAGATGTGGCAATTCCTTTGTCATATCTGTATGTAGTGGATAGTTACGAACCTTAATTGAGAATGCTAAGTAT
Organism: Tigriopus japonicus; assembly: GCA_010645155.1. Taxonomy (NCBI): domain Eukaryota; kingdom Metazoa; phylum Arthropoda; class Copepoda; order Harpacticoida; family Harpacticidae; genus Tigriopus; species Tigriopus japonicus. The sequence goes on from CM021323.1 coordinate 6,361,113, forward strand.
GTGAGCATTATTCTATGGATTGGAAATTCAAGTCTCGTCTGACCCCAGCTTGCTTGTCATTTTTGCCACTTGCTTTCGCGTTGCACTAACCTTTAAGGTCCTATACCGAGAAATACCATTAAAGGTCCTTCGAGATTGCTTTGAAATGTGGAGCATTTTTTAGCTCTTAGTAACTTAAAATATGCTTGTTTGTGATCAATCATGTCTTAAGAAATCTTGGATTGGATATGTTTATTTATGTCCATGGTAAAAAATTACTGAAAAGAATTGTTCCCACGATAGCATAGCCAGCGAAATAGATGCGGAAAAACTTGTTTTCTGGGGTGGAATCCCATCTCTCCTCGGTCAAAATGGATTTCCACGGATGTTCCAAATTGAATGGCGTCTCCAGTTGCAGTGCCACTTGATCTTTATTCAAATCCGTCAATGGCAGAGGGCGGATATGCATGGGCGTGGTGAGGAGGGCTGCTAACCAATACATTACAGGGGAACTAGAGCATATCATTCGCGTGGAAATTTGCACATGCACACAGAATAGACAAAAGATGGAAAGGGCACTCACATGCACCATATAAACAAAGCACTCTCGAGGCAGAATTCGAGATTTATATGTGTCTTGAGGAGGGACCTTTTGGGCGGGATCCAGGGCAAAGTAGGTCAAACCCAAGTAGGAACAGTAAAACTTGTGACACTTGAAAAATGCGATGGCTTGCGTGCCAATGATGTAAAAAAGTGGGAATGCCAGCAGGAAATTGGGGATTTGCTTGAATTGGAAGTACTGTAAAAACCCGACGTTCCAGTAATGAGATTGCACATAAGAATAAGGAATGGGAACATTGCCATGGCACCAAACTGAAGGCTCAGCATCCGGCATCTTTAGGTGATGGATTTGGCCGTACTCTTCAATATTCTCACCAAAGTTCATCTTGGGCTTGGTCACACCACAATACTCTGTGAAAGCGTACCATTGGAACAACAAGAATGGTGCCACCGACATGAATGCACTACAAATGCAAGGCACGGCTCCATCTCCGATTATGTTGACTATCGTTTCAGATAACTCTGCCCGACCCAATTGCTTGAGTCTTCGATGAATGACGAGTTCTCGAGCAATGACTTTAACGCCTTTGTAAGCGGCGAAGCCCAAATTCAGCAAAGCATTCGACCGAACTCCAGTGGAAAGAGCCAATAGAATGCCCATTTGGAAAGTGAAGGCCCGTTCAACCTTAAGCATCACGTAGAAGGACAACAAAGCATGAAGGGACTCGGAATAGGCAGCCGAGAAAAAGATGCTCGCCGGATTAATGCAGAAGAATAATGCAGCTCGATAGGCTAATCTCTCGTCTTTGAGCACTTTACGCGAGAGTTCTAAAAGCACCAGTGCAGCCAAGACAAAGAAGAGCACATTCACGGCCACGGCGCCCAATTTGAGTGCACTAGAGAAATGAATCAATCCGTAGTCCACTTGAGTCCAGTAGATGATTTCAGCAGCCACTCGAATACACACAGGATAGAGGGGGAAGAAGGCCAAGGTGTTCTCGTAGGTGTAACCACTATTGGCAATGTGCAGAAAGTACTGTCCATCCCAACGAGTGAGTCCGTCGGTGAGAGTGTCGACCACGATATCTGACCAGGATGTGGATCCGTTTCGGGATGGAGAGAAGGTCCATTGAAACACACCAGCATCATGATCCGGAATGACTAGATTGGCAAGCACAGAAAGAAGAATGACAAAGAGTCTGGAATAGAGAGCCAAGAGTGCGATTTTTGTGCGAATGAGATCCATGATCCCTAGAGAGGAAAGAAAAAGAACTGCGTGTTAGTTGTGCTTTTTAGGTGAGCAAGGAGTTAGTAGAAGGAATAAAATCAACTAAAATCAAGGGTAAAAATGGAACAAAAAAAAACCGAAAACGAGTCAATGACATTTATTCGAAATCTGGCTCTTTTCTATCGCTTGTTGATCTTCAGAGACAAGCCATGCTTATTTTTGGGTCCAACAATTGCGGATGAGGGTGATAAAGATGACGATGCTGAAGATGTTGGTGTTGTTGCTGCTGCTACTGCTGCTGCCTTACTCAAGGCAGATTGACTTGACAAACTGATACCGTCCACGGACGGCCTGGGAGCATTGGAATCACCCGAATGAGTTTTAGATTCTCCACTCCATTCTGGGTCGTCGGGATCTTCCTCCTCCTCACCCTCCTTCCAATCGGGATCATCTTCTTCAAGGATGAACTCTTCTTCATCATCATCTTCCTCCAAACTAGGAGATTGGGAGGTGTCCGCCTTATCTTGAGAGTCCGGATCAATTCCACTGGAGGAGGGAAAGGTAGGCCTTTTTTCGGCTGAACCTTTGGATATCATATCCCCATCTTCTGCAGGCCTACCGGGGGCATGGCTATTGGTGTAACTACCACCAGGCTCTATTGAGGGCATCTCAGCCCCCATCCTCTCTATCTCTTGATCCGAGAGGGGAAATGAACGTTGTTCAAAAGGAGTGATATCCAATCGATCGGGAATGGAGATCGAATGCGTGTCCAGAGTGGGAGTGGTACATCTGGACGATTGGGTATCCTCGCTGGGATTTCGGTCGCGTGATTTGGTTGCTGAAGAGGTTCGCCGGCGATTGCGAATACTGGCCGCCATATTCACTTGGGGCGTGGAGGGAGCGGAGGTGGGGATCTGACCTAATTCATCGGTACTTATGGGTGACGATGGTCGCGTGGACACTTCCAAGGTAGTGTCCAAGGGAGTTCCCGGAGACATTGGATGATCTGGCGTGTTATAACCACTGCTCGCCGCACCTCCTCCTTCTGTTCGAACACTATCTTGTCGACGCGTCCGCGTTCTTTGACCTCCTGTCGATTTAAACACCGAGGTCTGCCAACGTTTCCTCTCCTCAACCTCAGCTCGGGCGTGACGAGTTTCAAAGCACATTTCCGTGATATCCTCATCCGATAGATGAGCTTCCTTCCCAGATTTATTGGAAGGTGATGTTGAGGTTGGCCCGGTGGCTGCAGTTGAAGTAGTGGGCGTGGAGGTAGGTGTTGACGGGGTGGTGGTTTTGGCACTTTTCTTTTTCGGCGTGTCCTCCTCATCTGGAGGAGGATTGGCCGGTTCTGATTCTCGATCCACTGCCCGCCACGTGGGAGTAAGGATCTCTTTGTACTTGAGTCGCTCAACTCGAGTCGAGGCGGCAATGGAGTATGGAATCACAATGTTGTCGATGTCAAAGGCGGTTTCCCGTTTCCTTCGAATAATGTCCGCCCATTGCTGATTACTCGCGTGAGATGGATGGGACAAGGGTGAGGGCACTGGCGAAGTGTCCATTCCATCACTGTCACTGTTCAAGTCGTTGATGGTCAGACCACGGTCGTCCAGAACATGATGAACACTTAACGACTTGCGCCGCTTGGTTTTCACTTTCAAGATGTTCTTGTTGAGTTTCTTGGATTTCTTTTTCTTCTTTTTGGCCGCCTCCGAATCTGCGCCGTTTTCCCCACTCATGTCACCGCTCTTCTTTCGTTTGGTCTTTCTCTTTTTCATGAGACCGAGTGCTTCAGCTCGATCTAAATCGGCAGTTTGTGAAGGGGTTTTCAACCACGACTTGTCCTTCATCTTCTTGGCCATGAGCACGGACAGTGGCACATCTTCCGGAGTAGACAGGACTTGATGGTAGGAATGGTCGAGCAGGGCGAGACATTGGCTTTCCTCTTGGGTAAGAGGGTCAGGTACATGTGCATGATGAACACGGCCGTAGCAAAGGGTGCACCAAAACAATGGATGGATGCAGTCACATTGAACAGTGCTCTCTTTAGAAAGACGGTTAGGCACTTTGGGCAAATTGTACGTGGAGAGAACGCGACGTTTCCGAATATTACGCAAGGGTCGAGTTCGGGAAGCGCCCAAGGAGTTATCATCGTCGGCACTCGTCACTTGTGACTCAGGCAAAAAGGGCTCCTTGATGATGATCTTCCGTCCCGTGGAATCCACTCGACTGTAATCCTTGGTCACCGGTTTACAATTGAGTGGAACCTCATTGTCAGCCGATTGGGGAGCCGTCACAGGTTTCTTAGCATGAGGAGGCCAAGACACGACCGGATCCCCCAAAGTAACCATGCCTTTCCGGGCTCGAATCTGTCGATAACACTCGGTCTGTTGACGGATGCGGTATTCGAGATCGGAGATTTGAGCCGTTAGCCACGTCCACTTGCTGGCGATACTGGACCGGTTTGACAGCCATTGCCACTTGGCTCGCTTCTTGATCGGAAGGTAGTGCGAGTTGTTCTTCGAGTAGTTATCAAACTCATCACAACTCTCGCCTCCCGAAGAGCTTTCCGTGGCTTCGGAGTCGTAGTTCTGAATCACATGCCGCAAATGGCAATCCATTTGGCCCAAGATCTCGTCGGCTTTCTGTTTGTCCTGACTCAATCCCGTCTCGACATCACACTCATCTCCCAAGTCCTCTTCCTCCTTCACTTTGACCGGAGGAACATCGGCTAACGGTTCCGAGGGCAACATGACCCCTTCGGGCACTTGCACTTTGGCGGGCACAAACAACGGATTGATGGTGGGAGGTAGACTATTGACTAGAGGCGTGGGCGGCCCATTCTCGGGCGTGATCATTTTCTGCCCCGTTTGCCGCAATCGCGACAATTCATCGGCAATCTGCGCCCCGAGTTTTTGCGTTCGTAAAAAATTGACCCTTCGCGTCAGATCTCTGAATCGGGCCTCCAAATCCAACTGACGTCCACTCAACACGAGATATCGCTCTTCGGCCAAGGCCACTTTATCCACCACCGGAGCCATCTTGTCGCCGTTATTCAGATGATGGCCTTCGCTTTTGGCGCTGGGATGGCGGCCTTTGGGATCGCCCGTTTCGAACTCATCGTCCAAATCGGTAAAGACCTTCATCATCTCTTCTTCATCATCGCGGGCACTCTCGGGTAAATTCGCGCCCGCATCCATCGAGCTGCCCGCTGACGACTCGCCCGCAGCCCCATTGCCACTTGCGGCCAATGCGGCCGATACGGCGCTCACGGGCCGAGTCAATTGACCACCGGAATCTGACGAGCTCGACATCTCGGCCAGTTCCGCCAACTCCGGGGGCGACACCGTGCTGGAGGGGGTGGAGCGCGCGGCGGCGCCGCCTTCTTTTTTAGTTCAACACGAACACGAGTATGATGATGATGATGATTTAGCGAGCACGGGTATTGTGAGGCTGGTCCAAGCGATGCGGTTGGAGACAGTGTGGCAGGGAGAATGGGTGGAACCGGGCTGGAGGCGTACTTTGCACTGTGTTTCGGTTTGGTTGACGAGTCTTAAAGTCTGGGAGAATGAGTCGAGCAGGGTTGCTGGAGATTTTTGATGGATTAGTGCCAACAGTTTCATGGAAAATTGCCAATTTCTCAAATTTCTTTCACCATGTACTTTGATGTTTTATTTCCTTTTTGTTTATGACTTTCATGTGCCTTGAATTTTTTGCAATCGTAGTAATGTTTGCCATAGGAAAAGGGTATTTGCCATTGACTTACTTTGCGGGATCAGGTTTGTGTGATCTAGGTTAGGAAAAAATCATCCTCATGCCCCAATCCACAGGATCTTTCATATTTTTCTTTTAAGTTTCATTTTCACGCTTGAGGCAAAGCCAGGTTAAAAGAGAGTATTAATTTGATTTGATAGTAGGTCAGATTGAAAATATGACTTCATTTTTCTTTTCTTCATTTCAGTGAGCTTAAACTAACATTACTGAGGACAAATGAATCATTGCGAAAGTTCAAAATCTGATACAACCGTTCCAGAATTTAAATTGACAATATGGCGTTGGTGATTGAAGATAAACAACAAAGTTGGGTCTAAGGGTCACTTCCAAGTATTTGGTGCGATAACTCAGCTTTGAATTCGGTACTTATTTTGGAAAGAGGATTTTTGTCTAGAAGATAAGACTACTTGACGAAATCAATATCTGAAAATGTTTGTTAGTCTTATTTTTTCTTCAGAATTTCTTGTCGATAATGATGGTTATTGAAATCTCCGTTCTTGTTTGATTTGGGTTCGGAATTGCCAGCCATTTGGTTTCAACGATCACCCCCTGCCACTTAAGAATTTTCTATACATAAAAATTTCCGATTCTGCCATTTTTTCCGAGAAACGGCAACCATAACTGTCATTTAGCAACGCTGCTAAAGGTTTGTGGTGTGTACGTAGAAAGAAGTGTGAATTGTGGAGGCTTAGTGATTGGCGTGCTCTCAAAGGCTGAAGGGCTAGTGGCTTCTTGCTTGGCTAGTTCGAGAGTTGTGGCTTGTATTCTTGAGAGGGGCGCCTGGTGGAATCAGGGTGACAAAAACCGCGAATACATGGAAGGCCAGTTTTAAATGGGGTAATAGGACACAGAGATAAAATTTTGTAATGCTATTGACAGCATGGATTGGGAAAGAAAATGGGTCTTTTGAATGTTTGAATCACAGAGGCTCATGGCTTCTTATGTTTGAATGAGTAAAACAGTGTTTTTGGATTGGATAATTCCCGACCTTATGTTTTGTAATGCCCGGCCGCAGCTGCCATTGGGAGAACATTGAGCGTGACGAAATCAAAAGAGAACATCGAAAGAGTTTGAACGGATGAGGTTATCCTTTTTTTCAAGTTTTGAAATAATGCAAAAATATCTTAATTTCTTAGGACGAATTACAAAATCATAGCTTAAGGCCTGTCATTGTACTCAAATGAGAGGTTATTTCAGTGCAGTAAATGTTCTGTTAAATTTTCTTTGAAGTAACTAGGCGTATGCAGCAATTGGTATTCTGTTATAAATATATCCTTCGTTGTACAATGCAATGAATTGAAAACCAGATTAGATTCACCATGTTTAAAAACTTAACTAAGGAGTTTCTAGACAACATTCCAAAGGCTCCAGTAGGCTTCTGTTGATCTTTATTTTCAAATTTTCGTTGTTTAATGCAAGTTTAGTTTAAAAAAAAAGGCTTTAATTTCAACAAAACCATCTATTTTTGAAAAAAAATTGGAACGAATATCAACTGAAGCGAAATTTAATCAAAACTAGTGCAGATATCACAGCTAAGGACTAGAGACGCTACTAAGGACACGCGAGTAAAAAGGAGAAAATGAAACTACATGTAGCGCCATCTAGGAGTTGCTAATGTCAGATATCTTTCCATGAAACTGACGGACGTTCTTTTTGTTGGGAGTCTCCAGTCGGGACTAGTATCTTAATAAAGGAATGAACTCCGATGAAGAAAGACAATGGTCAGAAAGAGATTCAATCTTCTTTCCAATATTGTAGGGTAAAAATAGATGTGGATTTTCTGATTTGTTTTGGTTGTTTAGGATTCCCATTTTCCAGGCAGGTATGAATTCGAGCCGTTGACCAAGCCAGTACCGGGATGTCTTTCTTACCTGTTCTCCTATCCCATCCGTACATGCTCTACTACGGAGAGAAGCCTGAGCGATTTCGGCTTGCCTGAAATGTTATTGGGCGCAACCTGAGGATTCCAATATCCAACCACAGGTACAAACCAGGGTGTTGCCATAATAATGGTACTTTGAAAACATTCGTTTGAAACATTATTTGTGCCGTGACCCGGTGCTAGCCAGAAAAAAATGTTGCATCTTCTTACCTCTGGCTTATTCTTCAGTTTCTGTTTATGTATAAGTTTGGCGCAGAAAGATTTTGCCACAATTCAACGGGCGGACAATGATTTGCTGTGGTGCTGTGTTTCTGAAGAAGAACTCATCAAGTGTCAAGAGTTCTCGGCAGCCGCGGAAAGAGACAATTTATTGTCTGATGTCACGTTTGGCAGCTATTTCCGAAGCATCAAATGCAAGCAATATCAGAACAAGGGAGAATGCATGCGGGTTCTGGACATTAACTCAAAGTACAACCCTAATATCATGACTCTGGATGCTGGAGAAGTCTTTGTTGGAGGTCGATACCACAGTTTGGTACCAATTCTCAGAGAAGTCTACGATGATAACAAAGATTACCACCATTCTGTTGCCTTGGTCAAAAGGAACACGCTCCCTGATATCAATACAATGCGGGATCTTAAAGGGGTTCGAGCTTGTTTTGGCACAGTGGGAAGTTTGGCTGGATGGATCATTCCCATCTACCGATTGATGCTGGGTGATTTCATGGATATTTCGGATTGTAACAATCACGTTAAGTCCGCCATTGACTTCTTTGGCAAAAGTTGCGCAGTCGATTCGCTATTGGATCGTTATAATCCGTTGGGGGATAACTCGCATAACTTTTGCGAACTATGCGGATCCGATACACCAGGAGTGCGTTGTACTACTCGGGATCCTTATGCCGACTATACTGGAGCACTGTTATGTCTTAAGGACAAAGGTGAGGTAGCCTTTGTTCATGAGCGTGTGCTGAATGAGGAGCTCGAAAACCCCGACGATTATGAACTACTCTGTCCCACGGGAGACGTGGATGGTTCATTCGTTCGACGACCAGTTACATCCTTCAAGGAATGTGCATGGGGAATTTCGCCTGGGCAAGCTGTGGTAGTATCATCCGCTATGGACATGAAAGAACGTCAAGGGGTTCAAAACTTCTTGAATAAGGCTGTTGAGTTGTATGGGTCCAAAATGGTACCAATGTCTCAATCATCAGAAGCGAACCAGGGTAATCCAAGGGGTGTTAATGAGGACACAAACGCCAATAATGGCAGATCTAGTTCTCAATCGTTGTCGAATTTCTGGAACAACCCTAGTAGTGCAGACCCTGGAGAACGTTTCAATGACAGAAATCCGCCAAGGGATCCAAACGAACAACGCCAAACTTCGCAATTTGGAGATAGGAATCCAGAAAATCCATTTGGAGACCGGAATAGAGATCCATTTCGTCGACAAGGTCGGCAGTTGAACAATCAAAACGACAACATTTTTAATAATCCAACACCAAGACCTGACACTTTCTCTAATGACGTCAATTACGATGAAGATGAGGAAGATGTGATGGAGTTTAAAGGATTTAAGCTTTTTGAGAGCTCCCCAAGATATGGAATGCTCCGAAATCTTTTGTTCTCTGATGGAGCGAAAAGCTTGAAAATCATCAAACCTGACGACATGTCTTACAAAGCTTTCCTCAGTCAGTCATATGGAGGCTCGCTAACCACACCCATGGCCTCGATTCAAGGCATAAGAAGATGTCCCGTTGGCGATATGAAGCTTTGCGTCACATCCGAAGCAGAGCTATCAAAATGCATCCGAATGCGTACTGCTCTCAACGCCCAACTTCTCGAGCCCAAAATGAGCTGCAAGCGAGCCAGAACTCATATTGAGTGTATGAGACAGATTCATGAGGGAGAAGCTGACGTGGTCATGCTTGACGCCGGTGATGTCTACCGGGGAGGTTGGCATTATGGACTCATTCCCATCATGGCCGAGGTGTACAATTTGGGCACACCCCATTATTACGCCGTGGCAGTTACAAAGCAGAGAGATAACTCCTCCGAGCTGATCTACCTCAAACGAAAAAACACATGCCACACAGGAGTTGGGCAAGCCGCAGGATGGATCATTCCCATGGCTTGGTTGATTGGAAATGAACGGATTCGCGACTATGGATGTGACTCAGTTCGAGCCGCTGCCGAATATTTCAGCAAAGCTTGCGCTCCAGGGGCTCAATCGACCTTCTTCACAAATCGATACGAGTCCAACTATTGGCAATACAGTCACCTGTGCGACTTGTGTCACGGTCAAGCCAGCCACTACTGCGACCGCAATCACATGGAGGATTACTACGGCTACACAGGAGCCTTCCGTTGTTTGGTCGAAGGCGGCGGGAATGTTGCCTTTGTGAAGCACACCACTGTGACGGAAAATTGTGACGGGAAACGGAAAGAATGGTGGGCGCGAAACCAGTTGACAACAGATTACGAGCTTTTATGTAGAGACGGAACTCGAGCAAGTGCCCGGGATTACAAGAAATGTTTCTTAGGCAAAGTGAAGGCCAATGCCTTGGTGACGAGTCCAAGGTTTGGTCAGGTAAAAGTGAATGCCTTCATCAATCTTTTCAAATATGCCCAGCAATTCTATGGCCAAAAGGTTCCCGACGAGTTCTCGTTTTCCATGTTCTACTCGACCCCACCCTATGCGGATCTCATTTTCCAGGATGCCACCCAACAACTAATTGTCTTACCAGAGGAAGAGAGGGATTATACGGTGTATCTGGATCAAGAGTTCCTCAAAGCCTACTCTTTGGTGGAATGCCGATCCTTTGCCATGTCGATTCAAATGACTTCCCTACTTCTCGTGATCTCTCTGGCTCTGCCATTTCACTTCGTGCAAGAGGCATTATAGTGTAATATTTCAGTTTTCTATTTTCATGGTTTGTGAAAAAAATACTTTACATGGAAATAATTAACAGAGAAAACAACGACGTTTACATATTTTAATTGACATCTGAGCTGTCCCTACGTGCTGGACTGGCTAACGTTAGAATGCATCCTTGTTGAAGGAGAAGCCTTCTACCGGTCTTCATTTTCTTTCTGGACCATAAAGTTTTCTTAGGCCGTTTCTTGACGGCTCCACTTTGGCCGCCTCCATTGGTCTGCCCTCCTTGATTTGTGGATGTCGTGGACAGAGGGTTTAGGATTGCCTTCAACGAATAATCGCCGTGAGCAGGGAGGAACTTGGTCGGGTATCCTGCTATGGCCGGATTTTTCTGTTTGGCTACGCGTTTCAACTTCAATTCCCGCTTGAATCGAGCTTTTTCAAATGGAATGAGATCGGATACATTTCGAAGACCGTGGCTGCGATATTTGATGAGTTCGCTAGTTCTGACTTTGAGTTCTTTCTCTAAACAAAGATTATTAACCAATGAAACCTGTTCTTGAGCAGTGAGAAACTGGGTGAAGCTCTTGAAGCTATCCATAAGCTCTTGTTTGGGTCCTTCCCCCTTTTTAACGGCCTTTACTTGGTTGGATATCTTCAAAGGTGAGAACTTGGATCCGCCCCCAATCTGAACGATAGGGTTCTCTCTATAGAATCTAGACACAAGTTGATAATCTCGAGCCACACGTTTGCGACGAACTTGTTCGCGCAAACGTCGTTCATAGATATCGCATTGAGCCAATTTCAGGGCCACATCCACATCTTCGTCTTCGACCGATTTGTCCGCGATTTGAGCCACCAAATTCTCGGTCTCCTTGTCAAAGTCTTCATAATCATCCCGATGGGGCATATAACCCAACAACAAAGCTTCCTGGCCACTCACATTTATCGGCGGAAGTTTGCCCGTTAAAGTTGGAGACAGAGGACCACGATCAGCGGCTTGAGTGTGATCCACGGCATACCCCCGCAATTCCTCTTTCCAAGTGTATTTTCCCACAATCCCATGAATAAAGTGCTTAATAAGTTCCTCTTTACACTGATCGGCCGTTTTAGTCTCAATATGCCCGGCAATGTCCTTCCAATTGCCGTAGCCGTACATTTCTACCGCATCCAGAAGGCGCATGCATTCACGGGCGTTCCAGAGGTGACTATCGGCATCTTCGCGGACCATAAGTCCGTGATGAGTGAATGAAAGACCATTACCACCCCCTAAACTCCGCTTGGAACGTCCTCCATTGCCTCCATTTCCTCCACTTCCGTTGGAACTGTCGTCTTCTAGTTCCGCAAAGAGATTGAAGCCCCCATTGTTCATAAAGATGTACTTGTGCGTGTTTTTATGCTTGCCAATTTGGGCTCCACAGGCAAAACAAGGCAAACAGAGATCGAAATCGGCGCAATCCCCGCATTTGATGCGGAGGCCGGCGATATCTTCTTGGCAATAGTCGCAGATATAGCGTTGGTAGAGCTCGGACACGCCCGAGCCCACCTCTTTCTCAATCTTAGCGGGTAAGGTGGAGGACATGGCGGCTAAGAAGGGTCCATCCACCGAGTTAACGCAATCCAACGGGCGGGTTCAAGTTAAAGTCGGGATTTTCTGTCACGAAGAAGAAGAAAGGCAAACAAACAAACACTAACTGTTGGCTTTGTTTTTTTTCCTTTTTTTGTTTGGCAGAAGGTAAATGTTTGTAAGGGTGACTAGTTTTGAACAGAAAGATGAATTCCAAAAATGTCGGCGACAAAACTTCGTTCATGGGATATTTATTCAGCGTAATTCAAATGAGAAGTGAGATTACTTATTAATTTCAGAACAAGTTTTGTTTCAATAATTGTTCAAATATGTTTAGGCTGTATTAGTTGGAGAGCCCTAAACGTCATTTACCCCTTAATATAATTAATAGTTGAGAACCTCACCATCATCTTAACGTGTCGTTGTTAACTGTGGACCAAGTCTTATTTTATATTTGTAATAATAGTATGATTCGGCGGACACAAAACGATCCGAGTTCCAAAGTTTAAGTTTTAAGAGTTCGTGTAAAAAGCAAAGAAAAGTCTACTTCTGTTCCTTCAAAACATGGCAACAGTTCTCAATTCTCGGTCGACAATCCAAATTCAAAATAATGAGTGAATACCACAAAGTTCGAGTATATTTCTAAATGAAATGCAACAAAAAGGTAAAAAACAAGCCTTTCCTTAAGAGGTCTTCTTCCACTCAGCTTTCAATTTTCGTCCTCTTTGAATAACTTTCCGCATTTGGTCCCACTTGCCAGTAGAATCCGGGAGGTTCTCGAACAAGATGTGATCCGTCACATCTTTCGCCCACTTCTTTTGTTCGGGCAAGCTTTTGAAGTCCGAGTAGGTGTGGACAATGGGCGTACCTTCTTCCACACCCTTACTCGTTAACGATCGCTCATCGGTGACAGGCTGCGATACCATTACCGGAGATGATGGCTTCTCAGGTTCATTTTCGAGTTGTTGCTCTGGTTCTTCTTTTTCATCCTCCGGTTCTAGTCTGCTCTTTTTGCTCTGACTCGGTCCTTCGTCGTCAATGGAACCTTCATCTCCCGGAACCGGTGGCTGTTCCGTGGTTTGTTTCCGTTTCCGACAACTCGTGTCTTGCATCTCGCCCCGAATGTAGCCTTCTTGCGTCTTTGGAGCCATTTCCAATCGCATAGCGGCCAAAGATTGAGTCTCAGACATGGGTGGAGCTTCGTAATAATGGCCTTCTTCGCGGACACTTTCAATCAAAGGGGCGTTAAATCCCGGCCAAGCCACGAGACGATCCAAATCATAGCGTACTTTCTCGTGATCCTCGAGTACTTCGCCATCTTCAGCCCCCAAATCGCTCAAAGCCTGACCTTGATTGAGGAATAATGCGATTCCGGAATGACGGATCTCGGCCTCTTTCATCCATCCCGGAGGATATCCTAAGACGCGCATGCGATAAATGTATCCGGGTAGCTGATCGGATCGGAGACCTAGAGCTTTGCGTAATTTGGCCGAAGGCAACCCCGGCGTCAAATGGCCGAACTTTTGGGGTTCATCCAAGTGATATCGGGCAGTTCCATTGCCCGCGGGTTGATTCTTGAGGAATTCTTTTCGATTCTTGGCAATCTGTCGAGGATCTCGACGTTCTTGACAATCGGCAATCATGTGATTGCCTCCACAGTTGAAGCAAGTGTTTCTCGGTCCCAAAGACGCTCCCTCCGCTTCCGGTTGAGTCCATTTCATTTTGGAATCGTATACGATTGCTTGGTGGACGTCATCTTCTTCCACGGGCTCCGTGTCAATCAGGAAAGAGCTCTGAACCGAGGACGCCAATTGCATTTCGAGATCCTGGAGCTTGGTGCGTAATTTATCGCGTTCATTTAAGAGCGTTTCAATCCGGGTTTTTAAGGCCTCGGGATCCTTCATTAATCCCAAGATGGATTCCAATTCAGACTCTTCGAGAGCGGGGCTTTTGGGATCGGAGGTCAACGAAGGTTCTGTTGGTGTTTCGTCGGACATGATGAGTGCTCGATTTCCGGAGGAATGGTCACATGAAAAACAAAGTGGATTGCGATGATTTCTTCGGCAGGCCAAGAAATTTGTGACTGAGCCTTGACGAAAAAAAAGTGAATTGTCAACAAATACAAACAGGGTGACCAAACGTTTCAAGAAATGTATTTCACAATATATAGTGGTCGACGGAATTCAGATGCGGATTCTTGGGGCCAAACGGCTTGGAATGTGTCAGCTAAAACCAGGAAGAGATTAATAAGTAGGGATAGGAAGTTTAAACGAATAAAACTGTAAAACTAAACGAAAAAAGACTAACAGAATTGCCTGACTAAACGTCAAATAAAAACCAAGAGTTCAAAAATGCCTCTTTTTAAGGAGCATTTTCTGTGGAGCTGAAGACAGATTTGCAGATACATTAATAGTTCTCTTGGCCAGAAAGCTTTTTGAATCTAATGGCTAATCTTTTTTTCTGTGTCTGTTGGGCAACACTACGAGTACAAGTAAATTTTCAAGCGTGGATTGTATTTTGTTGGTGCTAAACCGCAACTGAAAATCAAATTATTACTTTGCCTTAAGCTTTGGCGTTGAACTTTCTTCGAGGTTATTTTGTTTGGAAAATTGAAAGCAACGTTGAAAGAGTTTGAAATCCAAGATAATGTAAGTTTTGGCCGATTAAACGAGAAAAGACGAATAAAATTACCCGATTAGAGGAAAAAGACGAATAAAATCCAAATTAGACGGAAAAAAATTGCGACAAATAAATGTAAAAAAGACGAAAAAGTTTATTCTTCTAAAATTCCTGTCCCTATTAGTAAGAATTTCCGAGCTGAGCTCAGGACAAAGAAGAGCTTTCCCTCATGTAATAAACTCAACCTTTGATATGGCTAAGGTTGAGATCCAGCCCCTCTCTAGCGTTTGGGCCCCGTGGTATCTTTTTTCTCCTCACAAATACAGAATGTACTCAAAATCATCTTTCTAGACACTTTCTTCAATAAGTATCAAAAGATCCAACTAAGTATAATATCTATTCTGTCAATATCTGAATAAATCTTGAGAAAATGGGGCTAAACAAGTCACTACTACTCCTTAATGGAGTAAAGTGGTTTCTGCAGAAACATCAAGTCAAGAGTACCATTATCAAAACTAGTTGAAAATTATAAGAGGCATCACATTTATACCCTTACTTTTTGAGATCGACTGTTGACATGAAATTAATGGAGACTGACATTGTTCATTTAGTCTAAAAACAATGATCACTCGACTTTCTGAGCACCACTACTGATGTTCAATTTCAGAACCACATTTTCCATCCACAATTCATCAGGGGTCTGGTCTCCCTGTTCGTGAATGAATTTATCTGATTCAGCTGTTTTCCTGCTCAGAATCACTTTTACTGTTAACTCTGTTCAGAGAAGTTGAGCCAAATGAAGGTAGAGAGCTTGACTTGAATCCCTTCGATCCTTTGGACATCCCTGGTCTGGAGACATCCGTCATCATGAGTGTGATCCAGACGTGTCAGGACTTCAAGGACACCTTGGACTTGTTCCGCCATCAAGGCCTGTACTTAAAACCCGTCTCGCGAATGAACATATCCGTTCAACTCCCTCAACTCAAAAAGTCCGGAGCCAAAATTTCCAATTGGGAAGTCATGGAGAAGGTCAAGGAAATGGCCAAGCCTTTCCACTTTCCCGTGTTCAAGGTTCGCGTTCGATTGACGTTTCTGGTTTAGAAATCATTGCTAAATGATAGGTTACTTTTCAGGTGGCCAAATCGTCGTTAGAGTTCATTCGATTTGAGGCCGAGATTGAGAATTACGGCTGGATGGACCAAGTTTTGGCCAAGATCGATATGAAAACCATCAAATTGAGTGGATTTCAGGAGCTGTTGAAAGTGCGGGCAGCCGAATCACGCCCACCATTTCCCACGAGACAGGAATGGGACAGCTATTTCCGCGAGAATCGGGCCATGAATGAGATGAAAGCGGGAGAAAGACCCGATACCATCTACATTAAGAACTTGCCTTGCCAATGGTTCCTCAATACCCAAGATCGATCAGGCATGGTCAAGGACAAACCCAGTGAATATGTACTCAAGAAAGTATTTGCCACTTTTGGCGAGATTCGAGCCGTGGATATTCCCATGCTGGATCCTTTTCGGTAATTGTTTGAATTCTTAACCTATGGTGGATTAGATTGATAACCATGGGTTGATTATGTTTTAGGGAAAAGATGAAATCGACCATATCGGGCATCCATGTGTTCACCTTTGGCCAAGATTTAGTGTTTGATGCCTATATTCAGTACAAAGAATACATCGGGTTTGTCAAGGCGATGAATTCACTCAAGGGGATGAAACTGTTGTTCAAGGATCGCTCCGAAGAAAGAGCTTGGGTTGCCAATATTGTGGTAAGCACTGTGAACGAATGGATTATTGGGCACGGATTCAATTCAAGGCACGCTTGATATTGAAATTGCAGGTGGATTTCGATCGCACCAAACATCTCGCGGAATCTACAATCAAACGCAGAGCTCAAGAGCGAGAGAAACTCGCCCAAAAAGAACGAGAAATCGAAGAAACTGAGAGACGGAAAAAAGAATTGCAAGAATTGAAACGATCTGAAGAACTGTGAGTGCATAGACCTATTTGGTCATCTGATCAACGGTTTCTCAAGCAAGGATTTTTTTTGTAAATATTAGCCGTCGCATGGAGAAAGAGGAGCGTGAGGAAGCCGAACGAAAAGCGGCTTTAAAGAGCGTGAAAGAAAAGCGAAGAATGGAACGGGAAGAACGAAGACGGCAACGGAAGCTCGAACAAAAACTCCAGTACAACGAAGAGGAAGTGGCGGAAAAAATTGCGCTAGAAGAGAGAAAACTCCTAATTGCCCAAAGAAAGTTGGAAAGCATCCGGCTTCTGGACGAGCTGCTCGATCGGGTCAAGGTGATCTTCACTTCTCCAACATGGTTGGATTTTTCTAAACCACCCTTGTGGTGTCGTCTTGCCGGATTGGCTTGAGACTTCGACTGAGATCATGATCACAGGGATGACCAAAAGTGTCCAAATGAAGATTGTGGTCTCCATCAAGGACGATTCTTTGCTTTTCTTTCGAATTGGCAGCACAGCAAGTTAGATATTCAAAGTTTAATTTTTGAAAAGTCCCTTAGGGACGAGACAAAACTCAGTCAAAGAAACTTTTAGACACTATTCCACATTCACAGTCAGACGACCAATCTGATGCTGGACAAGAGATTGCCTATCGGAAAAACTGGATGATGTGATGGCTGGCTTCGCTGGCCATCACATCATCAGGATCAAACCTACGACCCTTGCACCCACAATCCAAAAGTAGACAGATAGAGCGTGACTTAGGAGAAATGATCTGTTTGTGAGAAACAAGATATTTCGATCCAAGCAAAGCAAAGAATCGTTAGGAATCGAATCCGATTTTTTTTTACTCATTGAGCTTGCCATCTCTCAAGCATTGGCGAAAGGAGTCAGCGATAATATCCTCATCGATTGGTAAAAACAGTTTCTTCTGACTCTCTTTTTTCTCTCTTGTTATTCGGGTGCTCAAGTAGATTGTCTTAATGGTCAGCATTTGATCAGGTAAGGTCGATCGTAATATCCCGATTCTTGCGTTTGTTTAGGCAATGAAACATCGAGAAAATGATGTGAAGAATCTCGAGAAAGATTTGCTGAGGACGGTTGCGAAAGAAGCCAAAGGTACAGTTGCCAAAACTGCCACCATTTCCTACAAAGACCAGGATGAGAAAAAACTCCGGGATAAATTGGTTCAACGGCTCAAGCAGAAAGAGCTCAATCGAATGGAACACTTTGGAGAGCGCATCCGACGACAGCAGGGATTGGCTTCAAATTCGGATTCCTCATCCGATGGTTTGGAGGTAGAAACAAGAACTTCTTTCTATTAAACCTTTCCCTATATTGCATTAAAACATCTGACCTTGCAACTTTTCTAGGACATATCTGATGAAGAGGATGAGGAAGCTGAAAACTCGGATGATGACTCGGACGAGGAAGAGGATGAGAATGAAGAAGATGGGGACGGCGAATTGGCTCTCACTTCGACGGATGAAGAGGAATTTGAAAGAAAGGAACGACTCAGAAAGCAACGCAAAAAGGAAAAGAAGGAGAAGAAAAGAAAGAAGAAGGAAAAGAAGCGAAAAGAAAAGGAAGAATTGAGAAGAAAGAGAAAAGAAATCGAATCACACGTCAAAGTGGCTCAAAAAATTGTTGACCGGGATAAGCGTTCACGATCTCGCGAGAAACGGCACTCTAATTCGAGGGACAATGAATCTCGCCATGGAAGTGGAAGGTAAAATGTCCAAAAACGAGATGAGAGGCCTGTAAATTTACTTTTTCCCCTCTTTCAGACGTCAAGCTTATATGGATCAAGAGCAGAGGGTTCCAGACCCTCGAGACATTCGTGCCGAAGAACGTCTTCGAAAACGGCTGCAAGAAAAAGCCGCGGCCAAACACGTAGAGCAGGCCAAAGAGGAACTTTATGATCAAATGGTCAATCCTCATTTATATGGTACTAGTCGATCTGGCCATCGTCGTTTGAAGCCAGGAGAGCATTACGAAGAAGTTCAGAAGAAGGAATTGGAAGAGCAAATTCGAATGCGAGAGCGTTTGGAACACGAGAAGCGACGCCAACAGTCCATCCAACGAAGGGACTCACGTCCGTACGATCACAAAGATTTTGATCGGTCACGTTCCCGAGAAAATACTCGAGGGTCTCGTCATTATGACAGAGAAAGTTCGGGTCAAAGACGAGATCATCGTGGTCCTCGGAATGAATCCCGACCTCATGACAATCCAAGATATCGCCTTCATGACAACTGCCATGACGGTCGAGAAGAATATCGCTCTCGTAAATATCAAGAAGATGAATCCTATTCTTATCATCGACGGGTTCGTCGATGACCTAAAGATGCACTGAATGCTCTATCAAAGTGATTCCCTTTACAAATTATAACAATTTCAGGACATTGTTTTTGAATGAGGTTTAATTTCCGACATGTTCTGGACAGGGTGAACGATATCAAACGATCCGTCAAATCTTGTGACACTTCACGAGCTTCATATGGTCTTTGCCTTTTGGCAGTCTATCGTTATCATATTCACGTTGACACAAAATTCTTTCTGGACGCTCATTCTTCCTTGTTTTGCAATAGTTTTACGGGCATGATAGAGCATTTTGATCTTGGATGATTTTAGGCACGGTATGAAGAGAAATAAGATCTACTTCCAATTAAGTGGCAGGGAAGATAAATGGATGGATGATTGTTTTGGATTGAAAGAAGAAAGGGGGAAGACACAGCCTAAAGCATGGTTTTGCATTACAAACAATTTCCCGTCGTCTGTGATTTTCCGACTGGGTAGAATAAGTAGTAATTGAATGTTGGTGTTAGTCAGGGTTTGTTTCTGGGGGCGAGGATAAGATCTAGGGGGAAGTCACACTCATTTATTGGGTAGATTCCGATGCAGGAAATCTTTCGTGGATGAACTCAGTTTATCGGGAAATTGGATATCAAACGTGACGAGGATGTCTCCTCGTTTGGTTGGCTCCTTAGGACGAGGCAGACCTTTGCCGATGATTCGTTTCACAGTGCTTGGTTTCAAAATCTCGTCGCTCAAATCTAAGGGAATCTTCTCGTTTGCGGTCAGAGTTGGTATTTCCACATTCGTCCCACAGAGTGCCTGAAACAAATGGGCACAAATTACCATGAGTTGTGACGAAGATCCTATTTTGAGCGTGGGAACCGGTCGACGTCGATGAAACAAAGCAAAAATCACACCCGACTGACTGACTGACTCCCTGCTGCTGGCCATACATAAACCACGTCCAAATGTGGGCAAGGGATTAAGTCAAATCAAATGAGTCACTTTTTTGGCTTTATGTCTATCTCGTAACTAGGGGAGCGCTATTGATGCAAATACAGTTTTTGCAAGATTTAGACTTGCTTTGGTTTTCTGTTATTTTTTTCCCTTGAATTTCTTATTACATTACAACATTACTCCAACATCTGTGCTATGCCCGACAAATTCCCCTTTTCAGACGTTTAATATTCCTCTTCATGTAGGTGCAATTGCGTCTCGAGGAACTTTGCTTCTGAGGTTTATTCCTAAGACATGCATAGACAACGGTATTATTACGTAGACTGAGATGGTAGCTTCATAACTTATCATCTTTGCTCCCATTCGCTGTTTTATATTCGCTTTTTATTCGCTGTGTTATATGTAACAAGGAATTTCATCGCATTCCAGCAATAACGAGGTCTATGCCTAGGACCATTGTACTTTAGGACGTGGTTCTAAATTACGACTAAGGCTGATCATGAGGCTTGAATTGATGTATTGAACATTCTTTCTCAATCTTTTTGGTCAATAGTTTTCAACAAAGGACAAGTCCAAACAGAAAGTCATTCTGGGCCAAAAATCTGAATCAGCCAGTCAAAACAGAAATTTGAGTAAAATGAGGGCATTTTGAAGGACTTGAATATTCATAAAATGTCTCCCTAGAAACTTGCTCCATCCATTTGATTTTTCTTGCATTTTACTTGTTTTTTTTTTGGTCAACCAGGTTGTTAATTTGCCCCCTACTGATTGCTTATTTGTATCTATCTACACATAATGTAGATTTGAGCAAATAAGCTCTCTGCTTTAATAACAATCTGGTTTCGCATGCACTTCCATCTTGCTTCCAGCCCTCTTCTTTCTCGAGGCTCAAAACCAATCGTTGTAGGATGGAGGGTTTACATTTAATCTTAAACGTAATCCACACCTGACTCGAATGCAAGTTTGCATCTTGAGCCAAACTTGAGTGGGTAAACCAATGTGAAGTGCATGGCTCAGCAAAGAATTCCAATTGAGAATAGGTTGTTTTAATTGCCATAAACCAAAAACATCTTGTAAGAAAGAGAGTCCCATAAGTAATATCAAGATTAAATATTCCCCTCATGTAAGCGTGAAAGAGAAAAAACCACTTTATGGTCTATTATAGCCAATAATAAATCCTTTTTGCGGTTTGAGGAAACACTAATAGAAAGGAAGAAGTAACCAATTTATTCGAATTACTGAATTGGAAACGTCAATTTTTCATTCCAACCATCCACGACCATAGTTGAAGACGTTCTTGGCCGAGCAGACCATAACTTTTGAGTGAAGCCCCAAATGGAGCTTTGAATTGGTTCAATTTCTCATCAAGCCATAAGACTGTCTTGATGCGAAGAAAATTAGATCTGGTCTATTAGAACTCCATCGAAAATATCATTTTGATCTGGGTAGAGTGATGAGGTCCAACCAAGGCTGCTTTGAGGAGATGTTCTTGATTATCCCCTGGGGTCAACGCTCTTTGGATTTGCTAGGTAGTCGACAACCTAATCCTCCCAAGTTTACTGCATGGCTGAAACATTTCTCTAGCTCTGGAATGATTTATAACTTTGTATAATCCCCTCTTTACTGGGTTCACCGAATCCGTTATGTTCGGTTGATTGTCAGGAGTCGGAAAGTGAAGAGAATGTGCCCAAACCAAGTTGCACTGAAATTGCATTGACCACCTTGGAGTATGTGATCTAGTGGAATATCATATGACCACCGGAAAAGTTTCTCTTCCATGGATATATCGACAAGGCACAGAATCAGAAGCATGAAATGTATTTTCCTCAGAGGGTTTACAAAATATGCCCTAAACCTCAAATCAATTCAAGTGAAATGGAATGAAACCTACTTGTCATAATGATTCCCATTCAAAACCTGATTTGAATTGCAACCAACTATAAAGAACTGGAAGACGAGTGGATGGCCAACTTTCTTGGAGAGAAAGTTTTGCTTCTAGGAGAAGGAAGAGAAGAAGCAGAAAAAAACCTGAAGCGTGTGTCTCGAGTTCGATCCATTGTATTGTAAAAGAACGTGTTCTCGCGGCACTAAAAGTCTTGCCATGAAATATGCACTTCCAAATCAGTAAGAGAGTGTGTGCAATGCATGCAAATTCCACTTAATCAATAATTGTCATGGCTGAGAAAAAGTGAGGGATCATGTGGATGTCAATGCTTTTCCAAGGTCCATCCTAAGCGAATGTGGCACTTGTTTCCCTGACTCGTTCGTCCTATCTTAGTCGTATATCTTCAAATTTGAGAAATGTCAAAGTGGGTAAGTCATCAAAAACCTTCAATTCACCAAGGATTTGGCTAAAATGCCCAAGTCCGGAGGAAGAAGGTGGAGTGGAAAGAAAATCGCTGAGGAGAAATTTTGATGTACGATGACACTTTGAAGAAAAGAGATTGAATCTTTCCCTCACGGAGATTGATCCATTCAAAGCGGAATTCTCCGCAAACATCTGTCGTAAAAGGTGACTCGATCCTAAAATTTAGGATCCAAACATGCAATATGATTTATTCCATTTGCTTGTCCCGCCACCAGGGTTGGTCGGGGCAAGGATTATGGTCGGGGGATCAACTTTTTCGATTTATCCCCTTTACCCGGGGATAAACGGGAAAAATTGGGGGATAAACGGGATAAACGGGATAAATGGGGGGATAAACGGGATAAATGGGAGGATAAACGGGATGAACCGGTGGATAAACGAAATAAAGCAAATTTTGTTCCGATTTTGACATGTTTGAATACTTTTTGGCATCCCTGAAAATGGCCGATCAAACACTAAAGGCTTAATATAAATATCAATAAAATAAATTTACAATATTTAACAGATATATAACAGAAATAATTGTTATATATTATCAAACTCAAAAAACATGTTACAATTGACATACTTGTCGAGTGGTGATGAAATTGAAGTCTTCCACAGTTGAAGATATTGAGGTAAGAAAACTTCATGCTCAGTGAATGTAATACAGAGACACAAAAATGAAGTAATTTCTAGGAATAAGGGGAATTTGTTTGATAAAGGAGGGAAATCCCCTTTATCCCTGTTATTCCTTGGAGGAAAATCCCGTTCATCCCAAAAAACAGGACGCTTTATGGATGAGAAAGTCCCCCAACTAACCCTGCAATATTCCTACAGAGCAGACAGCCTATATCAGATTACAGCTGCAAAGCTGCGTTTTGACTTCGGAAACACAAACAAATAAAAGCTAAAAACCTAGGAGTTTTCATTGTATTAATGGAAATCATTTTTTGTGTGGGACTTAATTGAAAAAAGTGAGATTTTGTGGGTAATATACTGTTACAGAAATTTGTGACTAATTATAGAAATGAGGAAGAAACGCTTGAAACGAAGGAAAATTGCTTTTAAGATAGGATAAAATGCTTGAAGACAGAAAAAATGCTTTTAAGGTAGGAAAAAATGCTGGAAGAGTAAGAGAAAATTGCTTTTAAGGTAAGAATGCTTGAAGAGCAAGAAAAAAATGCTTTTGAGGTCGGGAAAAATGCTTGAAGAGTAAGAAAAAATGCTTGAAAAGTAGGAAAAAAGCGTGAAAAGTAGGAAAAAAGCTTGAAAAGTAGGAAAATCCCGTTTATCCCGTTTATCCCTTTTACTGCTTGAAGGAAAATCCCGTTTATCCCAAGGGGGATAAACGGGACTCTTTTTGGAGGGGATAATCCCCCTGACCAACCCTGCCCGCCACTCTCAAAACTCATTATACTCTCAAGATATCTTTTATTCTTCGGCTCATCATTCAACAATCAGATAATGTCGCTCCCAAAGTGCTGACCAATTTCAGACCTCCCTAAACGCTTTAGATTCGAATCGTTTGTGTCCTTATCAGCCAATTGCATGACGTCATGGGCTCAAAATGGTATGTCTACCTAATTTCATGGTATGACGTTGCGAAGCCAATCGAGAAATACCAAAGCCTCCCTGGCCAATGCTCAAGAATCTCCCCAAAACAACCAGATTTTATCCAGTTTCCAATTGCATTAAAGAAAATTTCAGAACGGCTGGAGAACAACAACGCTCTTGGGGCCGAATGATGTCATGCCTATGTTTACGGGGCAATCCTGGGTGGGGATGAGAGGGTTGGGCAAGAAGGCACTAGTTTCGATGCTGCATGCACTCCATGTACTGTAGTAGTAGACAGTGAACGACTTGAACGAAGGAGGAGGAAGAGGAGGCTACGTAGCTATCGTTCGTCGTAGCACGATGATAAAGATGGGAAGATGTTGTTCGTTCGTTCCTTGCTCAACTTACAAAACAGGGTGATTCGAGGAATTCAAGGCGACTTCGGTGATTATGGTATAATCTGGAAAGTCATCCCATGGAGCATTCACACATGCAGAGCACGACACTTGTCAAAGGCTTAAGAAGCTCATCCGTACCTTGAATCTAGTCATCAATAGCTATCACCATATCGGGGAGGTCTGTAAAAGAAGTGTCCCATTTTGGAGCAATCTGTGCTCCCAAGGCTGATTTTCGTGCGCAGCAACTGATGTTTGAATGCTTGCCTACATGAGAGAAGTAAACTCGTGCTTTCTTTGAAGTGTTTGACACTGAAAAACATCACTACAGGAGAAGCTACTAGTACTTACTCTCAATGGTGAGATTTGGGGAAATTTGTGGGTTCGAAAAGTCTGTGAAAGTTTCCGGGGTACCCGGAAACATTTGGATTGATCATTTGCTTGTTTTACAAATTCGCCTACGTGCACACGCCTTTCCAGTATGTTCAGAAAATGTATTTATAGGGATGCGTTGTGCGTGAGCGCTTCTCTTCATTTATATCTCTAAGGGAATCGCATCAATTTCCATTCGGGCATTGTATAAGGTCTGTTCTTGAGATATGGAAATGTTAAAGGAGAGAGCGATGATCTCTACTCGAACTTGTTTTTAAATCCTAGACTTGCTAAACGCTTTTCGGTATTTTGTTTGGCAAACTAAACGACTTTACTTCGAAAACTTGGGATCTGAAGACTTTTTTCTTCAGTAACTTTCAGTGTCATAATGTGCACTCGAAGAGGGGAAAAAATCTTTTTCGAGTAGATTGTAATTGTCAGATTGAATGTCAATCATGTCGGGAAAAGATATCGTTCGTCTTCAAACACCAGATTCTAATTTCTGGGAACAAAACCAGACTTTCAGCTCATAGAAGAAATTCTGACTGCTTCTTAAGATATTGGTCAATTCAAAAAGAAAGTTTTCGCTTTTTTCCTGAGTTACTTGAGTTGGTGACTAGATCTCTGCCTTTTATCACGATAATTGCCTTTCATGATTGTGAGCCAAGGTGATTAGATATTTTCTTGTCTTTTTTTTCGTGGCTTACCTCCTTAAGTGTCACTTTGCAAGAGTATTTGAGGTCAGATGCTTCCCTCTTGAAGTTGGGATGGGGCTTGTCCCGGATAATAAACACGATATCAGCAGGAATCTTATTGGGTGCTTGATCGCCCTCTCGTTGAAAGGTGATCTTAGTGCCGGATTTCCATCCAGGTTTCACGTTGATGGTCAGGACTTTCTCTTCTTTTCTGACTGTGCCATCGTTGGCCACCACTCGTCTGGAAATCTTCATCCGTTTGGTCACGCCCCGTAAGATATCTTCCAAGGACACATAGAGATCATGTTCCACTGGTGGATCTTGCACTTTTTCCTTGCCTCGCCCAATCCCACTGGAGTGAGAGCCCACATTGAAAGATTGTGATCGAAACGGGGTTCGCGATCCAAACGAGCCCAACCCACCGCCCAGACTGGCAAATGGATCGTGGTGGTGATGTGCGCGGTGGAGAGAATCGTGATCCATGACGTTGTCATTAAATAAGTCCGGCATGCCGGACATGTTAAAGAAGCTTTCGAACGGATTGGAGGTTCCGAAGAACTCGGCGAACGTGGCTCGAGGATCTCCGTGGAACGTGTACGAGAAGTTGGTTCCCCCTGTGTGGCCGCCCATTCCACCCCCTGAACCCATATTTCCTAGAATGGTATGATCGTGATAGATAGATGTTGCGTAAGGGATTAGTAATACGAGATTATTGTTAAAAACCATTCACTTACCCTTGAGTCCTTCTTCTCCATATTGGTCAAATATCTCTCTCTTCTTCTTATCGCTCAACACCTCATAGGCTTCGGCAATCTCCTTGAATCGCTCTTCCGCGTTGGCGGATTTGTTTTTGTCTGGATGGTACTTGAGGGCCAATTTTCGGTAAGCTTTTTTGATCTCGTCCTCCGAGGCTCCCTTGGTTAAACCCAACACCTTATAGAAATCTTTACCCATCCTCATCGTTCTGGGTCACACACGTTCATTCACTTAGAACTACCAAGAGTCTGGGTAAAAGTTTGACCAAAGTTTTCATCGTCAAATGGATCAGCAAAAGTGTTCTCGCAACCTGGACGACATCTTCTTGTCGACAAACTCAGATGGAGAAGCTGGATGAAGGAAGGGTCGAGTGAGTCAAGGAGCAAAGCCAGCGACGGAAGCAAGTCCGACTAGGAAAGAACCCGCGTTGACGACCGCGGCGGTAGCACACAGAAGTGTTGCAAGCTGGCCTGATGAGCTTTTGGATTCCTCCAGGATCACAGCTCTTCATGTGTCCTATCCATGTTCAACTGCTTCGTATGTACTCGCGGTACTGAATAGATGGATGGATGGATGAAGGAAACAAGCCACCTCGGATCGGCGATTGCTCTCCTCGTTTTACTGGCTTTGGGTCTGTCGTTCTCCCAAACACTCAGTCAGCCTTTCCTTCGACGTTTATTTTACGTACCGTACGTGCCTAGCTACATGTACTTATTCACAGAATGAAGCGGGGGAGATTGAGCAAAAGCACCCAAGGTAGGATGACTCAGACCTCACTCTCATCCTCCTCATCATCATCCTCATGATCATGATCGTTCTAGGCCCTCTTTCCCACCTACACATCATGTCTATATTTCTATTCCCTGGCGCCGTTACCTCCACCACCACCAAAATCCTCATCAAACAGTACATATCGTGCTCGAAGGCCCCAAGTTTTTTGGCCTGCCTTGATCGGGAGAGGGGTAGTGTTGATGAAGAAGTACAGGAGGAACTCGAGGAGAAGGACGAGGAGGATGAAAATTTCGCTCTCACTTTCTCAGGACCTGTGTCAGGAATGTCCTCCTGGGCCACTGCTGGTAGTTGAACCCGTCTCTTCGGCTAACCCGTTGGCTATCGACTATTGAGGTATATGTTGTAAGTCATGCATGGATCGAAGGAGTCAGGTACAAATGCGATAGTTGACAGTCATCCGTTGAATAGAGAGCATGAATATCAGGATTCAAATATACGTAGGTACTAGTCATAATTTCCGATGCAAAGATTGTGCAAAAATAGAGGGCGAGCGAAGTGAATCTATCGATAGATTAAATGTCCACATTTTCCATCAACAATGGCAAGGCCATGTACACTTATATTTGATTGTCTATGTTTGAAAGTAAAGTACAAGGAATCTAAGGTCAACCTTGTTCCTTGTCATAAAAGAATATAACGAATATTCTCGTCACAGAACATAAGCTGCATTTTAAGAAGTTTGCTTTTGGAATAACGCATCGAGGAGCGAGTCTACAGGGTAATCCATAATTAACGTACCCGAGACTTTTAGCAAAAATTTGTGTCAAGACAAGATGTCAAAGCGACTTTTTGGATAAAATTCTAGCGAATAATGAAAGGCGTTCTCCCAACCCTTTGTTTCTTTTATCTAAGCAATTCAGTTTGTTTTTTAAGGCTACGTGATCTGCAGTCAAAGCTACCACGAATTTTCAGAATAGAGAGTGCATAATTTGAGTACGAGAGCCACCATTTGATACAAAATCATAGTTTTTACACAATTCAATCAATTTCAGCAAGATTTGTTATAGCTAGGGCTCGGAAAAAGTTGCAAAATCCAATTTGCACCAAAGTAGCACTTTCTTGCCATTTTAGTAAAGTTTAGCGACGTTCAGTTTTTTCCCAACAGCAACTTTTGCCATTTTTTGTCTTCATCACTTAAATCCTGTCCTGCAGGACGTTGCAAATTTGAAAATATTTCACATGCACCTTTACAATTTTTTTGTTTCGAAAATTAAGTTTCATTTAATGAGACGTATATTTGTCCAAAATTGACATATTTATGCAAAAAGTGGCATTTTCAGGCCCAAAATAGCGACTGTGCAACTTTTAACATTTTTTCTTGCAACTTTAGGGCTAAAAAGAGTAGCTCTATGAGCCCCAGTTATGAGTAGTCTAGGGCTGACGATTTTCTCGAACATTTCAATTCTCGAGAATGAGAATTTCTCGAGAATTCGAGAAAAATTCTCGAGAATTCTCGAGAATTTGAGAAAAAGTGAAAATAGCGAAAAAAATGTACATTCAAAGCTTCCAAAGAACTTGAAATTGTTTTTTTTTTAAGTTTATACCAAAATCAATATGAACATGAGTGTGAAAAACAATGATTGGACCTCAAGGACAATAATATCTGAAATTTCATTTCTGACATTTCTGAAACGTTCTACTGACATTGTTAAAACTTCGGACATTTTCGCATTTTTGGTCAGCTGTAATTTTCAAAACAGGAGTTTCTTGTACACACCACCACAGCCAATAGAATCTCGAAAAAAATCAGACACAGAATCTTGCCTCGAATCTGGACAGAGAAGATTTTGTTTGGGCTGGTTCACGAGTTATTTTCTTGTTCGAATGTACCATAAAGATGTTTATAAAATTTCAAACATAGCTCATGGCTCCTATTGTTCTTTTACTTGAAACTTTTGTTTTGAATGAAACAGTTTTGCCATCAATTCCAAAATATGACCTAGAGTAATCTAATAAAAAATTCTCGAAAATTCTCGAGAATTCGGAAAAATTCTCGAGAATTTTCGATCCTCGATTTTTTCGAGAAATTCTCGAGAATTCTCGAGCGAGAATTCTCGAGAATCAGCCCTAATGAGTACACCTATAGATGTTTCCTTTAATTGGTATTTCTTCAACATTAGGGTAACTTTATTGTGCTTCAAGCAATTCTTTGTTGGGCATGGGACACAAAATACGAATGCAAGTGGAAATGGTGTACTTCTCTATACTTTACTCCACCACAATCCTTAATGCCTTCATCTTGTACTGGAAATTTCGAAGATTTTGTATTTTGACAATGAAAAGAATTCTAGAAAATTAAGAAATCTTGAAACTCCTAGAAATATTTCATAAAGTGGCTGAACACCATCCTATCTATAAAAAAATAGTGGATATTCTCGCACAAAATTCACAAGTGTCGTGTAAATATGAATTAAGTGCAGTGTAATATGAATTACACTAAAATTACACTATGTTACAAAATTGTCAGGACATTCAAGTTTTTCCCATGATGACCCCATACGAGGAATACCCAAGGAAAGATTTTATAGTGGCATTTAGTGAAGGTTAAGGGTGCGTGTTAAAGTTTTGTTCAGCGTCATTCGACCAGCATTGGTACTTCACCAACAGTTAAATGTTTTGGACCAAAATGTTACATTGCAAAATTTTGAGGCCTTTCTAATTAGATCAATGGATGTTTCTCATCCTAAAACATTAAAGATGCTAATAATGATCGCAATGCCCACAGGCAGCCCACTACGTATCTCAATTTGAATAGAGCGAGGTGAGTGAGTTGCTCAAGGTGAATGTGACAAAAAAAATTATTCCATAACTCCGGCTTTGCTTGATACAAGATGGCAAACTCAAAGCAGGCTAATTTGTGGCGCTGGAGAAGACGGGGCGTGGCCAAATGCTTGCCTCTCCTCATGCCATTGACCTTCTGATTTCGACTTAAAGTACATTTGTGAATTTTAAAGCTGGTTTGTTCCAAAAAAATGAGCCAGAGTTGCCAATAGCTCTTTGGATCACATTCTTGATCTTCCTTTTGTCTTGCGGTGTGATTTTTTGGGTCTCCCTGAACCCCTTTTGGTCCCATAATTGTAGGGATCTCGAAAGAACTTGTTAAATAGTGTTTCACTTCTTGCCAGCATTTGCCCTATCTTGCCATATAGATTTGTCCCACTCCGAACAATTTGGTCACAGGGCCACACTCAATTGAGATAGCGGGCTTCCTCCGGGCGTTGCGATAATAATTAGCGTTTTCTAAGATGTTTAGGACGAGAAGTATCCCTCAATCCAATTACAAAAGCCGGCTGTCCGTAAATTTTGCAACGTAATGTTTTGGTCCACAACATTAAACCGTTGGTAGAGTGTTTATGCAGGACAAATGGCTCTTAATGAAACTTTAACATGCACCCTTAACCCCTACTAGATGTCCCTTTAAGGTCATTCATTTGGTGTTCCTCATATTAACCTCTATATGGGAAAAAAGTGACTGTCCTTATGATTTTGTAGCGGATTGCTTCCTCGGCAGTTTTCGAGTTGACTGTTGCTTTTTTGATTGACGTAATTTGTCTTATGATATCAACTGTCAAAATTTAATCTAACCTGCAAATGTCACATGCAATTTTTTCAATATGTAAAAAAAGTGCATTTTCTTACATATTGCAAAGAAAGGCGGGCCAAATTAGTGAACTATAATAAAAGAGTACAATTATGAAGAGCGCCATCTAGTGCTTTCTAGGTGGCAAGAGCTTGTAGTATCCATGATACGCATATTTGTAGATAGCAACAGTCATACATCAGTTTTGGGCAAACTAAGGTGTCTCAAATGTGAATTAGAAATTGCCAATGAACCTATAATAGTTTTTGATTGGATCAATAGGTTAAATCCTTTAATATTAGTGTGCAAAGCTTAACAAGTAAAAATGAATTGCAGGTCTGAGCTATTTTAAGATTCACAGAAAAAAACTAGTAGCTTCAATTGTAGTCCCTTTATCATCTAGAGCGCTTTAGTTTGTCTAAGACTGATTTATGACCATTTTTATCTGGAAATTCATGAATTATGCACATCTCATGGAAGGTGCAAGCTGTTGACACATAAAAACACTAACTGACGCACTGTAAAACTGTAATCTTTTATTACAGTTCACGAGGCCAAACTGTAGTATTATATTGAAAGATCTATTATAGAGCTCTAGGCAAACACTTAACAAGACAATTTCACTTTCAAATTCTGAAGTTTGCATCGTTATTTGCAAGTAAAATTCATCCAAAAAGCGTGAAATTAAAGCATGGTAATTATTTCGTCCAAATCCTGAATATGGTGCAACGTGACAGAATAGTAAAGTCACTTCTCTTGTAAAGCTTATCTCTTATTAGAGCAAGGATGAAAAAGTAAAAAAAAATATTTTTTAGCTTTTTTGCACTTTTTTTGATGGATTTAACTTTTTTCAATCAAAAACATTTTTTTTTATTTTTTTAACCACATTTGTGTCTAATTGCAATTTTTTTAAATGAATATTCAACAAAGTACTTCCATATTTAGCTCTTTCACGCAAATCTGCCAATTTTGGGGGTCCGGTGTATGTGCTCTTAGGGCCCTTTTCGTCTTGTGCTTTTCAAGTCCAAGGATAATAGCGAAAACTTACACCTCACAAAATCTCTTTCACCTCTAAGATTATTGGCGTTAAATAAAACCATACAAACATTTTCTAACAGCTTTTGCAAACGTTTCGGACAAACTGAAAATAAATAACAATTAGTTGTGCATGCCATTTTCTCGTTACAATTATTCAAAATCTCTTTCAAAACAAACTTTTACATGGGAGTGCAAAAGATAGCGCTAAAAGAAAAAACAACAACTAGAATTGGATGTGGCTCCTCCAATAAATTTTTGGTAGATCCTTGGAGCTACTTTAGCCGCAATAATCTAATTGACTGCAAATCTCAAAGGTGAACAAAACACCACAAGAAAGAACGCAACATCAGTCAAAAAAGTAATTTATTCATTCATGGTTGACTTTTCATCAAGTTCAGAGAGATACTAGGACCTCAGCCTTGCAAGGGAGTTCCAAAAGTAATATTAAAATTCAATTCATCTGTATACTTTACTTAATCCAGAGTTGACTTTTTTATATACAATTACCAAAAAATTTCAATCACTAAAATGCATGATAGTCATTGAAACTAGTGATGGACCGAAAGCGCTTTCGGCCGAAATTACGGCCGAAATTTCGGTTTCGGTTTCGGTTTCGGTTATGCCTACCGAAACCGAAAGCAGACAAGCACTATGTAAAATGGAGTTTGACAACAAAATAAAAAAAAAATTGGTCCAAAAACATCTGAAATTTAAGTTTTCCGATTTTTCAAAATTTGCGACTACCCAACATCGAACACATGAGCATTCTAATTTTTAAGGCAGATTTTGCATTTGAACAATTTTGTAATCAGTTGCTTTCGGTTTCGGTTTCGGTTAAGCCCTCTTTCGGCCGAAACTTTCGGTTTCGGTTATGAGCCCTTTCGGTCCATCACTAATTGAAACACATTGAATTGCTACCTGGCTGCAGATTTCTATGGATTTCGTAGTGTAGACATACTTGACTACGCTTAAAAGCTTAGATTTAGCAACTTTTTAAAACTTTTTTCGCTGTTTTTTCCACTTTTTTCCTTGCTCTAATCATCATCATCTCAGCGAACGCAAGTTTCAAAATGAAAAACAAAAAAACTGAGAAAGGTTGAGAGAAAACATGTCTTTCTATTCCGAAAAGAATAACCTGAAGAACTTCTCGGGTTCTACAAATTCTACGCTTAATTTTTTAATTCCTAAGAGCTCAAGCGACATTGAACCACAATTTAATACCATCAATCCTCTTTCTAACTATTCCATTCTATCTAATCAATCCGGTCAGATTTGCCTCGAATGGTAGGTATACGGGTTGGCAGGCACCCTGATATCGATTTTTGTTGGACTCTCCGACTTGGAGAGCCTTGGTAGCTATCTCTCTCTCTGCCTGCCATGCTTAATGCATGGATCGAGGAAACAGGCTTGACAACATCCTCAGCCAAGGTTCTTCTCGTTCGATATCTTCTATTTCTGCCTTGTCTCGTATGTGCATATCTGTGCTGTGAGAGTGTGTAGCAGCGGCTTCTTCTTCTTCTTCTTCTCCACAACACATGAAATCAAAGTCCGTCAACATCTTATTTTTGAAAGTGGCGTGACTGAGCTGACCAACGTGTTCAACACTTCATTCCATCGACCATTGGATCACCGCCTCTTGTTCCGGCTTTTTCATCATGGAGGTAAGTCAAGTTCCAATTGCGATCCCTAATCAGTTCAAATGGATTCTTGTGAATACACGAAAGAGTGGCAGGAAAATCAGATTGCTAGCTAGCTAGCTAGCCGGATTGATTAATCACGTGGGTTTGAGAGGAATGGCATTTTGGCAATGCCATGGCAACCTGAATCTCGGTTCTGGAAATGGCATGTCATGGTTGTCGATAAAATAATGGGTATGATATGAAGAGGCACGCCTCGTTTTTTGAGTGCTCCCGGCCTAAAGTAAAATGATTAGGGCCAGTTTTCCAAACAGGTACACACATTTGATGGTTACAAAGATAGGCGAAGAAACAAGTTGCAATTTTTATGCAAGGGAATGAGGATGTTGAGTTAAAGAGGTTAAGTTAGGATGTAATTTTTTGATGAATCGTGATCCTTGGATAGCTAAACATAATCATGTCGATTCGCGCAACCTCGAATTGATAATTTCAGCCCCATATCGCTCGGATTGATGTAAATTTATGGACCCTCGTGACGGGTTTGTTATGTAACACGGCTAAATGTTGAAATAGGTCTGTTTAGATTGATCTGTACTTTCGTCATGAGTACTACGAGTGAGATTTGGTCATAAAGTAACACTATTTCAGTTTCATCGCAAAGAATTTGTACAAGTTATGGAATTTTATCCTATTTATTTTGGCATTATTCTGTAGATGTTTAAGTTTATTGTTTTTTGACAGTCAAAATATGAATATATCCTTTCCATCTGAAATTGAACTTTGCTTTCAAGGTAAACATTTACTGAAGCTTGCATTGTACCTAATTCCAACCATCAAAATAACTTAAAAGGAACGCAATAAGTGAAGAAACTTAATTATTGACTGGTTTTCCCCTTCATGAATGTCTTAAAAATAGTCAAAGTGTCAAATTATCATCTAGCACATCTGCCCTGATATGCATTTCCTCATTCTTGCGTGACATCTTAAAAATGCAGACTCGTATCAAGTAAAATTTGCGATCCTTTTTTTTACTGGATCGTGAGGGGGTTGCAAAGGGAAAAGAACATCTTTTAAACCTCACTTGAATGCACATGAATGATTGAGTAACTAACAATTTTAGAAATAAGATAAAGGCAAAATAAATTATTTTCTTAGATTCTTACAAAGTTTAAAATTGCCATTAATTCCGAGTTTCGCATGGGTTACTTTGAGCACCGCGTTGCCCTGACGTTGACGACGAATCAATTTTTTGGACCCATCAACTTTACCTTGATTGGATGTCATTTAGTTTCAACCTCCCCAAGGATTTGATTGTCTTGACATAAAATGAGCTTCGGCTAAGATGAGCTTTGACTGACCTCGTAACCTTTTTTACGTCTTTTTTGAGTTGTTACTAGGTCGTCCAATCAAAGACCTTGGTTGCACTTGTATCGTGTGCATATTGTATGAGCTGATATTTTCGTGGCTTATCCACTTAGCATCTTAATCCTTTGATCAGATCAGTCACATTCCGGATCCATTGGAATTTTTATCTCCGATTAGCTGAATCATTTGGTAAAAAGGTCAAGCTATGTAGTGAATATGTCACGAAATTTTTAGTCATTGTCAAGCGATCGAGATAGCTGGATGCAGTTGAAGCAAATGAGGTTGTTGATAACAAAAAAAGGTTAGCTTGTTCGGCATTACTGACTGCTTTAAATTTTGAGCTAAGCTTTTGGGTTTCCCAGTGATCTTCTTTTTCAATGAATCACTCCCTCCCGCCAAATCGAGGAGTTTGGGCGTGTTCTTTGTGGGTAAACTGACGGCGGCGTTTCAGTCTCGTATTTTTCATCTCCATGGCTTCTACATTATCGAGCTCATTCTCCGACTCGTTCAGCTTCATTCGGTCTGCATGATACAAGACCCACCAAAGCATTGCACTCCAAAGTATGTCTCCCATGGATTCTAACGCCGTCAAGGCTAATAGTACTACAATCGTCCGAGACAGTCTTTCTCCTGAAAATCAAGTTCAATTCATGTTCTTGATCCGAGGACAAAAAACCCACCAAGAGCACGTTTGAATCACCTCTACTAACTGATGACCCGTCCCGGCCGAATCCCCTTGAGAGAATTGTTTCTCTCCAGCATTGGAACACGAGGACGCTCAAAGACAATTTGGCAGGACTTTTGGCTTTTTCACTTCATGAGGAGCAGTCTTGTTGACTTTTTTCATGAGGAAGTGACCTCAAAGGCTGGAGAAACCGAAAAAGTTGGACGGGTGTGCAAGATTTCCGATGAGGGCCAGTTCCGTCCTTTCTCCGAATCGTCTCGAGTACGAGAGGAGTCGAGAACCCGAGGAGCTGAAAATCTCGACGCATAGAAGGAGGGTGGTCCAGCTATCCAGGTTCGTTCTTGTGATCATCGTCGGTTTGGCGGGCTGTAACGAACATGTGCTCTCCTTGTTGGTCATGGCGTACCCGGGAAGATCGAATGAGCAAAGGTGATGATAGTTGTGGTGGTGGTGCTGCTAGTGATGATGATGCTGAAGAGGATTGGGAGGAGTATGACTGGCCGCCCTCTATCGTTGGCTAAATCCGCGCAAGTGTTGGAATAGAACGCCACACGAGGATGAACTTGAGGATTATGAGCTGACCGAGCTCCCAAGTTGTCAGTATCAGTGATCATGATGTCGGGCAACGACGGCAATACTACTGCTCTTCTTCTTCTTCGACTTCTCCACCGCCGTCAACAACAGCAACACAATTTCATTGGTGGGAAAAAGCTACCTTGGGTAGTGGTGAAAAATTGTTAGAAAAAGAAGTGTGTGAACGTGGCTCAAGTTATGTTGTTATTGACGGAGTGATCTATCAATAATAATAGCATTGCTGTTTTCTGTGTCGATATGGAATCGTTTCCGAGCCGCAGACACCTGAGTACAAACTCGAACAATCCCAGTCGGTTCAATCGTGATAGTAGTGAGAGGAACTTGCAAGTGAGCAACGGAAACAGTCCAGGACCAAGTAGCAACAATAGCAGTCCATCATCAATTACGCGAGAACTCAATATGCCTAGCATTAGTGGTGCACGTCAAAATGGTACGACTAGGATTCCGAGCGTAACGAGACATCAGCCGTTCTCATCTGCCCTCTCTGGCATAGATGGCAACAAGACGAATAGTAACATCAACGAGTTGCGCAATACCATGGCCGAGATGCAAAACATTAACACCATGTCAACCGCCAGTGCTTCCTCACAACATATAACCACTCAGCGGAGAAGTGAATTCAACCGCTCTATTTCATCTGGCGTGACCGGATTGATGATGCCTCCTCCTGGTAGTTTTGCCCATACCTATCATCATCCTATGAAACGTCATGAGACAAGTCCGGCCATTATCGAGCTTCCCAATCAATCTCCGACTGATGAAAGTGTCTTGGGCGAAGAAAACGGAGCAGGTCATCCTATTGTGACCTCCCCAGTTTCCGAGATGGCCGAGTTGTCCTCGGACCCTGAGAGCACCTCTGGTGGACTCACCTCGCCCAACCTTGTGTCGTCGACTGGCTTGCCGTTGGTTCAAAGCCTTGCCGGCGTTAATACCGTGGCTGGGCTTTCGTCAAAGTTCAACATGGCCTTGCCTGGAAGTAATGGCGCCAGTGTCAGTCTTAGCGGCAACAACAACAACGCTGTGGGGGTTACCGGCTCAGGTGGATTTGTTTCACACGAAGAAAGGAAGACCTCGACTTCGTCGAAAACTCACATTGTGACAGGCCAGAGCAAGACGGAGAAAGCGACAGCCAATTCCTCGCAAGTCGTGAGACTTCAAAGAAACGACCTCAGTTATGAAGAAAACTCTGCACATTCGGCCACGACAGCAAGCATGGAGACTGCAGATGGAACAATAGCCACACAAGCTTCTGGTTCCAAGCACTTGTCCAAGAAAATGACCTCGGAAGACCTCAACTTTCACCACAGCTCGTCGGCATCCATTTCGGGAGCAAAGTTATCCAGCAAAAACTTTGGTACCATCGAAAACATGTCGTCTGCCTCATCTCAACGCTCGTCATTCTCAAGAGGTGGAACCTACATGCACCAGAGTTCCCACCAATCAGCTTCATCAAAGAGGATCAGTTTAACTCGATCCCCAAGTATATTGAGTAACAATCAGATTGCCTCTCTCATGAACTCCAAGATGACCATGGAGGAAATTGAGCAAGGTCTGATGCGGTTTGACGATCTTGAACAACTCACTCCCACGAGCAACATGAAGAACGTCGAAAGCACTTTGGTCAAATACTGTGGTCTTATGTGCAGTACCGTTCAGGCCATGAAAAGGAATGGGAACGCTGAAATGTTGTCTGATTGGATGTCCAAAATTAATGATCTGATGATTAAGGCTTGGGAGGTTCCGGCCTTTGGTCATGAAATAGGCAACACTCTCTGCAGTATCATGAGAAAGAACGGAGGATTGGACATCCTCATCGAAAACTGTGTCTCCGAACACCGAGCACTTCAATTTAACAGTGCGAAACTCCTGCAGCAATGCCTTGTGACTGAGAATCGAGGATACGTGGTTGAACAAGGATTGGACAATGTAGTTCAAGTTGCTAAGGCTTTTAGTGAAGACATCTCCAACCTCAGCCGATCGCGAGTTGGAACTGGAATTCTGGAACATTTGTTCAAGCATAGCGAAACCACTTGCGGTGATGTGATTGCCATGGGAGGGTTAGATACGATAGTTAACGAATGCAAATCCACAGATGTGGAGACCCTTCGACATTGTGCCAGTGCCCTTGCCAACGTCGCCATGTACGGCGGAGCTGAGAACCAAGAAGCAATGATCAATTGCAAAGTCCCCTCATGGCTGTTTCCTTTGGCCTTTCATACTGATGATACTGTGAAATATTATGCCTGCCTCGCTATTGCCGCTTTGGTGGCCAACAAGGAAATCGAGGCTGCAGTTCAAAAGTCTGGTACTTTGGAACTGATTGAGCCTTTTGTACAAACTCATACTCCAAAGGCTTTCGCCCAGGTCTCCGCAACCCATAGTCACGGACAGAGCCCCAATTGGTTGAAGAGACTGCTACCAGTGCTAACTTCACACAAGGAGGAAGCCAGGAACCTGGCTGCATTCCATTTTTGTATGGAAGCAGAGATCAAAAAGCAGCAGGGCAATACGAAGTTGTTTACAGAGATCGGTGCCATTGACTCCTTAAAGAAAGTCGCGAGTAGTCCCAACGGTATTGCTTCTAAGTACGCGGCACAGACACTTCGACTCATTGGAGAGGAAGTTCCGCACAAGTTGAGTCAACAAGTCCCCACTTGGTCAGTCGAAGATGTTCGTGAATGGGTGAAGCAAATTGGATTTCCTCAATATGCAGATTCTTTCACCGAGAGTCGAGTCGACGGAGATCTGCTCCTACAGTTGTCAGAGGAAATGCTGAAAGAGGACATTCAGATGCGAAACGGTATTCTTAGACGTCGGTTTCTTCGTGAGCTAACCAACCTGAAGCGTGTGGCCGATTATTCCAGTTGTGATCCTTCCAACTTGAACGAATTCCTTCAATCGTTGGGCCAAGAGTACTGTGTTTATACCTATGACATGATAAATGCCGGCATTGATCGAGACACTTTGTTGAATATCAATGATGAGCAGTTGCTAAGTGAATGTGGGATCAAGAACAAGATCCATCGCCTAAAGATCCAACAAGGTGTGAAGATCGAGAGAGGAGAGTTCAGTATTACCGACGATAGTAGTATAGACAAGAATCTGGATGTATTTATCAGCTATCGGCGTTCCAATGGATCCCAGTTGGCCAGCTTGTTGAAGGTCCACCTTGAGATCCGAAACTACAGTGTTTTCATCGATGTGGACCGTCTGGAAGCGGGCAAGTTTGACAACAATCTCCTCCAAAGCATTCGCTCAGCCAAGAATTTTGTTTTGGTTTTGACGCCTGGAGCTTTCGATCGATGCGTCAATGACGTGGAACAGCACGATTGGATCCACAAAGAGATCGCGTGTGCTCTTCAATCCCAGTGCAACATCATCCCTGTTTTTGATAATTTCATCATGCCAGACCAGGCAGATCTTCCAGAGACTATGAGGGCTGTAACCGCCTATAATGGGATTAAATGGATCCATGACTATCAAGAGGCATGTGTTGACAAGATCGATCGCTTCATTCGTGGAGACAATTCCTACATGATGGATCGATTTCTCAATAGTCAAGCAACCACAGCCTCTGGATATGGAGGAAGCAACAGTACCTATAATCGACAGAATACTTACCAGAGAACACCCAGTAATGATAATTCAACTTGCTCAGATGAGCTCGTCAACTCAACAGCCACTCCCCAATGACTCCTTGGGCCTGTCGCTATCAACGAAGCAAAAAGCACTACTCATTCTTCAGTTACTAATTCACTTAACTCAAATGCAAGCAAGAAACACTCAGCAACAAAGAGGCCGCCGTCCATTCATCTTTTTGGAAATCCCAATCCGAATGCCTTTCGACAAGGATCAGTGGGTAGGTCAGAGTTGCCGCATGCGGGATACCGGGCATTGAGTCCACCTAGATTTGTCTCAGCGTATTCGCAACCCCTTCTTTTGCCCTTTAAAAAGTCAAGCCTAAGTCCCATGCCACCTCGAAGAAAAGAGCTAGATGGTCCCATACGAGCACGTTCCTCCGACGAACTGAGGAAAGCAGTTAGCTTGGAACAATTGACCAAGGAATCAACGCCGGACTCGATGGACTCTTGGCAGTTACAGGACAGTGATCTCAGCAGTCCCACTTCTCCTGAGATCATAGAAGAGCATCCTCATGTTTTAATTCACCCTGTGATACCTGAGAGCCATAGTCCTATTTCGGACACAGCCACAGATTCCACTGTTATTGCTGTGGCCGAAACTCAAGCTTCCTTAGCTGCTCTGGAAAGTCCTCCTCAAAATCCTCGACAACACCGAAGACGATCCTCGTTCAAAGAAATTGCCAGTTACGGCACTCTACCCAAGGCCATGCGGAAAAACATCAGTCGATCACTGGTCCCCAAGATGCGGCGCATGTTCGAACGAGCTCGAAGTTGCGAACCGGGGGACATGCCGCAACTTCGAATTCATGTTCATTCGGATTGTCCACCAAGAGCCCCTTCTTCGGTAACATCTGACGGTACGGAGTCTGTGTCTTCATTCGTTGTGGTCTCCAGTAGTTCGAACCCATCGTCGTCGCTGAGCGAGGAATCTCCCAAACCAGAGAGCGCTGCTTCCAGTCAATCGAGCAAAGACTTGAATGAAAGGGAACGGAGCGGATCTCCGAGTAAAAGAGGGTTCGTGAACAAATGCATGTCAAAAGTCAAGTCCATAATAAGTGGACCAGACGACAAACCTCCTGACTCACCGTCCGACTGACCTACTGGCTTTTACTACCCCTTGGGTTTCCATACCCATAATATTCCTCCGCGTTTGCTGCTTCTAATATTTTTGTTTCTGTGCTTCACAACATCCCTCCAAATATTCTTGCTACTACTACCCTTGCTTTCATATGTGTTTCTTGCTTCTTTGATGGCGATAGGCGGGTCATAATCATAATCTCTAAAAACCCTCATTCAATATCTCGTCATTTCTACCTGCTTCTGGTAGCTTTGTTATGCTTCCATTGATCTTAATTCATTTGAGCTATCTTTGGAATCTTTCATCCACCTATTCTTTTTCGTTCCGATAAATAAATCTCGTGTACCAATGTATCCATCTGATTCCAACCGAAATAAAGAGATTCATTCATATTCTGAAATTCAAAGTGGATCATTGTCAATCATACAAGCACAGTAAGTTGCCAATTTTGTTTACTTTTCGAATATGGGCCATCGTTGTCTGAATCCGGTGTTAAGCTGCGAGTCGTGTCTTCTCGAATTTTCTCGACTCCAGCGATGAAAGATCGTTTGCCAAATGCAGTGCTGAAACAAGTTGAATAGGCTATGAACCACGTTATGAACTTTGAAGAACCACTGAATTTCACTGGACTGGAAGGCTAAAGACAAGAATCATGATTTCTTGGAGGAACAAAGCAATCACGATCTTCTGCAAATGAGACCTTGTCTTGGTTGACGTAAATTTGTATTTCAATTTTCAGCTTAATCGAACGTCGGATTCAAAAGTTATACTCTTTCAAAGTCCAGTGCGAATCCTACCGAGAATGAAGGAACTAGCCCTTTTCTGGTAATAGTTTTACCACAAAAGGGCGAGCTCATTCATTCTATGCTCTTTGCAGTACATATGTTTGAGAAGGCATGATTTTTCACTCTGGCATTCGATTGAACTGAAAATTTAAACATGTAGTCTGATGAATACAAGCAAGGTCTGGTTTGCAGCAGAACGCAATTGAATTAATCCTTTTGGAAATCATAATTCTCACCGTTAGCCTCCCACTCCAGCAATTCAGTGCTTCTTGGAACATTGACCAATCGTTGAGTTACACTCCTGGACTTTAAGGAGAACAACGACCAAGAACGGGCCAGAATAAGAAGTAGCAAAAACAGTCGCTCAAAGTGACTGCAGATTCAATCAATTCTCAGGGTCGAAACTCGCATTGTTCGCAAACATCTCAAAGTCAAGTTGGAGCTAACGAGTTTTTAGCGAATGTTTTAAGAGCAAATGTTTTCTCTCACACTTGTCATGGTTAAAAATGTGTCTAGCACATGCACAAAACCTTTCAATGTCGCACATTTTGCCCCCACGTTTCCACATTTTGGGTGTCAAGACTTAAGGTAGAGCCCAAGAAGTACAGGGTTAGCGGTAAACTTTCAATTTTTTATATGTAGACGGCGTCAGCAAAAGGTGAGAAATTCTAGGACATTCAATAGTCTATTCCATAGCCTAAAACGTGCCCTCGCAGAGTGGGACAAGATCTAAGTGCTGTGCCAACTGTTCCAATTAACTCACCAATTCCACGGTCTGGTCCAATAAAGATCAAGTGTGTTCTTCTTTAAATAAAACCTTGCCCTTGTTAAGTAGGTTAAATAATGCAAATTCAAACGTAATCGTGCATCGAAGTTAAATGAATGAGTCAAGACAAATGAACTGCTATTTCTAATTATAAAAGGGGCTCGGGTATTCGGTAGAGATGAAAATCTTCACTGAAGGGATTGTTTCTGCTAAAAATCATAATTGTGACCGGTAGTTACCGAAGTTTCGAAAAAAAAATCTACCAAAAGTTGAGTTTT
>CM021323.1:6403363-6420638 GCA_010645155.1 Tigriopus japonicus
GTAATCGTGCATCGAAGTTAAAAGAATGAGTCAAGACAAATGAACTGCTATTTCTAATTATAAAAGGGGCTAGGGTATTCGGTAGAGATGAAAATCTTCACTGAAGGGATTGTTTCTGCTAAAAATCATGATTGTGACCGTTAGTTACCGAAGTTTCGAAAAAAATCTACCAAAAGTTGAGTTTTTTTCAAGTTTAAGACTCTGCAATTAGCCCGCCGACCGTGTACCGTAAGATAGATCCGTGATAATGACCCAGACTCATCTCATGAGTCATCCTCAAGCGTGTCGACACGTGTGACGTCACACCCATTTTTCCGCCTACCTAGTCGCCTCATTAGCGCGTTCTGGATCTTCTATGCCCACAGATGGAGGGGCTCTTCCTCAGCTGAGGGATCGATCCTCCCAATGAATGCATTCATGTCTTCCAAACGCCGTGCTTCCTTGGCTTCGTCTTGATTAGCCACACTCTCGTCCATTCAAACGACTCTTACCTTATGAGTCACCAGTGAAAACTCACTCACCTGGCCGTTTATAAACGATTTGAGCGAATTTCTTAGAAATGAAGGATGCGTCATGAACTGGAATCCCTCTTTGGGATGCCAACAATAATGACCGTCGATATCATCGACTTCTTTATTGTGCACATGCACTCGGCAATCAATGACGTGATTGACAGGCCAATTAAATACATATCCTCGTTGATAAATCTGTTTTGTATTGTCATCGGACGTTTCGAATGCTTCTTACTCTTCATTCCAGGTCGAGATTGTCAATGCCAAGTCTGAGCGACACATCTGTGTGGTAAAAGGGGTAAGTACTATGTGGTGACCAAGTCAAACAAAGGATGTTTTCTGCATTGCGCACTCATGACTTTGCAACTTCTCTTCTCTTCGTTTCATTGCAGCTGTCCCAAGATAGTACCATAAAAGATGTCAAGAAGGCGATTGGAGCTCAAAAGCCAAAGTATGCTGACATCAATCGCCAAGAGATCCGTTTGGAGGCACGGGGCAAGTTTGTCAAAGATGAGGACACTTTGACCAAACTGGGCGTTCAAAATCAAGCCACCCTCTATTTCAAAGACCGAGGATTGCAAATTGGATGGACCACGGTGTTTTTGACCGAGTACGCAGGTCCACTCATCGTATACTTGTGGATCTACACCCGCCCTTGGCTTTTTTATGGGGATGGAGCAGCGGCAAAGCCCTACGAACCGGCAGTCAAGTAATAAGTTGTCATTTTTCTACTTTATTACATTGAGGAAACGTTCGATATGAACGACGATAAAGCATAGGAAATTGAAGAGGGAAACGTAAGTGCTTTTTCTTCCCAACAACGGAATGAATGAATGAATTACTTAAGAAAGAGGTGCGCAAAGTAGGATCAAAATTTGTAAACGGCGAGTAATTTTTGGCTCAATCCACACGAATCAAAACTTCAAGTTCAGTGCAGGGTAGGTACTAAATGATTTAGTTTACCTCCTTCTTGCACGAAAAGGCCTCATGCCTTCATTTTGCGTCTGCGTTGTTCTTTTAGTTCAACGTTTCGTGTTCATTTAATATAAAATTAAATAACTTTGCAAACTTGGTATGAAAAACTTTTAACCTGGGTGTTCGTGACAAGGGAGTTTCCAAAGATATATATTTACTTGACTCATTTTAACCGATACTCGGGTCAAAAGACATTGTTGTTTTTGAAACTTTAGTGTTCACTCGATTTTATTGCACAAGAAAACGTGGAAAACCCAACCACAGAACGAAGGTACGAATACTCCCAATACAAGGTGCGGTTCAATCTTTACGAGTGGAATTTTCAATTGGAAACCGAAGAAAATGGCTCAATTCTTGGTGTGTGAGGGCTTTGAATAATTCAAGGGGTGTGTGCATTCAAGAAAACCGGTTGGGTTTCTTTGGTTCCATTGACAGTCAAGATGAAAATACGAGTTTCGTGAAAAGGCTACTTGAAGGAATGTTGTATATTTTAACACCTGTAAATCAATTTTGATTTTTTTGAATATCTAAAGCATTGGAGCATTGTAAGCATTGTACAATTTTAACGTGCCTGTTGGTGTTTAGGGCGATATTAAACTGAACCCAACACCGTTTTTTTCGTGGTCAAATTATTGATGAAAAATTTTCCTCTCTTTAGAATTGCCATGGCCGCGTGGTCGTTCCATTACGTGAAGCGACTCTTGGAAACGATGTTCGTCCATCGTTTTTCCAACGCTACCATGCCCATCATGAACATATTCAAGAACTCGACATACTACTGGGGGTTTGCCGCTTACGTAGCGTACCACATCAACCACCCCCTCTACACTGCTCCATGTCGAAACCAGGTGATTGGAGGACTGGTGGCATTCTTCCTCAATGAAATGGGCAATTTGAGCATTCATATTGCTCTCCGCAACCTTCGGCCTCTTGGTACCAAGGTTCGAAAGATCCCTCTGCCAACTGGAAATCCATTCACGTTGTTATTCAACTTCGTGTCTTGTCCTAACTATACCTATGAAATTGGAGCTTGGGTCTCATTTACGATTATGACTCAATGCTTGCCAGGTAAGAATTTGAGGGAAGACATTGGGAACTTTGTTGGCTATGTAGTTATTTATTATTATTTTTGTTTACAGCTGGATTGTTCTGTTTAGCCGGAGCTTATCAAATGACCATGTGGGCTTTGGGCAAGCACAGGAACTACAAAAAGGAATTCCCCAATTACCCCAGGAGAAAAGCAATCATTCCTTTTGTTCTTTGAGAAGGATATTGTAACCGCGCTACTCAGCTTAATCATCGATGCAGTCTTTTCTTATGTTCTCGATAAGTGAAGATTAAAAC
Organism: Tigriopus japonicus; assembly: GCA_010645155.1. Lineage (NCBI taxonomy): Eukaryota > Metazoa > Arthropoda > Copepoda > Harpacticoida > Harpacticidae > Tigriopus > Tigriopus japonicus. The sequence goes on from CM021323.1 coordinate 6,406,195, forward strand.
TTGGATCAATTTGTCTTTTACTGCATGAATCTTAATCTGAATCAAGAAGCACGGAAATCATGGAGTGGGAGGCTAGAAACGAGAATTATGATTTCCAGTAGAAACAAACCATTTGCGTTCTTCTGCAAGTGAGACCTGGCTTGTATTGAGAAGAACACGTATTTCAAATTTCAGCTCAATCGAATGACGGAGTGAAAAGTTATGCCTTCTCAAACTTATGTACTGATGAGAGCATAGAATGAATGAACTCGCCCTTTTGTGGTAAAACGGTTACCACAAAAGGGCAAGTTCATTCATTCTCGGTAGGATTTGCACTGAACTTTGAGTGAGCATAACTTTTGTCTCCGACGTTCGATTGAGCTGAAAATTAAAATACGTATTCTTGTCAACATATGCAAGGTCTCATTTGCAGAACAACGTAATTGAATTGTTCTTACTGGAAATCATTATCTTCATTGCTAGCCTCCCACTCCATGATTCCAGTGCTTCTTGTCTGAATGGAAGGTTACGCTTTCTTGAATGTAGATTTGTTCAAAACAACGGTTTTGGCATCGAGCTCTGAAATGAGGGCATCCGCCAGATCTTCGGGTTGCACATCTTTGCCTAAGAAATCTGACACCAAATCGTGCGATGGTTTTCCACCCCCATGGGACAGACATTCGGATCGATAACGTCCACCCGCTTCTCCATTCAAAGGATCGTCTTGAAAATGTTGTTGCCAAATAGATGAAGCCACGGATCTGGCCATTAAATAGCTATAATATCGGGCACCGTAGCCCACCAAATGAGAAAAGCGGTGATGCCAGGCTGTACCATCAGGATAAGGTAATGGATGATGATCTTGGTGGACTTGTCGTAGGATATCAGTCGTGGAACCTTTCAAGGGATGTCGCGTATGAAGGACTTGGTCCAAGGACGAATAGAACAATTGCGTGTGAATGTCAATGGCGCCAAAAACCAGCTTAGAAGCGCACAATCTCTCGCACAAGTCCAAAGGGAGTGACTCTCCCGTTTTGTAATGACGGCTTATTCGGGCCAAGATCCGCGGATCTGACGAGAAATATTCCATGAGGGTGGACGGCACTTCGGCGAAATCGGTGGAACAACGGGTTCCCGTGACATGTTGGTACTTGGTTCGAGCTAACATGGAGTGCATGGCATGTCCCATTTCGTGAAAGAGATTATCCATGTTGGCATTGGACATCAAAGTAGGCGAGGTCCATCCAGGAGAGGGTAGGTTCAGCATCAGAACCACTACTGGGTTTTGATAGGATCCGTCATTTTTGAGTCGTCCACCTCGAATGGTGAAATGACAATCCTGATGGGGTTTACCTTGTCGTGAGAAGAAATCACAATAGATATGACCCAAAACAGTAGCCGTACTCAAGTCGGTCACGGCCAATTTGAACACGCTGTTGTGCCAAATTTCTCCAGGAGTGGGTTTTTCCACCACGAGTTCAACGTTGAATAAACGAGTGAAGATCTCGTTCAAACCTTCCATACAAACGCCAAGAGAGAAGTACTCGGAGATTTTTTGGGCATCCAAATCGAACCATTGACGTTTAGCCATCACCGAGTAATATGGCGCATCCCAGACTTGCAACGTTTTAGCCATTGGATTTTGAGCCTGTTTCATGGCTAGTAAAATACCGAAATCCTTGTCTAGACGGGGTCGAAGTCCTTGGGACAAATGCTCGAGAAACGTGGCCACGTTCTCAGGCCGAGCACCCAAACTTTCAGACATGGCCCGATGGGCAAAAGTTGGGTACTCGCAAAGCACCGCCAAATGATGTCGTTGACTAAGTAGATCGCTGAGCAAGGCTTCCTGATGTGGATCATGACCATAGTAGATCTTGTAAGCGGCCTCACGGGCTAAGGAATTCGGATTGTCAAAGTGGAGTCCTAAAAAATAGGCACGTCATTAGTAGCTTTTTCTTTACAATCAAACTTAACTTCCAGTCTACCATTGAGTACCACATTATCGCCGTCTAAACTGAAAAGATGGCGCATATTCTCGGGCAAGACACTCTTCTTCACGGCTCTCGGTCGATGGGCTTGAGCCGCAAATTGTTGACCCAACTGAAGGATATGATCATTGAGCTTGACCACCATATTCCGCGAATCATCGTCCAAATGTATCCCGCATTGCTGGAAATCCAAGAGGAACAACTTGGCCACGTGTTGGTCCACGTGGGTCTCGGGAAATCGATCGCCATCTTGAACCACCCGCGATAACGCCCCATACAGTCCCACGTGGGTATTGAGTTGTTCCACCAAACCGGAAATCGCGATACAAGCCGCTTCCGCTTCCGAAGCAAAGGCTTCATCCGGATGCGCTAACCGGACAAATTCGGCCAAATCCGCCACGCGACAAAGTTCATCGGATAAATCATCAAAGATTCGAGCCAGGATCCGCCCACGATCCGGACCGCAAGCCTCGTTGACCAGCTGGGCGGAGCGGCTCAAACACGCCTCCTGGAGCTCGCGAAAGCCCTCAGGACGTACGAGAGGCGGAATTTGAAAGAGACCGGTTCGGGCGGAATGAGGCAAGACGATTTGCGGGAATTTGAGCGCGTTGAAAGCCGTGCCCAAAGGGGATAAACTGGCGGAGGCGCGATACTCGCGTTGGCCCAAGAAGGACACGCCTCTAACGGAGGCCGATGACAGCCCGAGGCGGGACCACATGGTAATGGGAGGGACGAGAAGATCACCAGGATAGAAATTAGAATCCCATGACACAAAAAGGAAATGGAAAGAAAGATAAGGCAAAGGGTAGGATTTATCGCATTCTCGATCTCAGCATTTCACTTCACTTTTCTCAATGAGGTTTGTTTTGATCAGTGTTGTCAAGGTTCATGAGTTCTTGTTAGTTTGCGCTATAGTTCATAAGAGGGTACTCAAAGTGTGATTATCGAGTCTTTTGAATTCGAACGATAGAGGGCATTTGAAGGAAGATGAAACGTTGAAAACACTCATATCATATGAGTGTCCCTCCAAACGAGTCATATGGAGGGACGGGCAAAAAGTGTAAAAACAATTGGTAACATAAACGCATTTATTTGCCTTTTTGTTGCACTTTTCGCCTTTATTTGCACGATTTTTTACGAATTCGGCCTAAAATGAACAAATTGTTGAGATGTTGCTATTTCTTCTTTGATAATGATTACTTTTGAAAGATTTTTTTCAAATTTGAAAACTAACTCTGATTTTACGGCTCCCAGTGTAGGCTATCATAGATTCATAGTATTGATTACTACAGATGCGACCAAATCATGTTTTTCGGTCAAGTGTTGCCACATTTGCCCTTGTGTAGTTTTTTGGTCAAAAACTGCAACGCAAGCTGACTTCCATAAAATAAAGAGACATAAACTGTGGGTAAAAAACGGCGACACTATTGATTACTCTTACCTCAATATCGAAATTTTTCTCCTCAAGATTGAAAAATAACAAGCAAATGACAAGTAAGTATCTAAAGTTTTTTGTTTCAGAAATTTCAGTTTTTACGAATTTTCTAAATTCTATTTGCGCTTTTTTGTTTTTATTTGCGCTTTTGACCTTTTTCTGCATTTTATTTTACGATTTTTGGGCTGATTTTAGTGCAAATTTTGGCGAATTTTGACCAAAAGCGTCTTTTGATTTGCACTTTTTGCCCGTCCCTACTCATATTGGAAGGTGCATGTGCGATGGTAACATTATTTATCTGGAACTAAAGATGCTTTATCTGGCCTATGACTGGACAAATTTGAAGCTGCTTTGTAATCCTTCTCAATCCGTTTTGATTCACTTTGTCGGCTCATCATGCCGAATTGTACTTAACCGAGAATCTAAGTGCCTTCGCAATCTTTCAACACTGCCACTATCACCAAATCTACCCAGCTTCAAGATATTTTGTTCACAGCGCTCGATGTCTTGAAACACTTGACCTCTTTTTCAAAGTTGAAATTGGTCACGCTGACTGTTGCTGTTTGAAGTTGAACTTTCCGTAATTCAAAAGGCGGGATTCGAACTGAAGTGCCGTCTTCTCTTCCCTTGGTCCCTCCATCGTTGGTAACGCCTTCCGCGCTCTCCCGATGAGTTCATCGACCGCCATGGGCGGGTCTGAGGCGGATTTGGGCGTGAGTCTGCGTTTCGTGCTGCCTCAAGGCAAGAATGAGAGCACTTGTTCGGACGAGATGAGCGAAGCCTTCGAGGTGGCGGCCAACAATGAGTTGGCACCCACTTGGATCACGGAAATCGAGGCCATCGAGTTGCCTCTCCCGGGAAAAACGGTAGTTTAACTGTAACCGTAATTCACCGATGTCAAAGATGAGTGACGTCCCATTTAACCAAATTTAAACCTAACCTAACCTACTTTAAACCTACTTTAACTTGATTCAAACCTAACTTAACCTTAATTTAACCTGAGAGGTTTGACGTCACTCATCTTTGACATCGGTGATTAACGATTAGTTAGTTTAACTCACCACCTTTACACGCCTACAAGAAAAAATAGGGGGGAGGCGACGCTTCAGAACTACACATGTTTTCGTTTTAAATGAAATTCCGTCTTTTTCTCCCTCTTGAAACGAAAAGGATAGGTTTTGTTTTGATCGGAGTAAAACTACTTATCCAGATCTTTCCTGATGTTAACTGATGATAAAAAATGCCAAAGATAGGCCACTGGATATAACAAAAAAAAGTCCATTATTTTTCGAAGTTTATGAAGGAGCGAACTATAGCCTTATGCATTTTGAACCTAATTGGGGTGTGGTGATGATGATAAGCGAAAGAATCAAATCTTAGTGCCTGTTTTCAAGAGAAACTCTTTTGGAAAATTCGCGATATGTTATGCATTTAGGAGTTGAATGCCTTTTTTTTAAATGAATTGGTTCCAATCTAGCCTTTCTGACGCTTAGTTTGATATCATGGAATATTTTTTTATATTTAAACCCGACAAGTATAGTAAATTGTACTTTTACGTTGAAATGCCTTTTAACTGATGATTTGCTTCACTTGTCTTAACTCATAGCGGTCAGGCTTAAATTTATCTACCGAAAATTGAAAACATAAGTGTTTCAAATTTTTTTTCTAGTTAAACTAACCGATACAAACGTCATGGAACATACAACACCCTAAAAAAGAGAATGATTTTTTTTCCGAGTCAAATTATATGCCCAAGACCTAGGGATTTTTGCATCGCAATCAGCCACTTACTTATCTAATGAACGGCATACATTTTCTTAAAAGAGGAAATACTTCAACTAAAAATTGATGCATTCGGCGAAGAACTTGCCAATAATCCAATGACCTCTCACAGGACGTGTTTGTGATGGATCCGTTTGCTGGACCCGCTTTTGAAAAGCTTCAAACGGGAAAATGTGCCTTGATCGGTCCGAGATGCCTCCTTAGTTCCTTAAGCGAAGGTCAAAGCGTGCCCGATTTGCCTTATCCTGTTTACACCACGGCCATGCGAGATCTGGTTATCACTTCCACGGGATTTACCAAGGAAGATAAATCCCAACTACAACGGTCCATCGAACGCATGGGCGGGATCTACGCCAATTCGTTTCATGAAGGAGTCACCCATCTCGTGGCCGATGTGAGTTACAGACTTGTTCGTTGATTAATAATTGGAGCTAATATTGCTACCTTTAATCTCGTAGGTGGTCCGTTCGCGTAAATATGAGGTGGCCGTGGAGAGGGACGTCCCGATTATGAGCTCTGAGTGGGTTCAAGTGGTATGGGACAAGAGCAAGCACGGAACTTTGCACGCTACAGACAAGCAATTCGCCAAATACGCGTGTCCCGCACTCAAAGGTCTGTGTGTTACAGTCTCTCAAATGTACAAGAAGGACAAGGATCTTTTACGAAAGTGCATCGAAAGTCACGGCGGGATCTATTCGGCTGTGTTGGATATGGAAAAGACGGTCATTTTAGTCATCCCAAAGGCTGAAGGCGAGAAATTCGAGTACGCTCGCAAATGGAAGATTCCGTGTGTCAAACCGGAATGGGTATATGATTCCATCTCGAAAGGCTATTGCCTCCCTACGCTTGATTACCGGGTGTCACAAGTGAAAGTGTCCACACCCACTCGAACCGATCGATCGATGGCTTCCAAATTGGACGAGGTTTCCATGTGCAGCACAATCCTCGGACCACCTGAGACCAACGACGAAACTGTAACGAAACAAGTGGACGAAACAGTTGGGAACAATACCACCTTGAAAAGTCCAGGATCAAATCGAGCTGGAGGATCAACGAGTGTGAGGAAATCGACAATCACTTCTCTCTTTGATCAATTGGATCTTCAACGTGTGAAGAAGGCTGGCTCGTTTTTAGAGGGATGTCGAGTATTTACGAGTGGGTTCACCGAAAGCCAAGAGATCCATCTTAGTCGAGTGCTTCAGCAAGCTGAGGCCATTAAACACAACCAGCTCACCGATTCCGTCACTCACATGATAATTGGCAAACGAGACCCTGAACATTGGCAATTGCTTCAACGGACCGGCATTCAACCCTACAAAATGACCCTGCAATGGGTGGTTGAAAGTATGCTCATGGGTCATCCGGTACCCGAAGAAGATTTCCTCTACAATGACAGAAGGACCAGCGACACACAACAAGTACTTCCCAATCCAGAAGAACAACTCACCCAATTTGAAAATGATCTTATGAACCAATATCAAAGCATGGGAGCTTCGAAGCCCAAGGAGACTGCTCCCAAAGATGATTCTATCCAATTCAAGGTTAACAACGATGAAAGCAAAGCGGATGATCCAACTGACGAATCGTCAGCTACACAAGTTGAGAGATTTCTTCAAGATAAAAAGTTGGCCTTGGCTGGATTTGACGAGGCCAACGAAGCAGATCTAAGTGATTGGGTCGGTGAAGCGGGGGGAGATTTGGTGTTTTCGGATTTCAAAGGGACATTGGATTTCCTAGTGGTACCCCCAAACGGTGCCAAAAGTGACTTCAAAGCTTTAGAGATTGTGACCTCTTTGTGGTTGGAGGAATGCTTGGACGCGGGACAATTGCTTCCCATAGAATATTGGCATCGACCCATTCAGGCACTCCCTACCGATCAAAGACCCTGTCAAGGCGTGGTTATGGGAGTGACCATCTATGCTGGGCGGGAAAGGATTTTTATTACGAAATTAGCCGAACAATTGGGCATGGTAGCTCAAGAGATATTTGCCAAGCGAGATAAGGACGGAGCCAAGAAATCCACTCACTTGATTTGCTCCAACCCCGAAGGTGCTAAATATGAAGCAGCCGTAAAATGGAAATTGCCCGTGGTTACCAAGGATTGGCTTTTGGCCTGTTACTATCAACGTGAATGGGTTTCCGAGCGTTCGTTTCTCATTGGAAAATCCGATGCTTATACATCGGGCAAAAGCGAAGTTACTCCAGAGGTTCTGAAACGAATAAAGGACGATCCAAAAGAGCCACCAGTAGAAGATAAAGATGACACTATTGATGAAACCATCTCATTCAAAACTCCACTCCAGAACAAGACACAAAAGTCCAGGATGATCCTGAATTTGGAGACCCCTGGTGAACATCTTGACATCGAGAAGCTCCGTCCAAAGCCCTTGAATTTCACCCCTTCACCATCAATCACTAAAGAGGCTGGCCCATCTCGTTGGACAGCCGATTCGCAACCTTCACCAAGTCAAGGTACGCTCAAACGGAAAAGAGATCAAGAAAATGATAAGAATTTACCGTTCTTTTTGGATGCCGTGAAAACCCCGAAAACACCCTATGGAGCCTTTGTCAGTTCAAACCCTTCCACATTGGTGAAGAAGTTTTGGAAACGCCAATGCGACGAATTAGGCCGTTTCGAAATGTCTGAACTGGAAAAAGAAAATTTACGTGAAGATCGCGAGAAAATTCGCGAACGATTCAATGACATCGACCAAGAGCTATCCGAGCCCAGTGTTGCGCCCGAGTATAACGAAGAAATGGCGAAAGAAGATCAGAAGGAATCTCGAGCCTATCTTCAAAAGAAGGGCATTCCAATTCTTGGTCAAGATGGCAAGAGTTTTGAGGACCTGATGGAAGAGAAAATGGCCAAATCCGGACGGAGTTGGAAGAACATGCCCAAGAAGAGAAAACTTAATGAAGAACAACCAGCTGAGAGCAAAGGGTGCTTGTCCGGTGTAGTGGTTTTTGTGACCAAAAAGCACGTGGAAATTCAACCTGAAATTCATTCCATTGTTCAATCATTGGGAGGAGGAGTCTGCCATTTCTATGATTCGGCTCTAGTAACTCACGTCATTTTCACTGGCCGAGTCAACGACTTGTCCAAGGAATTTCGCGTAGCCAAGAAGGATGGAAAATTTGTGGTCTCACCAGATTGGGTCTACATGTGTCGAGATGAAAAACGAAGAATCGAAGAAGACACATTTCCCCACAGTTTTAATCCGAAAAAGACCCTCAACATCACGATTTCCTCCTCCCAATCCGCGAGACGGGCTCCCAAAAAGAGTCGGGTGAACTCGGATGTGACCGAAGACATTGACTCTACCATGGTTAACGTCCCAGAGGAACCACCCAATGAAACCACCGATGATATTTCCAGCCACCTGGCCAAGATTGCCCAAATTGTCGACGCATCCAACGGAAAAGACAAATCGAGACGAAGTATGAGAATCTCCATAACCGGTCCCCAAAGTCCCCATTCCGAGAGTATCACTCATGAGACGACTTTGTCGGGGCGAAATTTAGCCGGAGAATTAGTGGCCGGTGGAGGTCCGGATTCACAAGCAGTTCAATGGCGGGACCCTAATGAAGAGGACGAGAGAGCGAAATTGAAAGCACGAATGGAACTAGACACACAAGCATTGAAAGTCCATCAAGACAAAGAAGAGGACGAGGTGACTCATGAGTTGACCAAGAACGCAAAAACATCCATAAGAAACAGCACGACGAACCATCCGGTAAATGATAGATTTTAACGATCCCGATCTTTGAGAACCAACTTTTATCTAAAATATTCCTCTTTTTTCAGACCTTTGGCTCTATGGAGATGCCAGAAAATCTCACAGAATTGATGGGTGAAGAGCAAAATGAGTCTACAATGTTGTTGCCCTCTAATGCTCCGAAACGCTTCATGATGTCTTGTCTCTCAGAAAAAGATCGCGCAAAATTTGTGGCTTTCCTCGAAAAACATGAGGTCAGTCATAGCAACTCTCCTAATTGTGATGCCGATGCCACCCATATCGTGGCTCCCAAATTAACCCGCTCGGAAAAGATGTTATGTAGCATTGCATCGGGTAAATGGATCCTCCACAATTCCTACATTGACGCGTGCATTCAAGCCGACCAAGTCCTCGATGAAAGTCCCTATGAATGGGGCAATCCCGAGAACCCTTTCTTGAAAAACATCACCAACGACTTGGAGAAGAAAGTTGCTATGGCGGGATATCGTTGGCGAATTAAATTGGCCCTTGAGAAGCGTCAAGGTGCTTACTCGGGTATCAAAGCCATTCTGCACACGTCAAAACCTCGCTCCGAGGCCTTCAAGCGACTTTTATTGATGGGAGATGCTGAAGTTTTGGACGTGATTCCGCCATATTCTGATCCTCAAGGTGCTACCCATTGCTTCGCGGAAATGGCGCGAATGAAGGGGGTCTCGGTGGATTTTCAAGCTCTTGCCAATCGTGGTGTGGTCATGGTGGGTCCTCTGTTCATCAACGAATTCCTCACCAGTGAAACTCCGCCTAAAGTCGAAGACTACTTGGTCGAAGAGTTTCAAGCTTACTGGAACAAATCGAAGAACTAAGAAAAAATCGAATTGTTCCTTGTATCTTTGACAAATAAAGTTCAAGATTTGTTCGAGTTGTTTGGAACTCAGTAAACAAAACAAAGTTAATCAAAGCTGCATTTGAATGCCTTTTTGTCTGGAAGACTTGGGAATAGACTGAAGTCGGTATCGAGTGTCAAGTTTGCAGCAACTCGAGAAGAACTTTCTATGGAAACGATGAAAAGGGAAAGGTGAAGGCGAAAGCGTTGAAACTTACAAGAAGGATACCAATGACATGCGGACAATTAAATTTTACCTGCAAATGACAATCATGAGTTTTTACGCTTGGATCCATGAATAGGGTTTTGATCAGTTCAAGAATAGTAATTCAAAAGTAACATTCGACCCCACTTTGGTCAAAAAGTTTTTAGGAAATTTGTGTAACTCTGAGTTACTATTTTCTCTCGGAAGTGATTATTATGAATTTTCCAAGCACCGATAATGTTTTAAACTAATTGCAGTTGAATCCTGAGTATTTGAGATAGCAGCTGATTAAATCTTAGTCGAGGGCTTGGACATTTTCCAAATTCAAATATATTTTTATCACTGTTGCAAAGTCCCACTTTTTCATCTTTTCAAACATTGTTCTGAGCAAAAACTAATATGTCCCGAAACTATGTTAAGACGCTCATTTTCATGCAACGTTGAAAACGAATTGTAAAACAATTTTGTGGAACAATCTGAAATTTAGAGAAACCGATACAGTTTTACAACATAGAAGGGCAACGCGTTTAATTGAGCTGGAGAAGTCATTCTTTAGTTTCTAAGACATTTGAGACCAGTTTTGAGTAATGAGGCAACGCCGCAAAAGTAATTGAACTGTTTTGATGCTTTGTCACTTGAAACATGCTTAAAATCGAATCTATGAATATTTTCTTTAAAATAATTACAAGGCACATTTGGTTTGATAATGATTTAAAATGTGAGTGAAATTTTTTTTGCCGTTCAATTTCCAAAAGCTTGTTTTTAAACACTATTCTCAAAGGACACAATCGCACTTTTGATAACACAAATTTGAACATCAACTCAAAATATTATGTGAATATTTCAGATCCAAACAACCATGAAACCACCTTAGAAATGGGTGAAGGAAAAATTCAGAAAACTATTTTTAAGCATGTTTGAGTGACATCATATCAATATTTGGCCCGTGGCCTAATTATTGGAACTCGATTTTATATGTGGCATTGTACCTTCACCACAAAACTGGTCTCAAGTGACTTTGGAACGTAAGAATGACTTCTCCATCTTAATTAAACACCGTGAGGAGTAATTACAATTAATAACTATTGCAAACATTTTTTGGGCTCTTTTCCGTTCATCAAGGAAGGTTTTCTTCCAACTTATAAAAAGGTTCACAACAAAATCTGCGTACGAATCCTCCGTTCAAGCTGCGAAACCTCCATTTTCGCCAGATCCTGTTGGCTTTCTAGATTTACTCATTTCGAAGCGGACTTCAAAATTCTCAAAAATGAGATCACAAGGTAAATATTTTCTCTCAGGTAATCTCTCAAAAATACATGCCTAACCATTAAGATGTATTTTTGAATGGAGCAATCCAAAGCATATGTGACAGATATATTTTCAACAGATGAATTGTTTCATTTTTTCTATCGCTATCCGTCAAAGGTGAGCCGAAAATCTAAAAATTGGATGCATTTAACAAACCTAACAAAATGAAATATCATAGAATGAAAAAGATGAGGGAGGAGGTGCAGAGAAGTATAGTAGAAAGTTATGTGAATTTACACGGTCTGTAGACCTTTTTACACAAGTGTTGTGTTTGATGTCTAGACACTACATTTGACATTTTGACTTAATTTCCTCCGTGGCACATTCCAAAACAATTTCTCCTTGACCTTGTTTTAAAGCAAAAGAAGGAGACGTTTGTTCGCCCTTTTACACAGTACATTTACACTATAACGAGACTTAATAATCGGTGTCTATTTTTCACGGGCCATAGTTGTCTTTGTGCTCGTTAAATTAAAGATACCAATTTTATTGCGTGAACGGACGTTTGCCTTGTTTATCTCAAAGGAACAGACAGCAAACAACGCTTTCTTTTTTGTTTGCGTCTTCTTTCGACTTCGGCTGGGAGGACTATAATAAATCGTACATTCATAGAGTGCGCCATCTAGTGGATTTTACGCGGCAACAGTTCGCACTTTCCATGATATATATGTTATGTATTTGAAGATAGCAATGATCACCCATCAGCTTTGGACAAAATGAAGCGCCTCAAATATTGATGGAGGGACTCAAATTCGATCTAAAAGTGTTTTCAGCAGAGTTGTGGCATGGATGATACCCGAAATTCCTTTTCTATCGTCAAGCTTGTCATCCAATATCTTATAGGGATCTTATCGATCAATTTAACCAAAAAACATTGCAGGTCCATTAGTAATCTCCATCAAGTCAACATTTGAGGCACATAAGTTTGTTTAAAAATACATGTTCCAAAAATCATGTTGCCGTATTCAATCCACAAGATGGCGGATTTTATGACCCTACTCTTGCTGTAAGCAGGACTGAATCAAAAAAAAAAAAAATCGGTGCGCCAAAATGGGCGATGAATTATTCGATGTACCTACTACTTGTGGCTAAAAATAGAACATTTGATTAAACGTCCCGGTGCTGATTTTTTTCTTCATTTCTGTACATCTCGTTGAAAACACATTTAACCTTATCCAAAAATAATAATGATAGTGTATTTTTACACCTGCATAATTATGCACTAGACCATCGACAAATGTGTTTTCTTACGGTTTTGTGAGCCAGAAAAAGCCGAGATGTGTTTGGGTATTCGAGTCGAAACTTCGACAGACATTAATTACAGGGTGTCCAGGAATTGATGGCGCATCGTGCTTCTCATTCCCGTTCAGACCAAGAAATGCTTCAAAATTAAAAAAAAATATTCTATAAGGAAGTGTTATGAAAAAGGCTTATCTATCCCATCGGAAACCACAGTTTCGAATGCATGCCACAATATTTGAATGGTTCAGACCGTATCAGGCAAAGCAGGTTGAAAAGGTATTTAAAATTCGTCTTGGATGACACTTCAATAATCATTCAGTCCAAGGGACATCTAAATCTTCTGATATCAACTCAATATTGTTCAGGAGGCAAGAGGAAAAATCATAGAAGAGCCTTGATCTGAAGTATGTTAAAACTTGAAGGGTATATGTGAAGTATGAGCATATTTCCAGCCTATGTCAAGAACGCAAAGTGAGGCCCAGAAAAAATAAAAAGCACATGCCCTCATGCCCAGTCAAATAACTTGGATAGCTTGATACAAAAAGTCTTAGAAAGGGTTCCAAGATACTTGCAACTGAACTATAATCATATCTGCAAAAGTATATTTTTCTCTAACGTGTCTTTAAGCCATTGAAAATCTATTTTTCCCGATGTCTATTTTTCCCGATGCACCATCAATTTTTGAACACACTGTGCCCACTCAAGTGAGCATCATCTATGTACTCTATCAAAAACCACTGAAATCTAAACGACCATGTCAGTGAGGAAACTAACGATTTCTAATAGAATGCGGTCATTGTTTTCTTTTCTAAACGAGATCTTACTCGTGTGGAATTGAATACATATTTAAATTTTCATTTCAATCAAACATCAGATTCATAGGCGTAGGAGGCAGGGGGGCAGGGGGGCCCCCTGCCCCCCCCCCCCCTGGCCTCCGGAGACTGCTAAAATTCGGGCAAATGAGTTGAGATATTCGGGCATTCGGGGAGGGGAAAAATGATATTAAATAACAAGATTAATAGTAAAAATACTGAAGAACCAGACAATAATTAATCGCAAATAAATTGTGATTATTATAAAGAGAAATTCATCATGATGAATTGATCGTCAAAATGTATGTTCATTGGACATTATGTCGGGGTAGGCTATGTATGGTGATTGTGGATGAAGCGCGTGAACAATAGTAAACATCGCCTAAGCGTACGTATACATGTATCAATGACATTCAATAGCTCAAAATGGCGAAAGGGAAGGGACAAAATGTTCTTCTGACTTCTCAGCAAAGCTATCAAATGTTTGTGAAATTCGGGCAAATTTGGTGTTGCCCCCCCAAATAAGCCACACCTCCTACGCCTATGATCAGATTCAAAAATTATTCACTCGTCAAGCTCATAAAATGACTGAAATTGCCTTCGTGTGGTTAAAAAATTCAGCTTCAGAAGGTCAACTCATTCTGTGCAGAATGATTACTTGACTCTTGACTTTGAAGTTTGATTGGTACTTGAAGCAAGGCTTCTCTATAATACAAATTCTAACTCACGGAAGGGAAATTGATTGTCGGAGAAAGATTATAATAATTTTCGTTCCTGAGACCTGACTCTCTTTTCTCGTAGTTCTTGTTTGTACGTACCCATCAACGGACCAAGGTTTTGTCAGTCTCTTGCCCCACTAAGAAAATCGGTCGGTTCAAGAGTCAGTGTAGTATTGTGGAAATGATTGACTGATGATGGAAGAAGACCCAGAAGCAGATGTACATACAGTAGAAGCAAGGCAAGTCACATCCCTCGAACAACCTTCTCTGTATTCCAAATGTACGTACATACGTACTGCAGGCAGGGTGGGCATTTGATTTTTGGACATTTTGTCCACCCCTGTCCAAAAGGTGTCCAAAAGTGTCCAAAAATAA
>CM021323.1:6420728-6488273 GCA_010645155.1 Tigriopus japonicus
GGACACTTTTGGACACTTTTGGACACTAGGGTGTCCAAAATGCTCTCGATGTCGAAAAATGCCCACCCTGACTGCAGGGCATCCGAAACGTTGCTTTCGTTCCAGTCTATCTGGATCATTAATTCGAGGAAGAAGGTTCTTTTCTCGAGCCAAAGAATGTGAGCGAGTTCTTGGCAAATGTTAGCAACCTTTCGATGGTCGACGATAGCCTGATCCGTAATAGAATATATTTCCTTTGGAATGTGTCGTTGAATCAAAAAGCGGGAAATGAAAACTCTACTTTGGAACAGGACCTTCAACGAAGAGCGAGCTCCGATTGAAATGTTTGCAATGCTCTTTGCATGCGGCAAGTTAGACAATGTGGAAGCAAAAAAAACAGAGTCAGTGGTTCACCATGAATGTGAACACATGAGTATGTAGGTCATCCAGCCAATTTGAAAAAAAAATGAGTTAAAATTAGCTCCTTGAGACAAGTGACATGTTTATATTTACTCAGACGGCGATACAAAATAGTCACAACAATCACAAAAATAGAAACTACATACACATGAGGAACATTCGAGTACCAGGCACGGTTTCCACACCCTCTTGAAGTGGAAAGCACGTGCCTTGATCAACTTCTTTTCAGAACGCATCATGACTTACCAAGACAATGAATGGCTTTCAAAAGTTTTTTTTTTCTTCTGTAGGCCAAACCTCAGTTTCTCTTTATCAAGCCCCCAAAGACTCTTCAAACGTGAACAAATCCATTCTGGAACATGGTCCACAGACATGGAACACGATAATCCATTATTCCTTGGAGAGGGATCAAGTGTCAACATTGGCTACACAGACAAGTTGAGTGATGAACAACAGCGATAACCCATTGACCACGAGGATTCCACAGGGACCCACACACTGACTGACAGACAGACTTAGAAGCGTGCCTTTCCATTGGCGTCCTTGGAACCTCCAGCCGCTGCAAAGGCTGCCACCGCCCCACCAAATGCGCTGGCCACGCCTATTCCTGCGGCAGTGCCCATGGGCACAGCATCCCCATTACCTTCAGCGTCGGGCAAAGTGAGTCTGGCCTTTTCTTCGGCTGCGGCTTGCAGAACTCTGCAGTAGTATCTCCATCGCTCCTTATATCTGTAACCTCCATCGTTAATGGTCTCATAAGTGGGAAGGCCTGAGTTGAGAGTGCCCACATTGCACTCGTCGCAATCCGAGTCACAGTCCGAGAAGTCGTCATCCCAGCCTTTGCGATAGGAATACCAATGGTAGCAAGCAGTGCACACGGCGGGTAACACAATCACAAACAACACGAGGGCTGAAAGACCAAGAAGAACAAGAAACGCCAATGAATTCATTTGAGCGTGAACACGACAACAACAACAACTTGGGAAAAGCCCATTATTGGATAAACTACACACAGTTCTAGATTCACTTGTCAGCGCTTTTCGTTACTTTTAGAGGCGTTCTTTGAGTGCTTCATGTCAGTGCTAATGAATTGAAAAGAACTTTTTTATGCCAAACTTTTCCTTTTCAATTTACTGGTTGAATGAACATATTGGAAGGCCTTCAATCGCCTTTCCTATAAAGCCCAATTCAATTCAGTATTCGTTTTCCCCCATCAATGCCTAGAACAGACATAAGAGTTCTCGTTGTAATTGAAAATCACCACGAGTAGCTAAAGTCCAGATTTCCAGATTTTGCCGCAAAATAGTTGAGATCTTTTTCCCAAGACAAGCTGAAGTTTATGTTGTGGCATTTTCCTGCAGTCCTCTCCAAAGAATTTGATTAGCTTTAGAATGTTTGGTCAATGATTCTGAACCCCGGAAAGCCATGTTTGGAACGGCATGAAAAAGATCCATTTTGCGATATCACTGCCTTTGAAGGCCATGTTTCCCCATTCCTTCGAAATCAAAGATTAGGTGCCATTTGGATGGGATTAAGACTCCAAGAGGGATATATCAATTTCGTTCCCTCTTCAAGCACCATAAAGTAGAGCCCCAGCGTGATTGAATGGATTAGGATTATGCCAACCCACCAAAGAAGAAGCAAAGCCTGTCTTCGTTCCCAGAACCACGATCAAACGTGGCTGTGGTCCATTCTCTTTCCACGTCAACGAACCAAACACAAGAGATAGGATCGAAGTTATTGGTTTTTGGGAGGGCTCTTTTGCGTCGTTGGGCCCTTCAGATTGTTCCATTCCCGACAAATTTCAGGACATACAACTTTGGGGTGTTGTACAAAAAATCTTGGTCTGACACATTTGGGGAAGAGAACAAGAATGGAGAAGGGAAATGGACCATTCTTTTGGTTTAGTTAGGAGCCCATCGGGAGATGGACTGTGGTAGTACGTTAAAAGCGAGATAGATCTTTTCCTGAAGGAGGGCATTGTTGTAATAACTGCAACGCAATTCAATTTGAACCAAGAAGATGCATTTGTGGTTCTTGTCTTCTATGCCGTATTCGATCTTGATTAGCGGGAATCTCCGTTGAGATTCATCGCTCAATAGGTCCCTTTTCTCTCTGTGTAAGTTTACTTTAAGTGCACTCGCCATTAGAGATGAGCCATAAATCTTTCCCCTTGTCATTGTAATGAGCTAAACAAGACCATCAAATACGACACAGAAAAGGTCGAACTAGTAATGTTGCCAAAATAAATCCAAAGAAATGAGGAAGGAAAAGAAAGCGGTCTCAAGGTCTCTTTTTGTGTCTCCCTCCCAACAACATTGCGCCTCTTGCTGTTGTTCCCAAGAGCCTTTCAAAGGACAAGAAAGATTTCCGACCTGCTGCTGAGCTCACTCAAGGATAAAATATAAATACAGGGTCGTTGAGAATTTCAACTTCATATTTTTGCGGCAGTTAATTTTGCAATCACAAGAAGTTTGAAAAAGAAATAAGGGGACTTAAAAGGAAATTGGCGCGGGGCCCCAATATTTCCTAGTAAAGTCATTTCTAAATAAGTGTAAATGGGCCTTTTATCTTATCATGCTTTCAAGAACGTTTTCCTTTTTGTAATTGGCAGGATTAGTTACTTCGCATTTGTAAAAAACCGTCGATGAATTTTGGGAATTATCCGCTGTTTTTGGATTTTGGTGAACCCATTTTGAACAACCCTGTACAGTTTGCAACGGGGGGCCAAATGATTTTTTTTCCATCTTCAGGAGAACGAGGATGTTATCATTCGCGAAGAAAATGGGAAAAGGAGCGATTTGTATTCCATGGCACAGTTGTGACAAGTCTCCTCGTGAAATTGAACCACTTTTAAGACATGTGGTTTTCCTGTTTCGTGTAACAACTAGAATACCCAAGTTTTTTAGTATTTACTGTACGAAATGGCAAAGGTTGGTATTGGTCTAAAAGTTAGCTCATTGTTCCACATGAAATACAGACATTATACAATTTGGGCATATCTGCCAATTGTCGAGATGGTGCTCATGCCGCGCTGTTTTTGGCACCAAACACTGGTTTGCTCTCCAACAAGGAACTCTGTTTTCGTATATTTGCCTTTGTACAAGTATGAATAAAGGCATGCAGATCCCATGGAATAATAAAGTATGACTGCACACAACTAGCTCCGGAGCCTCATTGTTTGTGTAATGCAAATCTAGCCATATTAGCTTCTTATAGAATCCCTAAAGTATTTTAAAGGAGCTTTCACCATGGTAGAGACCAAAAGGACCTAAGAGAAAGAGGTCCAACAAACTTGTTGGGCTATCTCAAATAAGTGACCGATCAATCATGATGCTTCAGGTTGTCGGAACTCATCCAACTACACATGAAGATGTTACTTCACATTTGTGGTGTTCTTCGTTGCATCTTCAACGAGGTCTTTCCTTCTCTTTATCAAGGTTTACCACTTCGAAAACAACGACGAAGTAGGAAAATTACATAAACAGGAAAACGCGAGACGCAAAATGGAACGTATCTTCCGTTTATGGATAGTTATGGCATCATCGTTGTACTATCATCTGAACCGAACATGACCAAACAACCCTTGGCAAAAGATAGTACGATCTTGAAACAGAGTTCGATCAAAGACAATAAAAAGGGTTGAGCACGAACATTCGATGGCAATCACTCCAAGATCTGCCAAAAAGTCCGAGCATCAGCACTTCGCAGGATCTTGAGATAAGCTCATTTTGTCTTTCGGTTCAGTCTTGGATTGAAAATGACCGATTCGATCAACTCATCCTAGTTCGAGTCCTTATCCGAAAGAATTGGTACTTAAGATATTTTTTCGCTCTTCAGGATTGTAAAGCTATGCCTTCACGTTACGTTATCTTTAGAAGATCCCATGGAAATTTGGGGATTGCATTTCCATTCGATACTCTTGAATTATTCAAACGTTTCCCGCATTTGTTCATCTTCCATTTCGGATTTGGATTGTGGGCTTTTTTAAGTGAGAGTAAAAAAGAGGATCGTGTTATATTTCTGTTCCAATCACGTTTGGGCAAGATGAGCCTTGTTGTTTGCTATGAAATTATGCAAAAGGGTAATTTTAGAGGCTCTGTGCGAGGGGCGTAACACAAAGAATGCTGCAAATGGTTTAAAATCTTGAGAACACTAAAATTGATAGCAAAGGGCACTCTTTGATGGAATCATCAAAATGGTTACTTTCCTTTTTTCGACTCAACAGGGTCCCTCACAGGCTCAAAATTGTCAACCGAACAACAACCAAATAACAAATTTACTAGCCAAGACTCTGGGTTTTTACGTGATACTTGTTTCTTTGAAGTTGGTTGTGCAGATCAAAAATTACAGGGTCATTTCCATTCTTTTTAGTACACCCTTCGTATTTTAATCGCAATCGCAATCAGTTTCTTTCTTGTTCCTTAAATCCGTGTTGTTGTTATGTGCATTCACTGATGGATCTGCCCTGAACCAAGAAGCACGGGAATCATGGAGTGGGATGCTAGTAATGAGAATTTTGATTTCCAGTAGAAACGAATCAATTACGTTCCTCTGCAATGAGACTTTGATGTGTTGATGAGACTACCTGTTTCAATTTTCAACGCAATCAAATGTTATGCCCTATCAAACTTATGTACTGAAGAGAGAACTGAATGAATGAGCTCGCCCTTTTGTGGTAAAATATTTACCAGAAAAGGGCTCGCTCAGGGGTCGGCAACCATTTTTGGGTCAAGGCCCACGAAATTTGATTCTTATTGTCTGGGGCCCATCAAACAGGCAGTGGTAGATTCAGGGGCCCACAAATTAGCGGTCAAAGAGCTTTGGGCCCACAAGTACAGTACTATGGATGGCTCTGGGGCCCACTATTTTGGACTTTCGCCATAACTCCTGGGCTCACCAACGACCACCCTTGGGCCCACATTTGGGCCGCGGCCCACCGGTTGCCGACCCCTGGGCTAGCTCATGCCATACCTTCTCGGTAGTATTTGCATTTTGCACTGAACTTTGACAGATCATAACTCCGACGTTCGATTGAGCTGAAAATTGAAATACACCGTCTCATTTGCAGAGGAACATAATGGATTCGTTTCCACTAGAAATCATAACTCTCATAGCTACCTAGCCTCCTACTCCATGATTCACGTGCTCCTTCCCTTAACAGATTGTTTCTTGCACGATGGAGTTTTTCTAGCTATGAAGCTTCGCCATCATTTTTGCTCATTTTAAGATAGGATTTAGAGGATCCTTCCTTTCAAGCTGTCCTTCAATGCATGGGATTACTTCCCCCTTTGCTTATTTGGTAAAAGTGACAAAAAGTATTCTCAAAAGAACCGGATTTGAGACGGCGCTGATGCGAAAGTTAGATGTTTTTCAAAGCTTGCCAGAATCCAACCTAAATGTAAATATTTTTGCCCGTAATTCTTTAAAGTACGATCATTCTTTCAAACTATGACTAAGTGTTTGGATGGGATATCTCATCTAGCGTAAAAAAGAAACGATTTTGGTTTGAATGTAACAAATTAAATTTGGGCTTTTTTCAAGGTGTCATGCACAGGTTTGCAACGGCTTGAAAGGAATCTTTCCACAATTTTTTTTCAAGTGCCTTTCATGATATGAAGCACATGTAAAGATTGAATCGAATGGAATAAAATTCGAAGATACATTTACCGGGTGTTTCAAGAGACACGGAACATCTTATTATATCGTCTATCACTCGTGATTGAAACCATATATGTGTCTCACTTGCATTGGATATGATTGGCCAAACTCTTTGCTTGAAGAGTCAGGCAAAACAATTTCACCCTAGTTTAATATTTAAGAGACGACGATTTTTCCCTTGAAGGGACATTTTTGAAAACAGAGCATTCGTGATTCCGACTTTTATCTGCCTTCCGAAATTTGGCTCCAATCGGAAATAGGGCGAGATAAAGGAAATAAAACCATATATATCTTTAGAATTGCTATATGCTGCATCTTTTTCAGTTTTTTTGAGATCAACCATTTCCGAGTTACGGACATGGTTTCCTGTTCTGTTTCTTATGAATCACCCGGTACACAATCATCATCCTTACCTGATAAGATATTCATCTAAAAATGTTTTAGTGTTTCTTTTTCATATTTTTCGGTTCTTGGAATGGAAGTTCACAGTTAATGCTCTTTTTTATTCCACTAAGTACAATTAATTATCAAACTTGTGCCACCCTACAAATATATTAAGGATTTGGTGTAGCCTAAAGGCGCTTTCCTTGAAGGTTTTTGAAGCATTCTCGAAATTCACTACTCGGGTACAAAATATAAGACCTTCAACTTGAGACAAACTTTTCGGCGAGAACGACGAACTTTTCACTCTTTTGCTCTCACTCGAGCTCTTCAAGTCATTTGAGGCGAATATCAACAAGACTTTTAGACACTTGGCCCATCTTCCAGGCTTGAAAATTGGTTCTAGAATCAAACCATAAATAACATTTTATTCCTCTTGCCACTTTCGTTTGTCCGTAAGCCAAAATTAGTCTCTGCTTCAAGGCTTCATCAACCAGTGACATTTTCTACTCTGTGAGACAATACCAAAAAGCGAAGGATAAAAGGGCTTTGAAACAAAGGTTAGCGAGCAGTCTTAACCAAATTATGGCCAAAGACAAATGACTAACAACTCATTGAGTTGCGGACGTTCATTGTCCTTTGTAGGCTTAACAACCTTCTTACCTAAAATGAGAGCAGTCAACCATAGTGTAAGTGGAGGCCAGTCGTCTATGCCCAATGAGCTCATTGCGCTTCAATTCACAGGCACAACCAGACTGTCAATTAAAAACCCGTAACCTCAACGCTTGTGATGCTTGGACAAACCCGCCAAAATTAGTCTTCGTCTTTCAACTCGAAAACACCAACTTTTTTGATGCACACACACACATTGGTTACAACATCTTGGTTGATTGCTTCGGTGGACTTTGGTCGAGATGAAAGAGCGGCCTTTACTTTTGATGTGAGAGCCAAATGGTAAAAGGGGCTCTTTCTTCCAGTACTCGGATGTCGTTAGAGGACGAACAGCACTGCATCCGCCAACGAGGTTCCAAAACGACGTGCAAGTGGACCAAAGTACGAGGATCCAGAATATGAGGAAAACATTCACCAGCCCAGGTGGTACTCAAATCTTCAAAAAATGAGCAGTTGGAAATGACAGAACGTGTCGTTGCAAGAGGTTGGTTGCTTCACGGTGAAGACAAATGCCCCATTTCTCTTGGCTATGATATCATACGACGAGCCTTGTCTTGGCTCACACCATGAATTATAATGCACACCATGTGTTGTTGATTTTTGCCGCGTCTCAGTCTCACAACGAGACCTTAAATGAGAACAATCTTCTAGATCCACCTCACTGAAGGGAGGCTCTTCGTTCTCTGACAGACAAGAGCCTGCTCATTCTCAAAATCCTCTCTTTTTCCAGAGCGCCGTTCTCGTCTTCACCTCTTCACGTTCTTCAGCCTTCTTTCGGGTTTAGCGTTTGTGCACTCTCATCTCTTTTTTGTTCCCGTTTTCTGGCGAGCATCTTTGGTAAGCTTCCGAAGTAGGAGCCTTCACTCGTATTTGAACAGCCTTGGGACGTTGCAGAGGCCCGCCGGGAAATTATGGCACTCCCATTTGGAGGCAGTTAGGTTTCCAGGTATTTATGGCATTTTGAAACGTCACATTCGAGACCTTCCCCTGATCTTGATGGCCCTTAGGCTTGGTTTTCATGGTGCAAATTTGCGAAATCAACGAGAACGAAACGGGACTGGCGCCGCTCTCGCTGACCCAATCAGCTAATGGAGCCTTATAGAGTCGTTTGAGCACCCAAAAGTTCGAGATCGAAAACCTAATTGGAAAATGGAAAAGAGGAGCTGGGAGTTCAAGCTCTAATCCTACCCTACGTTATGAATAGGAAGGCCTTCTCTGTGAATAGAAGTTATACATAGAGACTTTGGCTTACTTGGGGATCCTTTCTCCATTATCTAAGGAAGGCCATAAGACTGGATTTAATACAAATAAGTGGGGTCTTTTGGGTTTGTACTCTGGCCGAGTTTATCCTAGCACACAATTTCTATGTGGTCAGGGAACATTCCGGCGTTCCAAGTTTGTTGTTCTTCTGAGGATTCATGAATAATGGCTTTCCTTCGTGTCTTCAGGCACTCGATCCAAAGGGTCCCGCATACCCCGAAAAATACCCGCCCTATATCAAATAGATGGCTATCCTATTGGTATTGGTTGATGTTTGAGTGAGCCCTTGAATGATACTCGATTCCATTAGAGTTGTTCATAGGATACAAATTTGGGTTAAAAGATTGTGTACTTGTATTTGTATTTTTCGGATACTGAAAATGTAACCATTTCTGAGACATTAGGGATGAGGAAATAAGAAAGGCTCCAAAGGAAAAGAGAATTGGGGACTACAAACCCAAATCAGTAAACGATGCTGCCCAAAAACAATTAGATCTTGTATGTACTTAGCCGCTAAATATACCCCGGTACTTAAAAGCTTATCTTGATCATTTAAACTATTAAAAACGAGTGAATAAAAGTCGTCTATCCGAGGGAAATTAACATTCTTAAGTGAATATCATTTTTCCCTTAGCAACTTGCAGAGGAAACTTGAGTTTTCTTTGTTCCGTGAACTTGAAAAGTTTGCACAAAATTTAGACTAAACATAAGAACTGCTTAACACTGAATGATTTTCAAAGTTCATGTAGTTAATCAAATATCCCTTTTTCCGTTGTAAGCCTCATTGTTTGTTTTCTTATACAACGACGGTTCCGTAGAGTGGAATAATATAAAAATGTTCAACATAAAGCCCTGGCTGGGATCCTTAGAGACTAGATTTCGTTTCTGGCCAACCTGGAGGAAAACGGCAATGTAGCTCAATTAATTTCTTACAAACGGTCGTGATAAAAACTTCATCGCTTCCTTGACAAACATATTACGTGTTCAAAACACTGCATTAGTGTGCAATGATTAAAGGATAACAACCCATCCAACACTTGTTCCGCAAAATTTGAATTCTTACGAATCCTTTCTTTATCATTTGAGGTATGATCACATGGTGAGACAATCAAATATGTCTGCCGACCGAGGTCCATGTTTGTAGAGGTCATTCGTACATATGTTTAATTAGAGGATGGTTGGATGATGGAGCTAAACGTAGGTTTTGGTTGTATTATTTAATCCTCAATCGAGCATGGATTTGGAACCTGACGATTCTTTTAGGTGCATTGTACGTGCTTGCATGGGAGGGCATTCTGATCCAATGCTAAGGTTGAAAAGAAGTAAAAAACTTTCAAGCAACTCCTAAAAGCCTTGAATTATAATTAATAAATATGGCATGCAAGTGAAAATGGCTTTTTCAAAAAAGAAGACGCGGCTACGCTCACTTATTCAAACATAACTTGCCAATTGATAAATCAATTCTTAGGATCAGATTAATACCATTCCTTACTAAGAAGCCGTTTGAACCTTTTTACGTAGAGTGAAACGTGCTTCTTGAGCTCGGCTGTCGCCCACAAGTGACTTTTATTTAAGAATTTCTTCTCTTAGATAGGCAACATACCACCAGATCTTTTATCAGATCCTTGTGTAATTTGGACAATCGTTCTCAAAGTTACCAACGTTTTTCTATGGCTGCTCACGGTGTTCCGAATGGCTTTTTAGGTTTGTTTTAAAATACCCAAAGACATCTTAGCATTTTTTGGACTCAAATTTCAATGGGGAACAACTTTACTTTTATTGTTTTATTTAAGTTTAGGTCCAGGGAAAAAGTTATATACCTAAAAACCTTTAATTATAAGATTTTTTGAAAAACTATTTAACCCATATTTAGAGACCATTTAGTTATCCATTGAATTCAAATTAAATAAAAATAGATTCATCAACAGCTGAGTTATTAAGTTTTAAATAGTCTATTTTTGACCTCAAAAAGCCGAAAAACGCTAGTTATATCAAAAATTAAATTCCCAAAGATTTCATATAGATTTTCAATCTCGCAAAAGAAAATGGAAAAATTTGAGTTTTGAAGTTTATTTCAAAATATCTTAAAGTAATATAAAATATCACTTAAAATGCACATAAAACAAAAATTTTGCAAAATATTTTTCAAATTATTTAGAGTATACTTTGTTACATGGTTAGCCAAAGTTACAAAGAAATGTGTCCAACGAATTCGAATTCATATTTACGATTTCTTGAAGGACCATGTTCAAAATGGACTAAAATTGAAAATTGAAACTTGAAGCAACAACCAAATTTTTCAAAATTTCTAAGAAACATCCAACTTTGAGTGTTTTTGACATAACGAAAGATTTTTTTTCGCAAAATATACTTAAAGTGAATTTTAAGAGAAATTTTGTATTATTTTGAGATTTTTTGACAAAAACTTCAAAACTCAAAAAAATCATTTTCTTTCGTGATAATGCAAAGCTATATGAAATCTTCGGGAATTTATTTTTTGATATAACTGTAGCGTTTTTCGGCTTTTGGGGTCAAAAATGGACCATTCAAAACTTAATAACTCAGCTCTTGACGAATCTATTTTTATTTAATTTGAATTCAATGGGTAAGTAAATGGTCTCTAAATTTGGGTTAAATAGTTTTTCAAGAAATCTTATAATTAAAAGGTTTGAATTGAAAAATGCAGCTTATGTCGTAAAGCTTGATCGAGCATGGCTATTTCTACTCCATCTCATATGCTTCTTTTGTGTTTCTTCTATACTTTTAGATATGCTTCTACTATACGTCGAAACTATCTCAACAACCGACCTATTTACAAGAAAGTGTTTTCAAAGGCCTTGAAACTAACAAGACAAAGAATTTATTTCATTTATCGATTGAGCACCAAATATTTTGGAGCACCATAGTCAATTTACCAAGTCCAAGTTGGGTATTTTCGAAGGTCCATTCACACAATAGTCTCTCTGTGACGTGAGATAAAAGAAATGACACATCATTGTCAATGCCATCCAAAGAAATTATTGATGATAAGTATTGAGGAAATCATCACAAGACCAATGAATCAAACAATTCAAACTTCAGAGATCGTCAACCTGGATGAACTTTTCTTGATTCACGTGGCAAAGCAAGAATGTCAGAAAGCCTTCCTTTGGGCGGTATTTTGATAACAGTCAGTTGCTTTGATATTTTGACAACCAAAGAGAAGGATGTGCGGACCAAAAGAGTTTAGGAAACCCTTTGGGAAGCATATTACCTTTCATATTTCTTGTAAAAACAGGACAAGTGGATCCACAAAATATCCTTTTCATGATGGTCCCCTTTCTTTCCTAGGTTCTATAATCAAAAAAAATTTCTTCTTAATGTTTTCCCCATGATATTAAGATATGTTTGCAACCAACGGAAGTCAAGATGAATTACAATTTTGGTGTCTTTTTCAGATAGCCAAAAGAAAGATTGTTTGGGCTTCAAGTTGACCCTTGGGCGTAAGAAAAGTTCTTTCTTTCTTCCTCTCGATTTTGAAGACGGATCAAGCCACGTTGATATCATCGAGAGAGGAAACTTCAATGATCAAGACCTGGAAGATTCGTGATCTCTGGAGCATGAACAGACGAATCTCAGAATCTGGGCATCCACTTCAAATGACGTACATTTGCTTCTTGCTTGAGGTGGAAGAGGAGCTCTTTAATAATTCCTCATGCACTCACAAGGGAAAGCATCAGTATGGATGGGATATGTGTTTCATGAAAAGGTTATTTTAGAATAACTGGCTCAAACAAGCTTCACAACATTCAGTGTTCTCTTCTTTCTATAGTTGCTTGAATTATCACAAGTAAATTAAAAAAAATGAAAATAAGTTCCTTTTGTGTCTAATCGTAAAATGTCTGTCCGATAATTAACAGCAGTGACAAAATGATTTCATTCATTTCTAAGATCAAGCCAAAAACTTTTGTTTGTTCTCACTCGACTATTTAAAAGAACTTAAATTGCCCCTGAAAGTTGGCACAGACTTAATCATATATTTGTAAATTATTATTATTTCTGGGTTGAAGAATCTAACTTCAGTTTCGGCGCTTTAAAAAACCGATTTGGTAGCTCTGAAACCATGGCTCTATTCCAGAACAACCCTTTGATCCTAAAACTGACGTATAAAAAAAGGCCTCATTTTTATTGGAACTCTTATTGATGGCCAAAACTCGAGACCCGTTATTCTGGTTGCAACTAGGAAGAAAACGAATGTCAAAAATAATTCGTGTTTTCGATGTCTTTATTTTTCTGATTTTGATTGGCAAAACTCGACAATCGTCCTGGTGATGTAAGGCAATATGCAAACAAGCGTTGCAATTGATTAAGAGTTACGATAGATAGATAGAAATAAGTCGAAAAAACTAGCCATTGTCAATCTGTCTAAGGTCTGACTTCAAGCGCCTTGACATTTCGCACAAAATGCTCGTCTCCAATTGAAAACAAACGGATATCCTGAAAAAGTTCCAAAAACACAAGTGACGGATTTCAAAATGGCCTTCTGGCAGACAAATACTGTCGTTTCGAGTGATGATTTCGAAGCCAAAGGTTCGATCAAGACGGGAAAAAAGGCAACAACTTCTTGACGGATGGCCATTTTAATTGGAAGAGGCCGTGCTATCATCTTCAGGATCATCGTCCAATTCATGAGTCTGAGTGATAAGGGAAGGCTCCTCAGCATAAGGATTCGGCACTCGACTCTCCGTACGCCGACTAATGAACTCCTATAGAGACAAAAATCATGTTAGAAAAGATCTATGTTGAAGTTTCGAGGTTGGTTACCTTTCGTTTGGCCATGGCGTTCTCAACCTGATCTCTAGAGAGCTTTTGTTCATGAGTCACAGTTGATTCGTGAGGCATGAGCATGGCTGGAGCTCTGAACATGTAACTGAATGGATAGTGAACCAAATTGAGAACGGATGCCGCATAGAGATCCGCATATCTGTGAAGGGAAAAGATAATGCCATCAATATGGCTACATTCTTGGAATCGCTTCAAAAAGAGCACGACTCACCTAACAACCTGAGACGAGAAGAACGTTTGTCGGGATCCGGATCTGAACAACGATCCCAGGAGACCGTAAGACATATCCATTTCGTGGATGACTTCTTGCATGGCTTGACGAACATTGGAGATATCAGGTTTCTCGGAAGCCGCTGAATCCAGGTTTCTACGTACAAAAAGCAAAATTGGCTTCGAGGACTAAAATAACAGGATTGGTTGCTTACTTGTAGAGTTCACCGAGTTGGACATCAAGGCCTTGGAGTTGGTCAAACAACTTGTTCTTATCGGTCCAAACATGGAGCTCGGAATTCAATTCCGGAACGATGAGGAACGTTTTCCAACCTCGGAGTTTCTTGGACTTGAGCACGTCACCGAAGATGTGATCGCCAAAATACAGGACATCTTTGCCCTTGGCTCCGATCATCTTGGAGAGCACTTCACAAGATCCCCCTGAATAGATATTGCCCTCCTCAATGGCACCAGTGTGTCTGCCAATCATCAGTTTGCCCGACGATCGTTCCACACGCCTGAAAATCGACACAATGACACTAATCTACTACAAACTCAACAGAACCAGAGATTGACAAGAGGATAATTACCTCAAAACGGTTCCTTCGCCAAAGAAACTTGGCTTCTGAGCATCCACGATCACATAATTGAAGTGACTCTCCCAAGATTCGCCAGTGCCGTCGTCCAAAAGATAATTCATCACCTGATTGGGATATCAATGCCAGTGATGAGTCTCATTTCAATTTCCCCGATCCATCTTTCTCCCTACCTCGTTGGTGTACCACCATTCCGAATTGGTAAGTAGAAAGGTTTTCCTTCCAGCTTGTTGCAGTCGCTTCAATAAGGTATTTAAGTTCGCATCTTTCTTCACATATTCGGACAAATTGTCGCAGATTCTCCGCTTGAGTTCTCCATTCATGTGAATATAGTCGACGGCATTCCGGATGTCTTGGAAGATGGACTTGTAGCTCATGAGCAAATCACCGAATTTGTAACCTTGAGGCACTTCTTTGTACTCCTTGGAGTGGGTGAAGTAGTCCATGATACACGCCAACATGTAAGTTTCGGGCACGTTGAACAATGTATTAAGGACATAAATCCGGCTATCGTCCAGCTGGATGAACTTGTTTGGATATTTCTCGCTGATCTCTTGCCTGAAAAAAAGAATTAATTTTTTTCTCTCATAAGGTTGTTGTGGTGGATAATAAAATATCGTATCACTTACGGTTTTAGGAACTCGAAACCATGAACACAGACCAGAATATTGCCGAATCCGTCCACTTTGAGCAAATTTCCATGCAGAGTGTCGAACCACAGGCCCCGAATGGGAAAGGTGGGATCATACTCAAAGTCTTGGATAATATCTGGATACCCAATCTCCACCAATCGATCCACGAGCATTTTGAATCCAAGTATCTTAAACATGTCATTATTCAATTAACCACTAAATTGAATGAAAAAAATATCCCTCTTTTCACCTCGAATTGAGGAGACTTGTACTCCGCGAGAGTGTAATCCATATCGAATCCAAAGAACTTGATCTTCTCTAAATGCAGACTTCGATTGACGAAGATCCTGTAAGACAAAAAAACAGTCTTTCAGTTGAATGTTTTTGGTTCTGATTTCCATAGGAAAATTACGGATGACCTGTGTTCAGTTTCCCTCTTAGCACCGATATTGGCGTCATAACCCGAGCTCACGAAATAGCCGTCCAAAAAGCTGCCCGATCTGGCCATGCCTTTCTCATCCGAACTGAACAAGGACTTGAATTCCGGACGCTGTTTCAGAAACAAAGCTAACATGGCCAACATCATCCCTCGAGAACCAAGAAGCTATCAGGGTCTCTTGGTCATGAATTCATGATTGCGAGGGATGATGTTGGCCAGATGAAAATGTACCAATAAAGCTTTTTGTTTGTTCAACGTCTCCGCTAACTGTAGACTTTTCTTGGACAAGCCCTTTTTGTGGAGGGTGCTTTCCGGATCAAATGACATTGTTTCAACTCTTGGTGATCTTCTTGGACAGATCGTGTTGCTTGACGTGTGTTACGTGGCAAACTGAACTTGAGAAGTGCGACAAATTCAATTATATCATCAAGGACCAAGTTGTTAAAAGTCGCAGCCAACAAACAAATAAGACAAAGAGATAAGTGAGCAAGGTTCAATGTTCAATTCAATCTGAATGAAGAGGAATATCATCAACAAGACACGGAATTGACATGGAAACGTCAAAAAGTGACCTGACAACGGCTCGAAGAAGCCTAAACGACTGGGCAATTTGAGATTCCGAGTTTCTCATGGCTTGTTTTCGCCATTCAAACACGCAAAGGTAGAACTTTCGTGGCCGAAATCGGCCATCACCTTTGTATTATGCATCAGAGTGTACTGTACTATAAAGTGCGCGAAAGCGAAAGGTTTCTCTTAGGATGTTACTTATAAGCAGAGCAATGTTTGCTCTGGAGTCACGAACCCATTTTTTTTCTTTGACGAATGCATTTCGTGATTCTTGAAATGGTATCAATCAACACGTTTGAGCGCAAACTTTAGAAAATAAAAGCCGCACAAAGTAGCTCTGATATGACAGTTTGAACTTCTCAACATGAAGTATCTCGATAAAGCATGTACTGTTTGATTCCCATTTATTTAGACGGCAGAAAGTCGTTTAAATTATGTGTATCTTTCTTCTCGGAAAATACGTGACTGGAACCCGGCTATGGAAAACTGTCCTGGCCGTTTTATGCACTTACATTTTACCCTTTGTAGCCGAACGAACGGAAGAGCAATGACTTGAAGCACGTAGTACCAAAATACGTATGCTTGAGAAGTTGGAATGTACCGTACAGGGTTGTCCTTATTTAGAGACACTTACAAGACAAGTAAAATAGATAAAATGCTCGGTGCATTTTGCATTGCTGTTGATTGAACAAAATTGGGTGACTTGCTAAGACTCGTCAGCAATTTGTATGCACTCAATTCTGACAAACTATTTTTAACAAATCTTGACCTTGCCATCACAAATTAGTCTTAATAAATTTTAAAGAATATTCAAAAATAGTTCCAAACTTAACAATGCTGGAATCCATTAGCTAACTGCATCAAAGTGTTCAGGAAACACTTGTAATTATCCCACAATTGAATTTCGACCGCACTCTAAATAGCTAGATTAAGTCCCTGTGGTTAGTCCTAAATTAAAGTTTAAGTTTCGGGGAATGTATATGGTGGAGCACCCCGTACTGAACAAGGTTCGCGTCTTATGATACCCTAAAATCTTTTCGTGTCATTTTCTTCGACGTGAGATCGCCTCAATTCTCGTTTGGCGTTAAAGGCCAAAAAAGACACTACCATCACGATCGTCCCGCACAATTAGGGGTATCAATCGTGCTCAAGGGCGTAGTTCATGATGAATTTCCGAAACGCATTTGAGCCGAGAAAGCCAGCCAATTCGTATTCAAAGGTAAAGTATCTATCTCATCACCTGGCCCACTCTCAAAAACATCTGACAGCATCATTTTTCCTACTACAGACACTAAACTCCGAGATGGCGCCAAGCTATCAGCATCAAACGTTTATCTCGACAATCCAGGACGTTTTTCATATGCAAATTCCCCCTTTAGAAACAAAGGTAGAACTATCCGGATTCGATCTGAATGAGGTCACATCATGGAAGAACGAAATACTCACCGATGTTCAGCGGATCGATAATATTTCTTGATACTGCCATTGCTTCCCGAATCTGAGGGAGATGTCACCATTTTACCCGCCCCCAAACCCGGTCCACTCACGAGATTCACATCCGATGGGAGACTTTGGGGTGGGGTCAATTCACGGTTGGAAGATGCCATCATCGCCTTGAAATAGTTGTTCCAGGAAGGATCTTTGTTCAACTGTGTGCGTGTGTGTCTGTGTGCTTAATATTGATCAGCTGTTCCGTTCCACTCTCAATGGAACAACAGGATTTCTGTCACGTCAGGAGACAATACTCTCTCGAAATGGGACTGTTGAAATGTTGTGGATGCTTCTTGGGCTTGAAATGAACTGATTCGGACCTACAAATCGGTGACCACAAGGCACTTCTCCAATCACCCGTTGTTTCTAATATATGTGAGTAGAGACTAAAGACGGAGCAGGCACACCGGATGACGTATAAGCGTGTCACTGACTGACTGACTGACTCTTGTGCTCCTTCTTTCCTCGCTTCTCTTCTCCCTTCAAAGTTGGTACGGTTCCTCTTTGTTGGGTAACTTGCCGACGATCACAGATACTAGAAGATGATTGCAACTTCGCTCATTTTGGGTACAGATCTATCCCAACGTTTTAGACCAATGATTTAAGAAGGGGTATGAATCGTGTTGAGGACAGTGAGTATCATTTAAGTACGAACTAGCACCAACAACCAAGTTTGACACATCCGTGGACGGCTGACCAGTACCAAACTCCAAAGTGGAAAGTCGATTTCCCCGAGCAGTCTCGACTTTAATGGGGCTTCAATCTTGATACCGGCTTTGTAAGATAGAGCAAGTGTACTCTAGTGCATTCCGGATTGCACTGTTTGTACTGCCGACTAATGAATGATATCCAATGGAAGTTATGTTTCATCAGAGAAATTCATGAAAACGAGTTTTCTTTGATGAATCATGCATGCAGGGTTCTTTTGCCATATTCCATATCCAGTGAACTGTCCACAAAATCCATGGATGGATGGACGAACATATTTTTTCACTTGCGTGTTTTTAACAATCGGCGGATTTCGTCCCATTTTTAGGGCCGGAAAATCAAGTTATTCCTTTAAAATGAGGTGTTTATCTAAAAGTTCAAAATTTTATGTTTTTTATCCTGTCAAATGGGCACAATATTGGAATTTTCGTGTTCATTTGACACGCTAAAAACACGTGGTAGTTTTTTTTTTTTAATTTAAATAATGAATTCATCCATGATACACCCAGGAAATAATATTTTTTCCAATCTGGAAGGATTGGACCAACCCTGAATGAATGAGATAGTTCAAGTACAAAAGTCCAACTTTACATAAGAAACATCAAAAAAAAATCACGGAAATTTACTTTTGAAATTCATGCAGAGATAATTCATTGTAAGTACATAGAAATAAAAGGGGTTAACAACCAAAATTTGATATAAAGCTCCAGACATTGGCCCTTTGCGCCAATAACTTGGACACGTGCTTTTGTTGTTCATTGTAAACTTGCAACAATTCTTGAGTATTCGCGTCATACTTAAAATGTCGTGAGATCACTTCCGTGACCATGGACAGCGTCACTTGACTTGTGACGAATTCAAAAAAATCCTGACATCCGAGAGCCCAACTCAAACGCAAACGAAATTCTTGATCCGGAGGATTAGGCTCAGATTTCAAAGCAAGCTCTGACATGGTGTGGATATAGAGATCTCGTAGATCTTCATAACTCATTTGACACTTGTCTGAGATGGCCAAGATAATCGTTGGAATGATATCGCCTATGATCTTGGCACTTGGTAAGCCGATGCCATCCAGGTAATTCTTCAAATCTTGAGGTAACCGGCCGAATGTCATCATGACGTCCAAAGTGTTCGATTCGCTCGATTCAGACTTGTCAAGAGCGACCTCATTATTGGTCTTGATATCCAACTTCTCGTTATGAATGGACTTCGATGATCGCTTCCTTTTAGCATTTGGTTTTGATTTTTCCAATGTATGTGGAGATATGGACGAAGCCGGCGAACTTTGGGAAAGCATCCTTGGCGAAAGATGAAGACCAGTGTCACGCAATCTATGATATTTCTCCCGAGAGTCTTTCAGGAATTGCGAAAGATCCTGGGAAGCGCTCATCAATTTTACGGTGTCATCTTTTTCGATCAACTGCCATGTCTCGTCGTCTTGAAAGAAGAAATTGGCAATCCCTTCCACACATTTGAACCGATTCTTGGCCTTCATCGAAGCTAGATACAAGGCCAGTGCTTCTTTGAACATCAGCAATCCATTCGACCCTCGACGAAAATCCGATACGAATTTGTTGCGAAGATCTTCATTGCAGGCTTGAGTTTGGCAACGGATTGATTTTATGGCATGATTGGCAATCTTTTCGGCATTTGCCTGGCCTTTTCCTCCGAATTTCAGAAACTGCAGTAAATACAACCTCAAGTTCTTAAAAGATGTATGATCAACAGGGCTCTTGCACAACTGTTTTTTTTGTCGGGCTTTATCACGTCTTCTTTGCAAACCAATTGCTTTCGAACCTAAATTTCCTTTCTTTTTCAGTTTCTTAGTTTCATTTTGCGACCTGGATGACGATTCGGATGAGGACCTCCGATAATAAGAGGCCCGGTACCGTTTACGCCGATGTATGGTTTCCTTATCAAATGCGGGTTCCTGTACACGTCTCTTTCCGGACGATGTCGCCTCTGTAGTATTCTGGGGAGAATTTTCTTTGGAAGAAGGATTAATTGCATTTGTACTGGGCGTTGGTGCTTCAACGGTCACTATCGGTGGTGAAGGAGGCGATGGCAATGGGATCAAATTCACATCGTTTATGTTCAGATTTTCGTCCATTCCGCCATCTAAGGTTCCGTTAGGCGGTGTTTCTCTAGAAATAATAGGGCTTGGGGGTGTTATCACGATTGAAGGGAGGGACATTGTCCTGGCTGGAAGAGGAGGAACGAGATCCCAGGTCCCATCGAGTTCTTCTCCGTCAAGGGCGACACTCATTTTGAACCTTCAATTTAAAGACGCGCAAGCACCTCAACAAGACTGACTAAATCATGGACATTCGCGACTCAGCAAACCATATCGTGATGTGATCACCAGGGCTGCACATTTCATAAAAAATCATTTTATTTCACTTTTTCCAATCCTTTTGCATTTTATTCATTTTTATGGTTGATATGCATTTTTTGACGTTTTTATCGACATTTGGTGCATTTTTCTCTTTTATTGGCATTTTTGGCCTAGTTGTGGAAATTTGGCGTTTTCCCAAATTCTTTAAAAACATTAGGATTTTCTTGCCTTTGACATTTTTCACCAAATCTAACAACTTTCCTTTCTTTTTCCCCTTCGGGATGCTTGGCTGAAATTGTTTTTCAGTTGAGGCTTTCATGATCAGACACATCTATTCACTCCTCAAGTGCAATTCCTTGATTGGGTGAAAGATATATTGCAAGCAAGGAAGAGAAGGATTTTTTGAGCACCTTGTTGCAAACTTCTAGCTTTAAAGGTGCATCATTTGTGCGACCCTAGTGATCACCGGACGGTTTAGTAACCTACACAAATGGGATCCCTGGGTTGCACGTCAAACAAGCACAGCAACATGTGTGCTGACTAGTGATGGGAGGCAAACAGGAGCTTGGGCAAGCGGTCCGGTACAGTACCTTGGACTTGCCGAAACTTGGGTCTACTTGGGTGCCTGTACAAGTATTTTTCCCACCTTACAGGTTTGCCAAATTTGCTAGGAATGAAGACTAAACCTTCGGCATCAGAATTTCAATTAACCAGAAAGTTTCAGCGGAATAGGGCCCATGCCCTTGTTAGGATGGATTTTTAGATGAAAATACACAATTCAAAGCTTTTGTATCGAGAAATGCAAAAGCTTTTGAGAATATTTCAAAAAAAAAAAAGAGTGCATCTTATATGTTTTTAGCAACTCTGAATGACCGAGCTTGTTCCCAAGTGTGACTGTTAAATCTCATTCTTGATTGGCCCGAAAAGTGTATTCATGTGTGGCTTAGAACGGAAACTAAAGAAAAAACATGGTTTTGCAAATGCTATCCAAATCAAAATATTTTTTGTATCACTCACACTATTTATTGCTAAATTATTAAGGTCAAAAGATCATCGAAAATGCAACTTGACATTTTTTCTTCTAAGTCACACTGAAAGTATCTTAACTCTTCAAAGAGCAACTGCCGGCAACTGCATCTTCCGATGTTCCTTGAGCTTGGGAAGTGTATTGGTGTATTGCCCAAGTAATGCTTGTCAACAACTTGTTCTTGGGTGTTTGTGATGACTCATTACTTGCCCAAGTCACATCACTAGTGCTGACTAGTGATGTGACTTGGTGTGTTGGGCAAGATTTTTTGCGCGAGGTCGTAAGGTAGTGTCGCCAATTGACCTTTGTGAAATCGTAGTCCTCTTTGCTTACCAATCTTCAAAAACCTGTTTTTTCATCAAGGAGAACGGAACGGCGTCC
This sequence comes from Tigriopus japonicus, assembly GCA_010645155.1. NCBI lineage: Eukaryota > Metazoa > Arthropoda > Copepoda > Harpacticoida > Harpacticidae > Tigriopus > Tigriopus japonicus. The sequence goes on from CM021323.1 coordinate 6,442,312, forward strand.
CTAACTTTTGTGACTTCTGAACAGGGTTGCAAATGACACTCAAATTTGTTTTTGCTGATATAGCTGAGCACAACACGAAATCTCCATTAGGTGACCCTACCTTGCGACCTCGCGCAAAAAAGCTTGCCCAACACTACTGATGTGTTCCGAGTTGCGAAAAACTCGAAACTCGCGAGTTTAGTTCGGTTTTACGGAGAACTCGGGTTGCTCGGGCTTGCTCGGTAAATTTCGAGCTCAGTTCAGGCCTAGTCAGCAATGCCGGATTTTAACGCAGTTTTACGCCAAGGATTGCAGGCCTCTAACCTCAAATGAGTGGAACTTAAGGTTCAAACTTGTAATTTTGTTTTGATTTGTTCATAATCGGCATTATCAAATGCGTATCAAAGATATTACCTGCAATAATCATTATTAAATATATTTAGGCCCATTTTCAAATTTTAGACGCGCCATAATGGCATACCTAGCTCGATGTTTTGTCTCGGACATATAAGGGTGACAATAAGGTAAAGTTAATTAAAAAATAGCTTTAGCATATCCAAGTATTGAAAGTGGATGTTTGAATGAAGATTCTCTGGTGTAATAGATAGTGATATGTCTTGACATTTGGACGACATTCTTCATCGATTGATCCACCTTATTTCTTCTTATAGTGAAGTAAAATATTTCCGTCACCCAATACCTTGTTATTGTTTTCGTTTTAACAGGAAAAATGAGAAGGCCTGGAAATTAATTAGTTTTGCACTAACAGAAGAAAAGATCAGGACGGAACTTTGCCTCCAATTTGACAAGGAAAAATGAATTAGGAATAATACTAAAACGCAACTTGAGTCTCAACTTGATGTTATGGATATTATTCTGGACATAGATATTCTTACAGAAGGTGGTGAGAGGTGTAAACACTAATTGCCACAAGAATGATCACGTCGGAACGGCAAGATAGGTTGCGTGACAAAAATGATGTTGTTTTGGCGGTAGAATAATCATCAGTTGATGTCGGATCAATGGACACTTCAGGACCGATAATGGGACCAATAATATTCGCTCTTGAAAACAAAAGTTCCTTGTACAAGATTTCGGGACAACGGTTACCTTGGACATGTACCATTGGGTGTGCTAGATCCAATTTCTTTAATTTCTGGTCTTGTTGGTTTTTGGGATGGAACTTACAATTGCAAAGTGCAAAGTGATGAATGGTCAATTGTGTCATACCAGGAACCACTGTACGTCAGGACGAATTTCAAAAATACACACTGGGTCCGATCATTGTACTAAAATGTGAGTTTTTTGCAACAAATGTATTGTTCCGTTGAATTTTCATTGTACTAATCGGACCCAGTGTGTATTTTGAAAGTAATCCTGGCTTGAGCCATCCTTGGTCATACCTTTCTAAGAAAAATACAATGTGGCCTATTTGGGACAGTTTGCGGTTTAAGAATGCCAAACAATGACCCTGAAATTGCAAACATTGTAAACAGTGCCCAATAGTCCATCCTGTCTTGTAAGATTATCGTTGATTTCGAGATTTGGGACCACAACCGTCGTTATAGCGGAATATCAGTTATTCAGGGACCTTCTATTCGAAATAAATCAGTCCACATTCTTTGAAAAAAACTCTTAGTACTGCTATCACATGGGTCGGCAACCAGTTCCTGACCAACCCATTTATGAGGAAGTTAATCAACCACAGCATGGGTCAAGAAGGGAGCAAATTGGCTGGAACCCTATCAAACAAAGGGACAATGTGCAAACGTCAAAATGGCTTGTCATTTGTGCAGAATGATAAAGAAAATCAGATCCATCACTGAACATGTTCTTCATGAAGCACAGCCTGAAATCTTCATTTTGTTCGAAATATCTATGAAAAAGTCCAAAAATGTGCTCTCAAGATGTGCATGGCCTCATGCAGTGTGTCCACCATGACGGATTAGATACTACTCGAAAATGTTTTTGACGGCAAAAAGGCATGGCCTCGCAATAGAGAATATCATTTAAAAACCTGACTGAAAAGGTGACATGAGAGAAAGACCGTGGAACTAGGACTGACCACCTAAATCCAATGCAATGGAAGATGATTTCAAGATAATGGCGGTCTTATTCCTTGCCTCTCTTCCCATAATTTTCTTTCTGTTTTGTGAGCCATGTCATACAAAGCCGAGGCAAAAAATGCAGTCAAAGAATTCAATTGTTACAACATCCAGTTATGAATGTCCTAAGAGGTGAAGCCAAGTAGAACTATGGACAACTTCATAACATCATATCATTTCTTAATGACAAACTCCCCCCCAAATTAATTTGATTTTTATGTTCCTGAAATATATGTCAAATTGTTGTCGCTAATGTCTCTTATGTTACTACATAGGGATGGTTGATCGAAGAGATCTAATCCAGAACGGGAACATACTCTTTTCCACCACGGAGTCTTAAAAAATAATGCTTGGACGGGACCGGGTTCCAACAAATGCCCTTGAAGGTTGTTGAATTGGTTGAAACAGACTAATAATCTTGCCAAGTTAAAGTTGAAGTATTTTTGTTGACCCTTTTGCTTCTCTTGAGTGAATTGTTGTCACGATGTAGTGGTTACACGAATTCAGAATCAGATGAGTTGAATGAGTCGCAGAAAAACTACAAGCCAAAAATTGATTCCTCTTTTGCAGCAGAAGGCAAACAAGATTTTGCAATTTTTCAAAACGTATAAATCATTTGATTCAAATATACGATGTGCCGTCTAACAATTAGTAATTGAAAGATTTATATTAGTTATGAACAAATCAGGAAAAATGTAAGTCATGAGATGAAATAAACCAAAAAAATTATGATGTGCTATCAAAAAAAAAATCTTTTTTCTTTCAATTTTTCTTACTTGAAACTTTCAATTCGATATTTCAAAAACAATTTCTTTCGCCACGTAATACAGATTTTGCCAACAATTGTGCCAACAAGATTGTTGGTGTTCTTTTCACAAAACCTTTAAGCGATGTATCAAAAGAGGTAATGCAAGCCATCAAAAATTGGCCAAATGACATTGAATGGACTTGAATTAATGCCTCTTGAGTATATTCTCAAGTCATCAGTTGTGTTTGAAAAGCAGAAGCAAGTGACACAAAAAGCAAAAACACACTTTCAGAACTGGGAAAACCTTCACGGCAATAATTTATCATTCTTTCGACTCTAAATATCATAAACATAAGGTCATATGTTTTGGTTGTATTGGTCTTGGAATGCTTGCTAGTTTACTTGAAGGTATGCTCCAAAGTCTACTTGAGAGTAAACTTTTCATTAACTTTATAAACACAACTCCTTTGAAGATTTCTGCAACCCAACCAAATCGCATTCAGTGATTTCATATACTAATTCAATTTGAACTTGTGGCACTCTGATAGTTTGTTGGTTGCAATTTTGACAAATCGTGCCAAACGCAATATGAATCGTCCAGTTCAAGTAAATGGTGTGAGCATATGTTTTGATGGCAACTCTAGAAAGTGTACTTGTTAGTACACTTCGTAGTTCAATTGGCTGGTTTTGTTGAGACAGCTGCCATTTTGAAAAGTAAGTCTCTCATTCCAACCTAGAAGTGCCTCTACATCTATGATCGTAAATTCATCCTCTCGAAACACGAATTGCCCGCTGGTTCAGCTATTCCACATTTCTCGTTCTTTATTTCATATTACTCCATTCAACTCAAAACATTGATTGATCTCACATGAGCACGCAAATTTTGGCAGCTAATTTAAGGAAACACTGGAAGGAAGTTTGCTTGCAGTTCGATTGATTAGCGTTGAAGTATTCAAATGGGAGTGCTTCCACAACGTTGGAATGCTCCTCTCTAGGCGTGCTTCTCGGAGAACTTCTCATCAATTAAACCTGATGCTAAGCCCAAATAGCGACCCAGCTTGCTAGAAGTTTACTTGAAGTCAATGGAACTAGCACCTGTTTGTGCATGCTAAACATATGACTAGCGTTGGATTGTTGTTGAGGTATCTACTTGTTGCACCTTGGCACCGGTGGTACACTTCTCTTTTTCATGAGTTGCTTGGTGTACTTCTGATTCAAGAAAGCTTATGCTATCAACAAAACGGCTGAAACTGCCTCGAAGTCAACTTTGCTAGCACACCGTGGAATACACAAAACATCTGACCTATAGTCGATCCAAAACAAAATCCATAATGACTAGGGCCCGGAAAGAACTTTTTTTAAATAAAAAAATATTTTATAAATATTTCTCCACTTTTCCTCCATCTTTTAAATATTTTGGTTTTTCCAAGGAAATAGTCAATATAATTATGAATTTTCTGATCAAAAAAAATAATGCGGGCAAAATTGAGGAAAAATAAATGTAGAGCTTACCCAAATTGAACCCAAAATACAAAAATCTCTACAAAATGACACTTGTACTAAGATTAGACATTCACAACCAAAATCACTGTGATATAGGAAAAAAACTGCGCCATCTATTAAGGAAACATAAAAAAATTGTACTGTTTAAACAAGTTTGCCTCCAAAAACGACGAAATGCATCAAATTACCAGAAACAAATATGGAAAATCGGTGCACATAGACAAAAATACCAAATAATGGCCATGTCAAAAAAAATCTTCCAAATATTTTGGGCTTTTGAAGAAAATACATATTGGATATTTTGTCACTTTTGCAAGTATTGAAATATGAAATTTTGAAAATATTTCAAATCTGATTTTGGATATAGCTCAGCCTTACTGGAACGTCCCTTAAAAAGAGGCATTTGTGAACTCTTGATTTTTAACTGATTTATGTACTACTGACCATTTCTTTCACACAAATTTTGAAAGTGTTCTTAATTAACTATAACATTAACTAGCTCATATATTGACTGATAATAATAGTTATAAATTACTTCAATACTTTCCCTCATTCATGTTCAGTCTAATGGGGTCTAAGATTCTAGATTTTCTTATCTTTTATGATGAAAATTGGCAAATATTGGGAAGAATGTGATATTTTATTTAACCTACACTCGTGCAAAACTGAACTTGTGCCTGATTGTTTTGCCTAAAATACAACAAACTAAAGCTCAAATACATTTTTGAATGCCAAATGGTTTCATATGATTAAATTTTATGCTTTTGGAATGGGTAAAAGAATGAATAATCAACTTTTGAGTGATCTGTAGACTTAAATCAATGGCTTAACTTTGCAGGACCAACAATTCCATGTCTTTTCCTTGTTCTAGGGTCCCTGCACAAGCAGTCAGATTTTTCCCATCAACAGGGACATGTATTTTGTTTTCAATGTGGGTAGCAATTTTAACCGTCTTTTTTGTTTCACTGGCTATTAATTCTTCTTAATTCAAATTCGTCTTGTGTCTTGTAAGTAGGGCTCGGTTTAAGTTGCAGTTTTTAGCCCTAAAGTTGCTAAAAAATCGTTAAAAGTTACACCCAATTTGTCAAAAGTTGCTAAAAAAAGTGCTATTTTTGGCCTAAAAATGTCACTTTTAAAATATGAATGTCAAATTTGGCCAATTTTTGGCTCAATGTTGGGCGACTGTTTGAAGTCTTCGGTTTGTCTTTTCTTTAACCTTTGGCTTCCTTATGAACACAGTTTCGCCTTACACAAACTATTCCAAAATTTTGCAAAGCATCAATGTTTTAAAAATGTTCCAGAAAGGTTTGTGTAAACTATATATTTCACGCAAAATCGAGCAGAATTTCGGTGATCGAGGCAAAACATGCCAAAAGATACTGTTTGTGGTGAAAAAATCAAGAAGTTGCTAATTCTGCTGAATTCGGCTGAAAGTTGCAATTTTTGGTGCAAGTTGCATTTTGCAAATTTATTCAAACCTTACGTGTAAGTCAGTTTCATTTGTCTTTCTACTAAATTAGTTCCATTTTTTACGTTCGACAAGTCACTTAATTTTCATCTAATGATAGCTTTTATTTGTCTTTTTTTGTCTAATCATGCAATTTTCACCGTATTTTATCGTCTAATTAGGCAAATTTATTCGTCATTTATCATCTAATTTTGTAATTCTATTCATCAAAACTCCCTGCCTAATGATAAGTATAAATGCAATTTCAAAATTAGAATTCTCTTTTAAAAAGTGGTGTAAAATGTCAATATTACCCAAAGAGGCACTATTATTACTCACTTTTACTTACTTTATTCCTACTCTAGTGGTTTTTTGTATTTTATGTCTTCTGTTTAATGGAACTGCAAACATACCAAATTAATGTAATTTCATAAGACAATGATTGATTTGGTGGCAAATGGCCAAAGTTAATGGCTTTTTAACCAAAAATGTCGTTAATTAATAACCAGTACCAAAGAATATTTGCAAAGTTTTATTGCCTAGACTCATGCTCCAAGATTCTAAACATTGCTTTGAAAGGTTGTAAAGCATTCTGATTTCAGATTTTAGATGTTTTTCTAAATATTGGCAATTCCTGTCCAACATCTTTTGCAAACCGTTTTTAACAGAATTATCTTAAAACATTTTTGAATGACATTTCACCGAAATAGCCACTCAGATGAATGGCACGAGTGCAAAATTTTACGAGTTCGTCTTAACACTAGGTCAACAGTGCGTTTTGTTGTCTCGAGTGTGAACCGAGAAGTTCATAACTACAAAAAGTAGCGGTGACGTGTTCTTAATCTGAAGGCAACTTTAGGCTTTCCTTTGAAAATTTGGAGCATCCCTTTGTAAAGAGCTATTTGCTGGAAAGTCAATTCCAATGCGGTGATCTTTTGTTTTGCATAATCTCATTCGTTCAAATCCCCATTTGGAAAAACTTTCAGTCACGCTGTGATTTCATGAAATTCATGGCAAAGAGTTTATTGCTAGAGCGTCTAAAGACCGCCAAAAAGTTGACATCAAAATTGTAACAAGCTGCACTCAAACTAAAGAAATTCAGTGTTGGAATAATTTTAGGAAAGAAATTTATCTCATTCAGGGCATACAGAATGTCTAAATGGTGTTGGAAGCTAAAGATATCGGGTGGAGATTCCTCATATACCCTCTAAGGTATTTAGCTCTTTAAGATCATGGGCCTACTTCCGGCTCGTTTTTAACTCGGTTTAACTCGGGGGCTCGGGAAAGCTCGGCTCGTTTTAACTCGGCTCGGGTGAGCTCGAAACTCGGGAAATCGGCTCGAAACACATCAGTACCCAACACACCAAGTCACATCTACTGATGGGTTTCGAGTTGGATTTTTGGCCGAGTTTTGCCACTTTGGATTTTAAGGTCAAAAAGTTGATCCCCAACTAATCTTCTCAACTAGAGACGTCATAAAATATGGCAGCACTGCCAACTCGAAATCCAAAAGTAAAGCTACTGATGGAACTCGAAATCGAACTAGTTCGAGTGTTGCCAAATTGGTCCCTGTGTAGGTCTTTTTGAAAACGTTCAATACAACCTGCCCTAATCAACAATGATAAACTTCCGAGTAAAAAATGGCAGCACTCCCGGTTCGAAACCCATCACTAGTCAAATCACTAGTGCTGACTGCTGAAGGCATTTGGAAACAACCACAGACCATATAATGACTAGACCTCGCTTCGTGCGAGAAAAAGGAGAAAAAGAGGGACAACTTTGCTTCATCAGCTAGTACATAACACTACACCCTAAAATGGAGGGAATTTCGAACTTTTCAAAATTTCGCCAGCGTGGCCAAATCCTGAACAAACTCGGCGTACTCCATGTACTTTGTTCTCCAAGTGAACGAGCATCGTTACTTCTAAGCACGCGGTCGCCCTGAGATTTTCAAAGCTAGCGCAGCTGGGCCCGGTGGTCCCCTTTTTCTCCCGCCGACGGTACGGGCCAATGCGACATCTAGTCGTTATATGATCTGTGGAAACAACCTCTGTTACGGGTGGTTACGGTATTTCGCCACCTATTCAACCTCAGGAAAAGCTTTGGTGGTTGCCTTAAAAGAGCTTTCATCCCAAAACATGGTTAAGAAGTCAGCCTTGCTTCCATTTTTACTTTAATAAAAGGGCCGGAAAATATGTGGTTTGTGTAGACCAAATGAATACTTTTCAAGTGTTTAAAAGTGGGAAAGCTGTGATTTTTTACACAGCTAGTTTGTTATTAATTATATAATGCTTATTATTATAGTGTCATTTTTTTAATATATACCCCTAGTCGATCATGAGCACAAATCCGTCTAACAAACTAACACATTCTATTACAACTCTCACTTATGTGAGTTAATTCTACATTCTACATCAAATTCACAATTCATGCAAACAAGTAGTTTTTTACATTGACTTAAAAGAAATTTGAAGCATATGTTGTAAGTGATGTCAAATTTATTTTTGAAATTGGTGCAGCTTTGAATGGGACAAAAATCCGTGAGTGCGTGACCGCTTTTTTTCAAGTAGCGAAGGGCCTACTTTACCGTTTTAAGAGACTTTTATTGTAGTAATGCTTCAGTAGAAATGCAATTACATGATGTTTTCGACAGTCTATTCCCAAAGTTAGGCGGAGTTCTCTTAGGGGAGATATTTATCTACGTGATGAAAGAGTCTTTGTACAGATTGGTTGACATATTGTTGAGGATGAGGCATATTAAAAATGATCCTGATTTGAGGCGGCAAAAATTTTCCTGCTGCTATCACGAGTTAGGTGTTGAGGGCAGATTAGGCAGAATTTATCAAAGATCAGCAAGCCCTTTGACTGCGTTTGACCCTGACCGCTCATGCTTACTCTTTGATTTTGAAGTTGCCAGTTTCTTGATCCCCCCACAAAGAGGGCTTGCCTCAACCAGGACTTCTCACTGATCTCGACTCTCGATTTGTGGTCATCCATCTATCTGTACTCAGCCTTGTTTGATAACTCTCTGGCAAACAGGGCCAAAAGCAAAAGGCGGGAAAAGACGAAGTGCTGCCATCAGAAAGATGACTTGTCTGCTGCCGTCTGTTTCTGTTCGGTAATCCAGCCAGAATGCACCAAGACACCCTAAATATAAGGGCAATCATTTTTTTATGTGCCTCATCCTCAACAATATGTCAACCAATCCGCACAAAGACTCTTTCATCACGTAGATAAACCGCCTAACTTTGGGAATAGACTGTCGAAAATATCATGTAATTGCATTTCTACTGAAGCATTACAACAATAGAAGTCTCTTAAAAGGAGAAAGTAGGCCCTTCGCTGCTTGAAAAAAAGCGGTCACGCACTCACGGATTTTTGTCCCATTTCTTCGTACCGGTGAAGGGAAAACAATAATTGACCCCTCCATGTTTTCATTTCCATTTTTAACACAGAAAACTGGATAAAACCTGCATAATACCCAATTTCCTTCCAGAGTTGAGAGAAAGAAAATTTAAAAAAGATGCCAAGCCAGTATTAATGCCAAGCCCCTAATCTTATTGGGTTAGTCTGACTTAAAATTGAAACACAAAATGTCGTTGTGTTCAATTGTGGTAAAACAGCACTAAGTTTGCCAAAGAACCATTGTCTACCGTAAAGTTACAAATTTTTGTCTAACTACCAATCATTTGATGATTTTTAAATGATTCTTTTTCCTTCCCAAAATGCTCTTTTATGTGAAAAAATATAAATAAAGATTTGTGAGAATATGTTTTTAAATAACATTCCACCATTGCATTTTTATCAGTGTTTTTATTTTTATCAGTGAAAATTGATATATTTTTTATGATTCTATCTAAAACTTTCGGCTGTCTTTTATTTGATAGAATATTTAGAGTTTTAGATTGTGCTTGTGTTGCTTCAGACATTTCAAGTCTTTTTCGCCAACTTTTCAGTATTTTGAAGTTTGAAAAAAGTGCTCCGGGTTAGTGCGTCTGAAAGAAATGCATTTGTCACACGTGTGGCTAAGTTTTGCAAAAACGTTGTAATTTGACGAGTGGTTATGATGTATCAAAACCCTTCCAACTTACTCAGTGAAAATTGATATATATTTCACCAATATTCTAAAATCACAACACGTTTGGTCAACTTGATTATTCCAAGAGGTGGATGTGTGCTTCTTCATTGCAAATGCCTTTTTTGCTTCTTTTTTTAAGCTTTATTTAAAAACTCTATCGCAGGCATTTATTTGAGGGTTTCATTTGAGTTTGAGGAAAGTACAGTAGATAAAGTTAGAAGTTATACAAAAAATGTTTAAACCCAAACATTTGAAAGGTTTTCAATTTCATATCAAAGCCAAATATGATGAGTTTGAAAAGTACTGACTGAGGGCAAATTTCCAAACCTCAATGAAAAGCCTTGGATAAAAAATATTTCAAAACATACTTTTCAACATTTTGCGGTTGAACTAGTGCCATATGTATTTATCATGGTATATACTTCAGACTATATAATCCCTTAAAGTTGTCAGTTCCAAAGAACTGCGGGAGATTCACGTACTATTTTAGCCACATTGTCGAATTAGGGTACTAATTTTGATCAGTATTTTTGGGAGGTCAAAAATTTTCAAAATAAGTCAAAATTGGCTCTTTCTGTATTATCCCCCGATGGCCATCATCTTAAGGCCAGATAAGGTTATTGTTAAAAACGATGATACTTTTGTGCCTCACATGTAGTTGCCTAAATTGAAAAAAAAAATCACTTTTTCTTGTGAGCAATAGTTTTCAAGGTTTTTGTTTTTAGGTATTCTAAGACTTGCGGCCAACCCTGTAAATCCTTCAGTAAAAATTCTTCACGGTCTCTTTTTAGATTAAAATCATGGCTTCTCACCAAGTGTCACATTAAATAATGACCAAAAGAATATGACAAAAAATGGGCAAGGAACTGTTCACTCAAGCATTTATTGCATAAATATTGGAATAGCTTTTCTCTATCTATGAAATTCAAAATGTGACATGCGTGATTAGGAGATATTGGTCGTCATTACAAGTTCGACGTTTAGTCTTGAAAGAAAATACAAAAAAGTCCTTAATGAGATTTTGGGGTTATCAAGCAACGATTTGAAATACAAATGCAAATCTATTTACGTGCATGAGAGCATCAAATGTATGAGATCATAGCGCAGAGTTTATTAGTGAAGACTTCATTCAATAAGAAAATGGAGCGCTTTGGACAACGCAAGCTTGTCGTTACGGCAGGTTTCGTTCTCATTTGTTTTGCATTCTTGGTTCTTGGCAGTACATGTTTGACATTGGGGTCTCCCGTTGGTTTGAAATAGCTTAAACTGATGACTTGGTGGCATCCTCCTGATCCTTTGGCTTATTATGAAGGCTCAGTTGAATAGCACTCGAATCTAGATTCGTGTTGGTTTTGGCAGTCGTCTCATGCGTCCCATGAGTGCCTCCATTTTGTTGCGACTGTCCAGTCGGGGCAATCACTTCTTTCAGATGACGGATCAATTTTATCTGCTGAAAAGAAGTTATCATTTTAACTTAATTGAGACCAAATGACAATGAACATTGTAAGGCAAGATTGAAGCCACATTTATTTAAGGATTTTCGGCCAAGTGACAAGCAAAGTTACTCCACCTGCTGGTTGGCGAGATTAGTAGTAGGTGCACCAGGATCTACATCCTGTTCAGATTCTGTCAGTTGCTCCTCCAAAATGGCAATGACTTGAATCCCACCCAAGTTAGCCGAAGACACGTCATTGTGACTCAACATAACCGAGGGCGTTTTTGAGCCACCAGAGGTCGTGGTGGTAGTTTTGTTACTGGAGGAAGTGGCCTGGCCAGGACTGGGCGGCCGACTCGGCCCATCTTTGGGCACGAGATCGTCATAATCGAGACCGCCTTTCTTAAGCCGCCTCACACAAGCTCGTTGACCGTTTGTGAATTGACCGCCCGTGCCCGCAACCGCCCGTGGATTGGAAGACGACGGTCGGCCATTGCTTGAGGTTGGGAAGAAGTTTTGAAAGAGCTGAAGAGGAAAACCCGAAATCAGAAAAGACAGTTGGTGCAGGGTGAAGATCGCAAAGAAGTAAACAGTATAGAATATCGAAGGATCCCAAAGCCGTAAGAAGGTGGTTAGGGAGATGTATGACCCAGATGGATTAATTTGGGGGCTGAGACTTACTCTATTAACCTAGAATTGAGTTTGAAAGTTTGACGAAGGGGCAGAAGTAGGAGGGAGGAGGGGCTGGAGGATGATTCTGGATAGTCAGACTTTGGAACCAACATGCACTCGAATAGGGACAATCACCTTGGCAAATGCTTGCTGATACTGTCTGTTCTTGAAGGCGTAAATGAAAGGGTTAATGACTGCAGACGCCCAAGCCAAGACCGAGGCAGGAATATGTAAGAATGGATATCGAATTCCTTCATCGACCACGTTCACCAACATCAGTGGCAGGAAACAGACCTAAATCACAAGAAGAAGACAAAAGGTCCATGTTTATTTACCCTTATTCTCTTTATGAAAGGTCAATATTACCACAAAACACAAGAATATTGTGAGCATCATCTTGGTCAAACGAATGTCCTCCCGTCGCTGTGCTGACTGCACCGAATTAGTGTGATATTGGTTTCGGGTTTGAGTGGTGGACGTGGGCCCATTGCCTCCGCTGAAACAAAACCCCAGACAATATTCATAATGCACTCAGACAGTTAGAATGCTAGCTAGGCCTGTTCCACCAAAGGGCCCAATGCAATCAATGCAGACCCTTTTCCCTTGGGACGACCCAAAGACTCACTTCAGATGTTGTTGCACGTTCTTCCGACTTTGGCGAACCTTGCAAAATATGGCAGAATAACAACACGTGATGACGATACAGGGCATCATGAAGCCGAATAGCATCAAGAACTTCTTCGGAGAAGTACCATCTTTCCTAAAGGGGAAAGGGACACGTTCGATATTTTGGAACAACTAATAGTAAACCTTCACGGGATCGACACGTACTTGAGAATTGTGCAGGAAAATGTTTTCTCGTTGAGGCCCATGGTGCCCCAGATTTCGACCAAAGGCGGGATCATGATCCCAAAACTGAACCCCCAAACGAATACAATCATGAGGAAGATGTTGAATCTTGAATAGATCCGACTGTAGTTGGCGTGGCAAGATATCAGCACATACCTAAAAGAAAGTAGACACAATTAACAGGTTATCTGTTGCAATGCACTTTAGCTCAGACATCAGACGCTTGAGTACCTAGTTTTCACTTGCAAGAAGATAAATTTCGGGGTAAAGATAACCCTCCATTAGATGCTAATTGCGGCACCATCCTCGAATTCCTTTCGGTCTTGAGTTTTAATTGACAATTCTCAAAATAAATTCTTTACGTTCTAAAGAGACAACTAACTTCATTTCATTCTCTTTGCATCTCAAAAAGGGCATTGTCAGGGGACAAAAATAATGCTGCGCTGTTTAAGATATGGATGGTACTTAAGTGACGCATTTAAATTTTCATTTCTAAATGCAAAATTCTACCATTTCTATGCAAAAGAGTTGGACTTAAAGCCTTGCATAGCTTCACAAAGAGATCTGTAAATGAGCCGCCAAAATCGGCCAAAGTGCATCGAGTGTCATTCGCTGTACGTGCCTCATTTGCATCTAATTAGGCGACGTGCCTTGGAACAAGTAACAAAGGGAACAGCGGACTTTAAAATAAAATTCGCCGAGAATGGAACGTCCCGTTCACTGCAAAATGGGTCGAATCAAAGCCTCTAAGGAAAAAACCAGGTGGGAAGGTGGGAACAATGGCCTTTAAATTCAATCTGCAGATATTGACGAGTTCAACAGGCGCAAAAATCGATGCACGATTTTAAGGAAAGGAAACGTGATAGCTTTCGTTGAGAGAACATTGATGGACTTAATGTACAAATACAAACATGTTGACTGGTATTTGACCGAGTTTTTCCTTATTTCTCTCAGATTGGGAGAAGTAAAGTACAGTGCGGTGCTATATGTGTTCCGCATTTGTAAGGAGCCGTTTGGAAAATAGTTTCTGTTCTCCGACATATCCACTCGAGAAATGATTGCAAGATGGATGTGATCTCTTGTACATTCACATTCTTTCCAAAAATAAACGTGTTATGGAGTATAGTAAGCTTAGCCTAGAAAGGATCGTACATGCAGCCTGCTGCGATCGAATTGGAATCGTCGGATCCCTCTTGGCTCACTTTCAATGAGATCCAAAGTGGATTCATTCGATCTATCAATGCCCGGGACACTAAAAGCCATTCAACGAAGTGTCTTGCATCTCGTAACAGCGAAGGAATAAGGATTGTTAGAACGCTTTGGAATACAAAATCAATGAAATTACGCATTGTCAGACATTCCCTCGGGCTTGTTCATTACTGTCAGGACCAAACCTAACATCGAGAGTAGGTCAGAGCCTCGAGGTCATGACTGGAGAAACCGATTACCCTTCAGAGTCATTATTGAATATTGAATAGCTGTGTCTACTTACTGTTACAACGATCTAACAATCTCGAGGTGGTGTGCGAGCCATTTCCGAGAGCTATTCTGCAAAGCTTTACTACCAATCAAGTGGAAGATTTTTTTTTCGTTGTCAGAGGGGAGCTCCATTTAAAATTGCCAAATCAGGCTCTCGTCATGGAATCTTATTAATATCAAGTGACGGCACAATTTTTCCCTTGCAATCATTGTTGTAAATCCATTTGAGCCATATTCTAGACATCTTCGTGAGGATGCACGCAAATGCCATCAGCCAGGAGCAGACAACAGAAACTCTGGACCGTGAACGAATTACAAAGACATTCATTTCCCGTACGTAAAGAGGCTGTCGGCCGAAACGAGGTGCAGTACCTAATAACACGCCAGGATTGGAAGGCACTACTTGCCTGACCTATTTCCAGGATCTAAATCAAATTACAGTACTTCTCTTTGCTTACACACCAAACTCCCCCTTTCTCAAAACAAGGTTCGATATACCCGGGGTTCCGCTTTTGTGTCCTTGTCGCTTCGGGGGAAATGTGTGACACATATCCGGCTGGCAATGCAATCACTGATTGCCTCTCAAGGCTGTTAGCGCGTACCTATTGGCTATATATTACATCAAAGATGGCCCTTTTTTTAATTTATAGACCTAGACGTCATGGCCATGGTTCCGAAGAGCCTTTTCTGGACTTGCTTTAGCTTGAACGTAGGATTCGAGCGGCTTCACCACTAGCTTAATGGCGTTCCCCTCAAGCTATTCCAAATGAATTGGATGGTGGCAAGTGCCAATCGATCATGCCTGACCAACAACAGACTTGGTGAGGGCGAGTCGGGCCAAAAGTAGGAGGAATATCTTTAAAATACAAAGCCTAAAGAAACTCAGCATTTTTAGTAAGGAACAGTAAAAGTTTTGACTTTTAGCACTCTTCAAGCTTCAAGTTTGTTCCCTATTAGCACATTTGCCAATGATAAGACCCAAGTCCCGAAAAGGCCCACAAAGATCCAACCACGCTGAGAAGAAATCAACTTTGTTCTCTTTTTTTTCATTCCCGTCGTCATTTGAAGGAAATTAAGGCCACTCGTTACCCTTGAGAGGCTCAAAAGTGCTGCATTGAGTCGGTTTCCCTGACTCGCACTCGATCATTACGAAGAGGCCCCCCCAAGTTCTTATGAATCTGTCAAAAAAAGTTCTAATGGAGTTCAAAAACTTGGTAACGGGCCAACTTCGCTCCTCGCCAAAAAGGACCTCATCGCATTCTTTGGGAAACTATGTCAAGGATCTCCCCGATGTTACTGACTGCACTTCGAACGTGGAACACACGGACACTTGGAAAAGAAGAAATTCCTGCGAAGATGATGTTCCTTATGATTAATGGATGATATCAGATCATTCCGATTTTGGGCAGCATTCTCATATACCTTTATCTTTTTTGAGGTGTGAACATTTTCAAGAGTAAATCAGAATAAGTGAGAAAGTACACTCACTTGAGACATTTCAGGGCCAACAAAATGTGACAGATCTACTTTGAGTGGGCATAATCACCGAAGGTAACGATTGACGAATGATTCAAGGAAAACTGAGGCAAACGTATAAAACGACATACGAATGCAATCTAGGTCGGTCTTTCACCCCATGTGAAGAAGTCGTGCTTTTGTCTTGAAGGGGAAGAGAAAATCCACCTGGATATAAGACTCCCTTGGAAGGCCAATGTTCCACATAAGAGGCCATTACTCTTCTACGGAAAGAATTAGCTGACAAGCAAACAAGGACCTTCTTTATGCCAAAAGTGGAACCCCTTAGGCACCTCATTGTAAATCCTGAATATAGGACAATCATGAAGGATGTGCATTTGCGGATAAGCTGGAAGATCCCTTGAGAAGGCATGAGAAGACTCACAAGAGGGCGCCTGAAAGTGAGAGCTCTTCTGAATCTTGAGAAATCAGTCAACCTGAAGACGACAAGGGGTCGCATGTTAACGCACATAAGATCGATTTGTTTTATAGTATACTCAACTCTGGTCTTACTACATAGCTGACCTCAAGTATACTTAACGTGAAAAAAACCGATGAGTATAGCAATTGTTGTGTACTCACACAATTTGCCCATGCAATTTCAAAGTAGAGGATAGCTTTGCGAGACCAAAGATAGATTTGATACGCTTTTTTATGCCAAAACGGGGGCAAGGAGGGTTTCTGTGACAGATATTTCAAAGCCGAACTGAATTTCATTGGTACAGTATTTGCAATTATTGATAATGATAAAACATAAATGGTGGACCTAGTTCTTTCCTAGTTTTCAAAATTGAAGACAATTTGTCATTTGTGGCTCAAATACACTAAACAAATAGTATGTCATAAGAAAATAGGTATCGAGAGGTCCCGAAAAAAACAAGATGTCCTCGGAGCTTTCAGAATTAAAGGATACAAAAGGCGTAATCCATAGTTCTATTGGTATTGAAATTTCCTCGAAAATGTTTTTGAAACAGCAGCATTTATTCTTTCAATGTCTTTTTTCGTTTCCGTGGCGAAAACTTGCATCTTAATTACTCGTTAGGAGAATAACACAAATGAACATATTGGAGCATCTTTTGAATTAAAAGTGATAATTGTAGAGAAAGTCCGGGACACGATCCAATCCGTTTGGTCGTTCTAGTTATGCTTCCATGAACTCTTGAGAATGTTTAGACCAAATCCTATTTTCCTTGAAGCGGCTTATCTATCCGATTTTTTGGCATCAATTTCAAATCGAAAAAACAGTAGTGTCTCGAACACATGGACTGAAATGACGTTCTTGATAACATAGGAGCGTTGTGGGTTCTTGGGTTGAAGATGGGCAATTTTGGCAGGGCCTTCATGAGCGCGGCTTATTATTCCCGTTGAAGTTTTTTTCTTTTATGCTTTTGCGTAGTTGGTTGATCCGTGGACAAGTCCATTGGTAGGTGTGGCCATTGAGTGATGAGGGATGGATTTGCAAGCGGAGTCGATGTCTCTTATTCTGTCTTGTGTCTTTTATTCGCAATTTTCTATTGATTCCATACCCATCCATTGGTTCGTTGTATCCGGGGGTGGTGGTGTTGAAGGACGGCTCATTCATTTGTCTGATTGACGCACTTTTTGATGTTTCCGAGCACGTTGGAAGATGATCAAATCGTTCCTCTCGTCGTTTTCTTCAAGAGTTCCCGCTTAAAGTTGAATTGGATTCAGTTAGACTTGAAAATCTTTGAGAAATCGACTTTCAGTTCGATTTTGAACGAGTCCGAAGGCATTTGTATAGTAAATGGGCTTGAAGTTTAACTGTTTAAACTTGTGTTTAACAACACAGGCCCAGTGTTTCCACACAAACAGTTTTTTTATGGTCAGACAGCTTTTCTCAACGCAGAATGTAGGAGATAAGGTTAACTTAGGCTTATTTCACCCTCGCTGAAATGGGCGCACTGAGGCACAGCCTCTAATCTAAAGAGCGCGAGTGCAACACAAAGGTGCACTCGTGCCCTTAGAGTATACTTAAAAATATCTCTGCCGGAAGAGTATACTTATCTTGAGGTTTGTTCAATTATTCCGCATGTTACGACCAAACTAGAATTAGAGTATACTCAAGCGCAATTATAGTATACTAAACACCATGAATTAGATGCGTTAACATGCGACCCAAGAGCGTTCGCTTACTTTGTCAAAACTCATTTGACTGAATGAATGCCTCAACAAAGATTCAATTAACGAGAGATTCTCTGTCATACATGACGAAAGTAAAGCAAGGAATTTTTTTCTCAGTTTAGAGTCCAAATACACGATGTCCTCTCGAAAAAGAGTCTAAAAACATCTTGCTTTTTGTATTTACTCCTAATCGTAGCTCCGTCTAAAGCACACTTAAAACGAAGGAATTAAGGTGGAAATTTCGGTAAATTGAAACTGAAAAAAAACGCGCACTAAAATACGAAAGATGTCAACTTTCTTACGGCGTATTTTCTAGGTTTGTGCAATTTTTCCTTGAGATCTCAAGAGCACATCATTCGCAAAATTTCGTGGCTTCAAAGAAAAACTTTATAAGCTCTAAAATTTGAGCTTGGGGTATTAATTGTTTCAGTCGAAACTTTCTGCTTCTCTAAAGTGTATCCAAAAGTCATAAATGAGCAATAGGTTTATCGCTATTTAAGGATTTTAAAATCTTGGAACATTTCTGAACTTCCTACTTCGACCCAATCAAGGGCTCAAGACGACCAAAAGCGTGATTAGCAATATTCGGCCGTACATTGGACTTCAGGTATTTTACCGGTGAACACCGGCTCAGGTTAAAAACATGCGAAAAAAGTACATTTGTCAGTCTCAAGACAAATAAATTCGACGTGAAATGTGGAATTTAGTTGAAGTACTATTTCAGGGGTTCTCAACCCATGGGTATTTACCCAAAATTGGGTAAATTTGACTTTTTGTTGGGTATATTTGTGTCCGGGAAAATTGGAAAATAACTTGGGGTTTTTCGACCAATATTGCACGTTTTTCTCTTCTTCACGTATTTTGACTTTTTTTATTGTTTTTCTCCGTTTGAATTTCGCGCGGCTTAAGAGCCGCGCGAAATTAAGGTGATATGCAAGTTGCATAGAGCGCCACAGAACCACGAATTTCCAGTCTCAGAAACAAATACAAAAGTCACATTAAAACGCCCAAAAACGCTGTAATATTGGTCATTACATAGGGGGGTAAATCGGATATTTCCCTTGCCAAAATGGGTATCCCCCGGAAAAAGATTGAGAACCCCCAAGAACCACTGAATTTCACTGGACTGTGAGGCCAACGACAAGAATAATGTTTTCCGGTAAGAACAATTCAATTACGTTCTTCTGCAAATGAGACCTTGCCAATGTTGACAAGAATACGTATTTCAATTTTCAGCTCAATCGAACGTCGGAGACAAAAGTTATGCTCACTCAAAGTTCAGTGCAAATCCTACCGAGAATATATGAACTTGCCCTTTTGTGGATATCGTTTTACCACAAAAGGGCGAGTTCATTCATTCTATGCTCTCCTCACAACATAAGGTTGAGAAGGCATAACTTTTCACTCCGGCATTCAATTGGGCTGAAATTTGAAATACGTGTTCTTCTCAATGCAAGCCAGGTCTCAGTTGCAGAAGAACGCAAATGGTTCGTTTCTGCTGGAAATCATAATTCTCATTGCTAGCCTCCCACTCCATGATTTCCGTGCTTCTTGGAACCCCTGTACTATTTTAATGTTATTGGATGCTCAAAGTAATGGTAATGTATGCCTGAATCACCTCCAATTTCATGACTAGTATTTGAAATGACATTTATCGAGATTAAACTGAAGTAAAACTAATTATCGAGGTTTTACTACGAACCTTTGGGCAAAATCAGAAAAAAACGAAGCTTCATAATTTGTGTTTGTTGAGCTGACAGATGAAAATCATTTTCCACTTATCAAGAATGACGCGAGCTTTCATGAAAAATAAGCAAAAGTGCAAATGAGGGATGCTGCAGCGCTCAGTAGTCCACACCCGTAAGTGTTTTATAACTGACTTTTTCGGCGACTTGATAATTGCTTTGAATGGGAAGGCAAACTTTCCTGTGAAAAGAATTCGCAATGCAGTTTTCCGGTCTATTTAGTCGCTATAACAAAGGCCATCTGGTTGCCATGAAAAAGTTAAACAGGCATTTTCCATCTGCACAAGCTAAACAGGAAAGTCGTTTCTGAAAATGGGGTCTAGTCAAGTCTGGACAAAAGTTGGGATCTAATTATCGGCCTCAATATGAGACCCATTGGCATTTGATGGTTGTAAAGCAGACATTTCTTATCTGTCAGAGGGGCGAGAACTACTAAACAGGGCGACCAAGAGTATTGCCGCCACAGATGGAACACATTTTCCCTTGCCAGAATGGACCAATTTGGTTCGTTTGGACCGAAAGCTGGCACCACGGCCTGTCAACCATTTGGATATTCCATCAACTGACTGACCACGTGAGAGTGACATGTTCCAAAGCACGCTGTTTATCTGTGGCATCGGGTCAACAAGGTTCAGTCGGACCTTGTTTGTGGGGAAATTGTTACATGGTATTAATTGTTCATTCACTGTATTCTCTGGTATGTACATTAGATGCACTCGTATACTTCCTACTTGGTATCACCCAAGGGCTCAAGACGTAATCGATTCCTAGTAAAGACAGCTATGCCCTACGTTGGAACAGGGAGCCAAATTTTTAGGATTGAATCGAGATCGAATCAATCACACCTTGATGCTCAGACAAAACAGAACTCTCGTCTCGTCTAGTTCCTATCCAATGGTGATATATTATCTTGCGCCCTCAAATTCAGCCATTGTTGGCAATGGGAAGAACCGCTCGCATCATATAACTCGGATAGAGGCATGTCCCTTTTTCTTTCTTTTATACAGTGACGATTGCGGCGAGGATCCTTTTCAAGTAGGTTCACATAGGACACTCCAATTCGAGAAAGTGATTCGAGAGGCCGACCACTTGAACCATGGAGTGCTTGTCTTAAATAGGAAAGAAAAAAATCCGATTCTGTTTTTTTTTGTCTTGGATTTTTAATGGGCCAGTGATTTGAAGTTGCGTGAGTGATTGCTCCAAATCATTCCGCCAATGTCAAAACAGGGCCATTGGCGCATGCTTGGATTGTAGAATAGGACACAATAAGTAAACATCAGCTGGGCCTGATTGTTTACTCTGTGGCTTGGTCATGGCCTCTGGTGCCTCATTGCTTCACTAAAATTCAGCAATCACATCTCATTCTTGACCATTTGTTGAGGAGGAACTAACCATTTGAAAGATTTGATTGAGCACAGAACAGGAGAGAACAGGCGCACCACGAAAGGGCAACACAAGACTAAGATGCACAAAACAACAACCTTGTTCCTTACTTATTTTACTTACCCTTCACTTATAAAAGATATAGATTGGAAGATTTTAATAACCTGCACTAGGAAGCCAAAACAGCTGTGCGTTCAAATGTCTTACCACCAAAAAAGAGGTGCTTTCCCAGGAGGCATGGGTTCTAATCCACTATTGGAAAGGAAATTTGTTACTTTTTGTTGAACATTACCCTTCCAATTTGTCCATTGTGGAGCTGCAAATAATCTAGTTCTAGATCCTTCTCAGTTCATGTATCAGAGCCGATGATAAATTCTTAAGAAAGGGAAACTTTTCAGTAACAAAACCAAAAGGTACAAGTCCAATGGACCAATAGTCCCGAGCCTCACTTTGGAAGTGGGGAAGGATGTGAACAACAGAGTCGTGCCACAACGTGGTAATCCACTCAGAGGCTCCAAGAAGCACTGGAATCATGGAGTGGGAGGCTAGCAATGAAAAAAAGTATTTCCAGTAAAAACAATTCAATTAGGTTCTTCTGCAAATGAGACCTTGCATATGTTGACAAGAATACGTATTTCAATTTTCAGCTCAATCGAACGTCGCAGTCAAAAGTTATGCTCACTCAAAGTTCAGTGCAAATCCTACCCAGTTTGAATGAAGTAGCCCTTTTGTGGTAATCGTTTCACCACAAAAGGGCGAGTTCATTCATTCCATGCTCTCATCGGTACATAAGTTTGAGAAGGCATAACTTTTCACTCCGACATTCGATTGAGCTGAAATTTGAAATACGTGTTCTTCTCAATACAAGCCAGGTCTCACTAGCAGAAGAACGCAAATGGTTTGTTTCTACTGGAAATCATAATTCTCGTTCCTAGCCTCCCACTCCATGATTTCCGTGCTTCTTGGAGGCTCGTACCGACGAGATACGCTTGAACAAATCCCGTCGACACTTGAAAAAGTAGACGAGGCTCCATTTGTTACACGATCCTGGTCACAGACGTGAATTAAGGACGGGGCTCCCCCATCTTTTGCAGCAACTCTCCTTTTTCTAAAACCAGTTCTAAATGAGATTCGTTTTGAACCCTAGTTTCTTCTAATTGGATCACCGAATGTTTGTCATGTCGATCGCATCTAGGATTTCAACTCTTTTTTCGTCAGAGGATATTGGAAGTGGGTCAGATGTCTTTTTCCAGGCCTAGGTTCTAATACTGTCGGTTGAAATAGTCCTTGATTTACAACTTCGTGGGGAGGGCCATTTGCTCGTCTCCACAGCATCCAAATAAGTGGCGAGTTCACTGAGAAGGGCCCTCTCGTCCATCAGGAAAAGAGCCACAACAACTCACTCTTTCAAGAGCGGTCAGACCACCAAACGTCCACAAAAAAGGTTTCGGACTCGTTCTACGATTGGCCTTTTAAAGGTGTAATGGTACGAATCGGGGTCTTCCGTGGGACCACGATCATTTTGAGCCCTCTCGCTCCGTGAAAATACACTTCATCTCCAACAGTGCACAGAGCTGACGATAATTTTGGATTCCTCAACGGTCAATTGATCTTCGGACTACAAAATCGGGAGAGAAGATGGAAGACTCGTGCTAACAATCAGGTCCACTTGTCCCACCAAGAAGAACAGCCTTGTTTTCAAGGCCTTCGGGAGTTGAAATATTGATGTCCAAAGTTGGTCCACTTTGTTTCAGTACTCTTGGATCTCGGGGATAGACTAGACTTGTCGTACTTCAATAAGATAGATTGACATTGGAGATAATCTATGGCCCAATACTTAGGTGGGATCGATTCCGAAAGCATTGACCACCATAGACTTTGTGGACCAACCCAAAAACACGGGGGTTTCTTCCATCAAAAGCTTTGAGGACCTTTCCTTGGCAATGAAGGGCTCTTATACTTTCTAGTCGGGCTATTAGGATCATATGGAACGCGGAGAATTCGAGACGACGAAGGTTACAAATTCTTCCAAGTTCTCGGGCAAAGTGGATTTGCACAAAACTCTCGAGTGAAACGCGAAGGTCTCATCCTTGAATATGGGAACGAGTAAAACTTGTGCAATTATCCAGGCTTAACACTTTATCCTGCCATTCCCACGCCCTGTCCCACTTAAGTGTTCGGTTTGTCTGACAAGAAAATTAAGTGTGCCCGTAATCATAACAATTACTTTGGCTTTCCAAAGGTCACAGACCTTTGGTGGCCTTTATGACGGCACTTTGGAACAGAAAAAAGCCCTTTTCCAACAGGACATGACCACATCCGACTTGAAGAGGTTCCCTGTTTTCCAGACCAAGAAACTGCAAAAAAGCTCGGCAAAGGCTCGACGAAATGCCTTGGCAAATTGCCTCGGACAAGGCCAACGGAAGATGCTACTCTTGGTGAAGCTGGTCGAATTAGCTTTGTTTTTGAAATGGCCTTTCTTGTGCCTTGCTACACCTTTTAGCTATGGAAGATGTTAGACGTTTCCAGCAGATTCCTCTACAATTCCGTATGCAGCTATGCATAATACGAAATTCATTGTGAGAGGACGGCGAAAAAACGATTACATTAGACACAGGGTCATTGACACAGATTGTTCTTTCAATTTCGGCCACGAACTAAGTGCAAACCAGACTCAGCAATTTCAATAGCAATTTTAAGGTCAAATAAGAGAAAATGAGAAATAAAACGGCCACATTCATAGGGATGCCGTTTGCCATTTATTTAGAAATGGTGTCATTGCCTTCATTAGAACTTCTTGTACTTTGGACAAATGGAAGTGTAGCTAGTACGTACAACTGCAATGTTTCAACTTTTCAAGAAATTTTAAGTTTTCCTTACCTGAGCAAAAACAAGACCAACATTGGAGTATATATGAAGGAAAACGCATTTTGTTCATCGTTGCATTTCAACGATTCTCATTCACTCTTTGTAAACATTTTCAATGCTTGAAACTCAATATCTTGACAGAATTCTTGAGGGGGGCTAAACATTACATTCCTCGTTAGGAAGGTCAATTGAGTTCACATAAGTTGCGTACGTACGTAGCACTTGGCAAGGAAAGCATTTGATTATCACGTGATGAATGTCTAAGCCACGCAAACTTGTCCATTTTTTGAAGGAGTCCCAGATTTAGCAGACAAATAAATAAGCCTCGTTAAACAATCCTCTAGCATATCCACGGCCAGTGACAATTGTAAAACATATTTCTTATCTTGCACACCAGAATACACATCTCTGATGGGGTCGAGCAACAAACAAACAAGATTGGCCAATAGCGATGGTTTCTTTCATTACTCGCAGTTTTCGTCTCCCGAGATACTTTTTGACTTCAAAGCAGACAATGCAATATATGGGAGAGGGTCTTTGTCACCATTCATAATGTGTGCTTGAGGAACTTTTTTGCGAGAACTTTTGGGTCACTCCGCCTTTGGGGGGAAACCGAGGGTTCTTGGTCCATTTTCACACCGAGAACATGGCAAAAGAGTTGCCCAAGGGAAATTGATATGGATTTGTACGAGGCGAAAAACTTTCCGAATTGGCAAATCTGCAGTGAAACAATTTTCATTGTAGCTGCAGTAACAATTTAAACTGCATTCTGTGGACCAAACAAGTTCGACCTCTTTCAACTACCAACCAACTAGCTAGCTCATGGTCAGACACGCAATAAAAGGCGAATCATGAATTTCTTTTTCAATTTTACCCATATGGCAAAATAAGCGAGCAAAAAATGACAATTCTCAGGGTTTTTCACGGCATGAAATCATGACACAGCAATTATCATTGCTTTGCCAAGTAATGACATAATAACTAGGATGTCTCACGACAGACAAATTCTCATAATGTTGCGCTACCACTCGACCATCTATCCTTCTATCCATCTAATCCTCGTGATAATGATATCGATGGTTATGACGACGCTCAGACATGCAAAACAAAGCCCGTCAATCATAGACATAATGCCCTCTTTCAATTCAATTGTTCATAAATTTCATGTTCTTGCCTCTTTGATCAAAAAGTACTTTTTCGTGTCCTAGTTCTCAGTCACCTTGAGACCTTCGCTTGAAAATCTCATTTTACCCATCTTTTGGAGATTTTTCAGGTGTGATTCAAAATGCTAATGAAAGAAGTGATGGATGAGAAAGAAAATTAAATAACAAAGAAACGGCCAGGAACTCACGACCACGAATGGAATGCCCAGAAGAACTCAACGTACGGATGAACAATATTTAAAGAGTGGATGCCTCTTTCTCTCGTCATTATGCAGAAAAAGAGGCAGACAACCCCTGTCACTCTCCCTCGTCCACCCATGCTAATGATAGGTGATGGTGGTTCTCTGTTTAAAGTGCTCTACCATAAGCAAAAAGTAGCTGGAAAGTCGAGCAAAAAATGCATAGACCTGTCAACTTGCCGAGGCTGTTATGAACCCTCACAAAAGGTAATGACGGATCCTAATTGAATTTCCACCATTCTGAGAAACGAGATTGAGAAATTCGATCGAGATGGCTTAATTATCTGGCCAACTTGGACTAATTAGTCCGGCCAAATGAGATATGTTGGAGGATAAAAAGAATGACCGTTCTGATATATAGTATATCAACATTTTCTGACTCATAATTTGCTCGTTTCCCCCTTATTTCAGACAATGAAAATCTCTCACAAAAAGGTCTTGGAGGTCGAGCACTGCTCTACTCAAGAGGGCCCATTAACCACATCTAGCCCTTCCTCGGAATATTTATGCTAATTACTACTATACTCATGCATTGAGACGGCTATCCACTTCAATATATCATCCTGGCAAAATTCATGACTTTCATTGTCCCTACATTCAAACGAGTTCATGCATTCATTGTGAAACCAAAGCCGATGACATTGTTGCGAGTCACACGGTTTGAGATGCACACAAAAGCCAAAATGTCCGTGATAGGTGAAATATTATAGTAAATCTCGATGGGCACTCACCTGTTAATGGTAATGGCCACCATGTTCATAAGCGATGCGGCCACGTTGCCGTAGAAGAAAAATGGGAACAATCTAAAAAGAGAGAAGCAATTCTTAAAAAATAACGACATTGGGTCTTGTCCAGGGGAGGTTATACAGTACAGTACGGCGTGAGAGAGAGAAGAACCGGGAACGCAGAGTGAAACTGGACCATTACACCAAAATTGATCCATTAAATCTAAATCAGAGACGAGAAGGGACCAGGAAGAAAGAGAAGGCCCACGATACCTCCCTGATTCGGGGCAGAAATGCGAAAAGGCCTTCCACGTGCATTGGTCGAGCCATAAAATTTGAAGTTGGTGCCGAATGTCTACGCGTAATATGGACTATAAAATGAAATCCTAACTGGGAAGCATTTTCTCCAACTTGGCCATGTTTTTCACACGTCTTTGTATCAACTCCATTTTCGTGAATTCAAAGGACCAATTCAAAAGGAGCCTCGATTAACACAGTCTAGATTTATCATTGAAAAGGGTCAAAAATGAGCAATCTAGATATCCAACACAGTGTCCAAAGCCCAGAGGACCTCTTCGAAGAAGCTGTTAAGGGATTTTTGTGGGACAAAGGGGAAATTTATGGCACAGTTGAGCATTAAATTTGCCTTTTTTTCTTGTCACATCCGCCTTTTTCTTGCGTGTATGTTCTGAATCAGTCAAATTCGAGCTTTTTGGATCATTTCGCAAACCTATTTGACATTTTGGAAGTGATATTTGCGAAACGTTTCTCAACAATTCCGAGTCATGGCAAGATTTGAACGAACAGAGAAGCCCCCTTCAATTTCCTTTCGTTTCCTCTCAATTCACGTGGGTCGATCGCTCTTCGGAGACTCTTCAATAAAAAGATCAATGTACCAATAAAAAGCTCTCCCCTGAATCTTTTTGGCACAATCCTTGATCACCGGTTCATACTGAACGGTGCAACTACTAAAAAACTGCAAAAGGTTACCATTCCTTCTTTGATCTGTCGAAGCTTTCGAGTTATTTTCAAGAACGCTTTCTTAGGATACTTCATGAACACGGATAATTGCTATAATATTCAAGGATCATGATTCTCGGGCAACATTTCGGTCGTTCAATCAATCAATCTACTTTTTCATCTTTCAAAGGAAAACTCTTGCTGAGTCTGCAAAATCCTTCGAAATTATGATAGCTAGGTTGCTACTCACTTGACAGGCATCTATTTCTCTGTGCGAAGGTGGAAACGCAAACTAGTCTAATCTTCCCATTTCCTCGTAAATCCTGGCCAACCAATCGAATCTAGCCGAAGTGATTTCATTGCCGTTCAAAATTGAATTTGCATGTCCCGTTCAGCCCATTGACCTAAATCGAAAAATTATTCATGTTCTTCTCAGCGATTCCTGACATTCAATAGGAAACGGGTTATCAGAGGGAATCTTCGGATGCAAAATAACGTTGAGCCCATAAAGAAGCTTCAGAAACGTTCTACGAACGGAGGAGCTGCCCGCCAACAAATACCCCGTGTATGTACTGTATATGTCTTCAAAAGACCCACGTGCTTGCTCTCTCAGACTACTCTTTCAGGATCGGGTGGTGCGGTTCTCCAATACAAATGCTCCATCATCCGCCAAATCCAAGAAAATCACCCCTCAAAGTTCAACATGCGCATTTCTCAAATTTGTTCACCAAATGTGAAATGGAAATGTGTCTCTCGACTACACTAGACTACACATAGACTTGTCGAGGATCGGGGAAAAAAGGTGAGAATTGCCGCACTCACCTGCACACTGTTGCTCCTAAAACCCATTCTTCTTGAACGTATCTGGAGGCCGTGAGCGGAAGGTTGACAGCGGCAAAAAGAAGGTCCGAAATGGCCAACGAGATCACGAATAAGGTTGTGGCATGTGATCGGAGTTTTGGACATCGTAACAGAGCCACAACTGTTAGGAGGTTTCCTGAAACACATCAAATCATTCATCTTAGTTTACATAGCTTGTACTCGAACGTATGTACAACAAACAAGCACTAAATGCATTCGAGGACATGCAAATGGCCCATAAGGCCTCATTTTGTGTTGATCCTCTGGGATTCGGTTGACCTATTTTGTCAGGGTTGCACATGATATTCTTACTTTTTCCTCTCCCCATGGATTTGCACATGCGACCGAGGTCAACCCTTCAACCATCCATTACATGGTGCTGTGCACTCTCCTCAAGCTAATGAACTGGTTCCCGCTGTCAAAACCATTTTCACATGGCACCAACTGAGGCGAAATGTCCCTTTCATCCTCTCCAAAAGTTTGCGTGCCTGATGGTGAAAACCCGACCAAAAATAAAGCCATAATATTCGATATATTGACAGAGAAAGAAATCGCTTCAATTGCCCATCAATTGGGGTTTGAACGCCCAATGCCAGATTTGGGCATGAAGGAAGGGGAAGGAAGCCATTGATTGACTGCTAATTACCCGCCCACATCCACCTACCCTCATACGATTCATGGCTGATAATTGAGGGAAAATATGCCAAGGAACGTCAGGAAGTCCGCCATAAATGCCAAATTGATGGCATGTTTAGTCAATCAAATCCGCTCAATGAGTGATAGGTTTCTGATGATGCATACCAAATTTCAACTCGAGAGCCAAACTCGTAGGGAATTATTAACCCCCCTGGGCTTGTCTTACCCCTACTGTGAAGAACTTGTTAACATTGAAGCTTATATCTTTTTGGTGTGCCAAACGTTATTTATGATTTTGAGATCTTGGCTGATTAAGAACTGTCGGTTCTCTCATTTGGATCGGCCTTTCCGCAAAGTCGGTTTCAGTTAGAAGGCAATGAACTCGATCTCGTTTATCTGTCTGAATCTAAAAAGGGTGCTCAGTTTGTGTGGGTGAATGAATGGTTTAGACGGCAAAAACAATCTGAGGCCTGGAAAAAGTTGGACAAACAAACAGGCCGTTTAAAGAATGGCTTGCATTTGGCTGGCGTTGCTCACGATTGTGAATTTGTGGTAGCACGGAGGATAGAAACGAGAATAAACAGATCCCCCCTTCATGTCTGGGAGTTGTCAGTTGGCATGTAATATTAAAATTATCTCTGATGACTTGTGGGCGTTTGAGAAATGCAAATTAATTTTTTGCCTTAACATATTTCTCCTGCCCAATCTCAAGGAAATACGTAAATCAAGTCCAAAAAGCGAGCTCATTGCAAGCCATCTGGTACAAACAAGTCAACATTGCACCTAGATTTGTTAGTTTGTTTGTTGACATAAGGCTCGTTTTGATCCAAAAGTGAGGCCCTCATGGTGTCCTTTTTCGATCTCCCCCATGTCGAAAAAGACACGATCATAATGGAGAAGTGACTGTCCCATCGCCCATTGAAAGGAGAGCCAAAAAGGGATCACTCTCCATTTACCCCATGTAATACGACCTTTTCGGTCAACTTTTCATCCAAAGAGAGATAAAAGGAACAAAATCCGTCTATTCTATCCGCACTTTTTCATTCATTCTTTCACCCTTGTATCATCGAGAGGGGAAAAAAAGAAGTCTACGTTTCTAAACTAAATTGATGTGGTCAACACCTCAAAAAAGGGTCAAGGACGACAAATGTTTTGGTTCCATTCCAAAGCGCACTATGGAAAAATGAACTTTGTCTATATGAATGAGTAATCGTACAGTTGTACATCCCCTACATCTTTGGATAAATGGAGGCCCAATGTTCCACAATCGAGACAGAGATATACAAACAAGCTCAAGTCTGGATCAAAGACAAATTATGAATGGTTGATGGTGGGGGTCTTTGGTTCCTTTCCCTTGCGCACAAGTTCAACTCATCCCCGGTCCAATAAAACAGTTGTTTGGATCTGTGGGACGAGATTCACCCACCAATCGAAAGGATGAAACAATTTATGAGAGTACCACCAGATCCATGAATCAAACCCAAATGGATCGGAGCCTCATTGGTTGGCCTTCTTGCTCAGTGCCCGATGGTCGAAAGGGAAAAAAGGCCCGAGGAGAAGTGGAACATGGGATTGGGCAGCACCGAATTCCAAGGCATCATCCAGTCAAGCCATATATCTCGCTTCCGAGTGGTTTCTCGGTCTGGTCCACAAAAGAGATCCTCTCCTTCTTCTTTTGGTTGTTGTTGTTGATGATGATCATGATCTGGCGAGTTATTACCAGAACTAGACATCACATTAGTTTCGGACTTTCGCAGTGGAACGTTTTGCCCAGAGAATTTAAGGCTCACCAAAAGGGATCGCAGCCATTTCGTGGCTCCCACTTAATCCATGGGTCCGATCATGGGAGCAAATCAGGGCCTGTCTTGGTTTGATCGATGAATCCATGTGGATGTGGATGATGATGATGCACTTGATGGCCACCCCAAGGTCGTCACGAGAAAATGGGTCAAGTCTAATGGACAATGCGAGAGTGGAAGTTCACATAATGCCGGATCCCCAATGAAGGAGAAGACACTAATCAATGTCTTTTAAGTGAATTAAAGCCTCGTTAAATGAGTTTATTTTGCTTTGTTGAAGGCTTGGTGAAGATCAAGAGGAATTTGTTATGCTTTCAGCTCATATTTCTTCTTCCCCCTTCACATTTCCCCTCAACATTTCGACGAGGACGAACGAGAGAGAGGAATTAGATCCAAAAGATCTAAAACAAATTTCCAGAACATCTGTTAAAGGGTCACTTTTCTTGTGGGAAGTAAACATTTCTCCTTCAAACAATCTTCCGTCTTCAAAAGGAAAAAAACGAACAAACGAACCGAGATTCTTCGAGATATTTCGGGCCACTGACAAATTAATTTCCCAGACAATCTCACAGCGATGCCAATCCGTTCTGGAACCTAATTTTGTTGCAAAAAAGAGCAGCACCAACGGTCTTTCATACTCTCATTCGGATGAGGAATCGTGGTCCAATGTCAGTTTTAAACGAAAGAAATGCCCTTATTTTTCTATCGCCGCGCAACTCGCACTAAAATAGCAAACAAATAATGTTTCCACCCCAAAGAATGAGAAAAATTGCGAGACGTCTGACAGGATGAGCCCAAAGAGATTCATCATCCAAACTAGTCAAAATTCTGAACTGAGAAGCTTCATTGTTCTCAACTCCATTTTACTTTTAGTGTTCAGACGAACTTTTTTTTCCATTTCCTTGAACTGTTTCGAGTATAAAATGGCAATAAGCTCCGAATCGAGAGCGAGAGAAGAAGAAATCCAACCACTTGAAGCACATTCAATTTGTTCGGATCATTGATCTTGAATCACCCGATTCACTATCGAACCGAGATCTCAAAATCTCGAACCATACTTAACCTAGCACGTGTTTATACGAGCATATCACTTCAACTTCATGGACAAAAAAAGCCTTTTGTAAATTCTCATGGCCCAATGATCGGTATGGGAATCATCACGGAAAAGTGTGAAGGGCAGCCCAATTCTGAGTTTCAAAATTAATAGCTAACAGGCCAACTTCCACGTTCCATTTTTCTTCCTTCCTTGACTGCAATGATGATGCTCATTTTATTCTCGAAGCGGCATTTCATGCTTAAGAAATAGCCTCGTTGGTCGACACTTTGAACTCGAAAGTCCTCATTCCTCACCCTAGAGACATTGGCAAGCTTTTCCGAGTGCAAATTGGAACACTGGGAAATTGTGTTCTTCCGCATCCACCATTCGTAAAGCCCACAAAAGGCAGGCAAACGCTCACTTGTTCGTCGAGCTCGTGTACATTTTGATGTGCGAGAAAGAGGCTCATCGATTGCATATTTCACGGGGATAAATCATGGATGGATAGACGATGGTTGGTTGGTTGAACGTGGAGTGTGGTGTGGATCCTCTCCTGAATATCTAATGGGTGAATCAAGTTTCGAATTCACCACCAGGTAAACAAGACGGGCTTAGGGTAACTACTCGTTGGATTCTACGTATTCTCAAGCAGGAACGAATATCAAAATCATTACCAATAGTCTACGTGCAACTTGATCCGGTCATTAGCCCAAGTCAGAAATGGGCACAGATTGATTCATTAGAGATTAGACTAGAGGGGATATGTGTTCATGAGGTTGAGTATTTGGTGCAGGGCTATGGCTAACAAATGAGATTTTTAAAGCGTAGAGCAATAATTTCCTGAATATCTTTCAAACCCTCAAGAATCAAGATGGGTAGAAACTTACGAAAACATCATCAACGGATAAGCTTCCTTGAGCGCGTTCCTTAATTACGATACACTCATCTAAAATATGGGATATGATGGCTTTTGGGGCACCCTATCAAGGGTTATTTTTATTTGCTCACTTTCTCATTTCCAGCCCACTCAACTGGGAGGAAACAATTTTGAATACATGGTCTTGTCTTTGTGCTGTACGAAGTGCCGCATTCTGAATGTCTTTGAGAGGGGAAGGGAGGATATATTAATTATAATATGCTAAACAGAGGCTCACGCCTTGCCAAGTCATTTCAAGCATTTTAAGAGAAATCAAATGTGAGCAAACGGAGTCACATTTTTTCCCGGCCATGAGTCGTTCTCACATGGGAGCGCAAAAACCCATATGTTTTTGGAAACGCCAACAACATCCCCCACTTCATCATCCTGTTTGTTCATGGCGAACAATTTGCTCGAATTTGAAGATCGCATCTGCTTGTTCTGCGTTATCTCCGTGAACGGATTGAAATCGCCAACTTGGACTAATCCGATTGGATGCCTGACTTTACTTCGGCCATAGGTGTGAGATGATACTCAGGATCTCACTCCTTTGGTCAACATCTCCAGCATCATTCCACAATGATCATCACTCATTGTGGGATGGTTGAAGAAGACGAAAAAGAAGAAGAGGAAGAAGAAAAGAAGCGTGAGAAGAAGAGAGATGAGCCGAGAATAGTCAAACCTCAAGTTTGGCTGGCTGGCTTTGCTCCGCTATAGATGTTGAGTGAGGAAGCAAAGGAAAAGAATCTTGATGTGCAGTTAAGCATGAGCAGGATATTGATGGAAAAACACCCAAGGAAAGAATCGAGGCCCTCGTCCAATCCACACGCCCATTTGTTTATGGGCACCCAAATATTTTGGTTTCATCTGGACATAATTCATTGGATCCATCTCTTACTAACGAGGGATTCCGACGGAAGATTTATTGCCGTGACTACTACCATTCGACTCAACTTCGGGCGACAACTCAGGAGATCGAGTGAAAAAAGGGACTGATATTTATATCCTGTACAGCTCGTCGACTCAATTAAGATATTTTCCATCGGAACCACAGCGCACAAACGGGTTGAGGAAAACGATATCCGATCGTCTGGCTTTGGATCGGATTTCGCCCATGAAAATGTGGCAGGCACATTTCTCGGGGGTTCCAAAGAGCTACGAACACGTAGTAAAGTTGGAGAATGTACTCGGGACTTGTTAGTGCTCAACATCCCCATTGTAGTATTCTGAACAACTGTCATAGTGTGTGGCTTTTTCAGCGGAACCGCCTGTGGAGCGAATGCATATCAATGCGGGGGAAGAAAGAAAGAGAAAAAAGTCCGCCACTTCTTCGCCCGATATGCCTTTTTGCGAGCGAGAGGGTCTATTTTTTCGCCGAATGTTGTGCTACTTCAGCATCATGTTGGTGGGTTTTCGACAATGCGAAAACAACTCTGAAAGAGAGGACGAAGAACACGAACATGGATGGCCAACAAGATGGAATCCATATTTCTTTCAGCTTTTCAATGGAAATTCCGAAGTGATCATCAACGATTCATCATCGTCCTCGGGAGAAGTAATCCTCGTTTCGTTCTTGAATCATCTTGTGATGAAATAATGCAATGAGATCGCCATGTTCGTCGTCGTCGTCTATTTTCGCACGGTCAGAATGAAAGTGACGACAAAACGAGGGAGAATGAAAGTGGGAATCAAAAAAAGCACACAGATTTGGAACATCATCCTGTTCTTCGCCCCGCGTTCTTCGCTTCTCGCCATTCACGAATCAACTTGTTCTCAATCTTTGCGGCATCATGATTTTCATGCATGAGAAAACCCTCAATTCATGGAAATCCCAATTAAATTTTTTGATGAAAGGACGAAGATCACACGAAATAGTAAGTGAACATGATGGATGGGGTCAGGGCGGATATTCCGGCGGCCCATCGTCCATGGCCTCATCCTCATCCTGGTCTGACAAGTCATTCAATGATGCTGATGACGATCTCAGGGAAAGAAAAAAAAGACTCGAGGCAAAACAGTCAGTCTACTTTCATCTCAATGCCGAGTCAATTGGTAAGAACAAGAGCAAGTAAGTCCAAGGCAAATTTGCCCCTGGATATTATCGGTCCATGCCACGGACACTGCCGAAATCAATTCCTCATCTATTACTAATCTGATAACCAAAATTGAACCAGAACAGCGTCGTCATCCATTTATATTAAACCTTCACCCAGGATGGCTCAAGACTAAGCCCATGTGATCCTCTGCATTGCTTCTAAACGTTAACTGCCAACTGTTGGAAACTATGTCATGGACAGTGGGAGTTAGTTGTTACCCCAATTATGATCCAGAAAAATGTTGCCTTCGGACAGATGAGTTGATTTACGTCGTCGTGGTTACTGTAATGTAATACCGTTAATCATTTCAAAAGCTGCTCTAACTTCTGATGTTCTTTTTTTTCGTTCTTTCTTTGGAATGATGTTGAGACCAATCGAGATTGAATAGATGGAAAACCAGCCTTGATGCTTCAAGTTGCGAAGAGACTAAAATGCTGGCCAAGTCCTAAAATAAACTGTGAATTGGGTATTTATGGCCTTTCACACACAAAAAAATCAAGCATATTGCACAGGCCTAGTGCCTTTACGCCAACTCAAAGTGTATACAGACACAAAATATATGCTCCAAAAGGTAAGATCGTGGGCCGCCAATTCAATAGTACATGGATGGCATTACGGATCGATCCCAAATCAGATTTCATTATCAAAAGCCGAAAGGATCGAATGTCAAAACTTGGACAGGCTCAATGCGATGATCGCTCCGTCGAAGAATGAATCTGATTGTGCGTAGTACAAATACAAACGCGAGGAGGGATTCAATATTGGCCATTGGCATAATGGTACTCTTTCTTTCCCGCCTCATTCATGTTTATTGGGGCTCAGGGTCAATTCGTGAAACTGGATCTGGCATTAGAATCCCCAACTAGCCATATGTGCCTTGAAAACAGGAATGAATACCTTGGTGGGTCGCCGTCATTCGTACCGACCATCAGAGGAACAAACACATGCTTGAATTAATTAATCCGATGTTTGCTCCATCCATCCATCCATTCAGCCAGTCAAGCAAGCATATGTATGTATGTACAAGCCAACCCCCGCTTCTTGTAGTTGGACAGCTCTTTTGGAAGTCTTGTTGAGCACCTCGAGATCCCTTTTGTTTATTAATTCCACAGGCAAAGATCTGAGTTTACACCGTAGGTGCCAGCAGCCAGCTACAGGGAATTTGTTTAAGTACAATGAGTAGTACTCTTTCCTTGAATAGATCTTGGGCGTTGTCATAGGACTGTCCAAGAAGACAAAAGATGATTTCCGATTGCATCCAACCCACAAAAGCAACTCTGAGATTCCTTACTCTCTGTCCATTTCTCTCTTGTCGAGGTGAATTTAGTTGTACTATCTATCTATCCACATACGTATGTGTGGATGGACGAGCAAAGAGGGTTGATCTCCTCAAACAAAAAAGGTAGACATGTGTCTGAACCAAGTTTCTCGGACTTTGAGACGTTTTCTCTTTGAATTTGCATTCCACCCAGGAAAAAAGAGAAGGAAGAACGCGAAAGAGGGCGAAGAAGAAGAAGAAAAATTATCTTTCTCGAAAGGTCAAGCGCACAAACCCATAATGACACTTCCCCCGGATTCTTGACTTTTTCCCCTCGAATTCAACTTCCCCCAACGAGTATGGCACACCAGCCGATAAATTCTAGCTAGCTAGACCTATTACTACGGACAAGTGTATTACTTGGTTGACCTTCACCACCCTGCAATGGATGGATGGAAAGATGGAAGAAGTTTGGATGCGTTTCCAAATTCAGGAAATGTTTTTCACACAAGTTCAACATGGATAATGAATAATGATCCTAGCGAAGGCGACTTACCCGCGATCCCGACCACGGTGAATATCGAAGCACACACGGCGGCAAAAATGGTGGCCGGTCGAGAAAAGTGGATCACGACCGTCTCATTGAGGTGATTATTGGCAGATGTGGTAATCCCTAGAGGGAACGCCCCCTCAGTGGAGGGGGTGGTCCCATCAAACACAATAGGCTCGGCCATTCTAGATAGCGTTGGAATCTGTTGAAGTGCCAATATTTGTCCTCGACCAAGTCCGCTTGCGTCACTTTGGAAGCAAGGCAGTCAAGTCAATAAATAAATCACACAGACACACTGACTGTTTCTTTAGAAATGTGAAACGCGTGAGAGTGTGAATTGCAATTCCCAGGCAAAATTTCGGGTTTCCTTCTAATCTGTGTTCTCACTTTCAGTTCATGGAGTCTTTGATGGTTTCGTTTGAGAAATGGTTTTGGTTTGGCGATCGATGGCCAACCTAGCCCAAGTTACCAAACGATGGATGGATGGCGGCTTTGTCGCTCGAGGATCCGAATTTGACAATGGCGAATCGTGGATGGCGGATTTGGATCTCTTCTTCTCAAGTTGGCCTCATCATGACTAGCATCTTCATTAGTGGTTTGGTTGTTTTGAGAGCCCCCAAGAGCTGACAGATGAAGATGATGACGATGATTCTCCCCTCTCTCTCTCGCTCGTTCTTTCTTTCTGTCTTTTTTTCGGGTCTTTTCAGAATTCAAGATGTCTTCGGCTCACCTTGCTCGCTGGATCGACACTCTGATATGGGATTTGATGGATTATGCGACTACAATTGATCTCTACTTTTCCCTTTGTGACTGTCGAACAGAATTCTTTCACGCCAAGAAGTTCCATTCCAGGCCCGGCATCACCTTGGATGGATGGACGATGGAATCACAAGAATCACTTCCAAAAGTCAACACATCTACACATGCAACGAACTGTATTGTAGTAAACAAACACACCGGCAGTTAGTTTCAAGCGGTAAACTTGAAAATGTCAACATGGGACGTTGTCATCCGGAGGAGTCTCGAGGTTGAAACGGATCTGTTTCATTGGTTAGCTCTTAGGGGGAAAAGTCAGCGATGTCCATAATGAAATCTCAGCACTTGTTCGTGGCCAATTGAGACATATTGTGGCCACTCTGCTCTCTTGGGTTCCAAAGAAGAGCTCAACTCTCGGTAAGGGAGAGATCAAGCATTTCTTGCTCCTTGTTTGTATCTGTGAATGGAAGGGGAAAAAACTTGAGCTTAATCTTAGCTGAGGTATAATACTAAAGCCAAGGAAGGTGTTATTCCGAGGCTTATTCTGGCACCCATGAATGTGTTTGAAATTGATCAGGAAATGAGCTCTCTTGAGTGAGCCAACGGCTGAATGGGTTTTAATGGCCGATAGCGAATGCCTTGCCATCATTTCTTTGTCACCTCAATTTTCATCTATCTTCATTCAAGTCTCATGGTGGCCTTCGATTTTTGATTACGTCCTAGTACCTAAGTACATGGGCCTAAATCGTCCCTGAATTCCCAATGGCTAAGTGATTATTACTGAACATCTCCGGCGAGTGAAGTACTATTTGATCAATTTCCTTCCCTCATTCTAACAAGCTCATTAATTGACAACTCACCCGACACAAGGCAAGTGTTCCTCAGCAGGCCCAATTTGCTATTATCTTGAGACACATCATCTTCTCAATTCCCACCACCAACACTAGTGAATACTGGCTTATTTGGCTATCCACGGGATACTAACGACGTGCAGGATGTTTTGTTTCGTACACTACGTACTACGCTTATTCTTGAAAGCGTCCAGTCCACCAAGTCTGGTTCAATGTTCACTGTGGGTCCGAGGATCGGTGCACAACTACCGAAATTCATCTCCAAAACGTAAAGAACTGAGGCGAAAGACCGCTTTTTTCTCAGCTCTCGTTCTTTTCCCGGCGATCCGAAAGTTAAGCCAACGACGAACGGCGAATGAAGCACCGAAAGACCGATGAGCAGACCAGCCTTTCATGTCTGATGATGGGTTTGGAAAAAGAAGGTTGAAAAGAATTGCTTTTTACAAGGGTTGAGGCTTCTGTTTACTGTCTATATTTCATATGAGAATGAAAATAAGCAATATAATAATCATCAAATCAGCATGAATTTGCTGATTGCTGAAAAAGACTGATTAATTAAAGTGAATTGAATGGTTGAGTGTATGGGACTACGGACCAACAATGTAAATTCAATTATAGGCTCGTAATTTCAAATTCAAGCTAAAGAAAATTGATGGAAATAAAGAAAAACAAGATACTCTTTTATTTTATCATTTTCTGTTGAGTCTCTCGGTGAGAGCAAAAATTTTGACCAGCATCTTATCTTGCATTTAGATTTTTCAAGGGTTTGATATCCATAAAGTTTAATGAATGGTTAACGAAAATGAAGAACCGAGGACTAAAACACACCGGAATTCCCTATAAACAAATAAAGTACTTTGCGTTCCTTGGGTTTGATCATCTTTGCAAAACTAGACTAACAAAGTATTGGCTCAACAACAACAACAACAATATCTTCGCAATAATCGCTCTTAAATGACACAAATGCAATAAATAAGAGATATGGAATCGGTACAAATATTTTGTGAGATCCCCAGCATCTGCACAGATCATCGACGTCAATCAGTTGACAATTCTTACCGAGTGTCGACAGACATGAAAGGCTCTCTCCAAAGCATGTTGGCTTTATTGGCCTTGATCTGTTTAGTTTGTCCTTCAGCGATCCAATCTCGATTTGTTCAACCCGAAAAGCAAGGTCCAACTTGTGGCTATGAAAGTTGCCCCACTCCCAAAGAAGGTAGGCTTCTTGGATAATATTTATAACGTAGGGCTAAAAATTAGCAAAAAGAAGCCGCTTTAGGCGGAAGCTGGTAAATTTAGCTGTTAGGTAAAAGAGTTGGTTAGTATAGGCGACTTTTAGTGCTTAAAATCAAAGGGTGCATTTGAAACAAAGCCACCATTTACCCAAATACCCAAAATTCAGTAATGAGTTTACTTATTTAAAACTTTGTTAGCTGATTGTGTTATCGCGGCTTTGCTGGTCTACTGATGACAACATTCTTGACTCAATCATAAGTTCAAAGTTTATTTAATCGAGAGGAAAAATAGCCTCAAATCCTTCAACTTTTAGTTTTCAAAGGATGGCAAAAACCCTTGTGGGGAAAGCAACTACATGTACATAATGGGAATGACAATTTTGGATCCTTGTCACGCACACACTGAGTTTTTGGTTTGCCTTTTTTTTGAATGAAGCTTGCTCGCAAAAAAATAATGCTTGGAAATTTGTATAGTAAAGAGTATCAATACTAATGTGAATTGAGAGCGAGATCAAGTTGAATATAAATGATGGGATGCAAAAGGATTGCTCTCAAAAATCTTGTTAGCGAGCTTTAACGATTTTGAGATGTCCCTGCTCATCCAACTCAACTCATGAGGTGATGAATATTATTCCCAAACTTGGAAGGAACGATTCAAGTCAGACAACTTTCACAAAAAAATGATAAGGCACGTATGGAGAACTTTTAAAGATGAAAAAAGTGTATTGTCATCCTAGAATTTTGCTGTATGCATTTCTTGCTCTTTTGTTTGGAAAACGAAATTTCCTTGAAATGAGTAAATTTCCCGCAACTCAATCGTTTCATCATATTGAGATTGGTAAGGTAATTAATAGGGCTCGAACAAAGTTGTTAAATGCAACTTACACCAATAAATGCAATTTTGGCCATTCTTGTTAAATTTAGCAACTTTTTAAAATTTTCGCAACAAACAGCAACTTTTGGTATTTTTTGCCTCAATCACTTAAATTTTGTAAAGTTTTGTTCGAATTAAATATTTTACGCGTATTTCTTTGAGGCCCTTTTTAAATAATTAATATATATTAATTTCTAGAACTATTTGTGCGATGTAAAACTGAGTTCTTCGTGAAGACAAAGGTTAAAGAAAAGAGAAACTTGAAGACTAAACTTTCGCCCAGATTTTAGACATTAAAATGCCAAACTTCGGATTCTTTTAATGGTGGCACTTTTAGGCCACACACAAAAGCAACTTTCGTCGAATTGAGTGCAACTTTTAACAAAAAACAGTGCAACTTTAGGGATAAAAACTGGAACTTTAAGGCAAAAAAACTGCATTTTAGGGCTAAAAACTGCAACTCTGAGCATAGAAAATAGCAACTTTATCCGAGCCCTAGTAATCAATAAGATATAAAAGCGTTAGTGCTTGAATCTTGGTTTCTCAGTCAGTGATGTTTCTGAAACATAAACAAGTAAGCAAATGAAATGAAGATGGGCAGTATTTTGTCTTCCTTTTTTACAAAAATGATGAGTATAGTTTATTAATTTATTTAAACTTTGAAATCAGGTTATCTGAAAATAACACCTTAACCGTTGCGACATTGAGATGAAATAATGCCACAGCATCTTTTCCGATTGACATTTTAAGTGCACAAACTGTGCATCACAGGAGATTGTATCATAAATTTTGCATGGACCTAACCATGCCTCTCGTCCTACAACGTTATGTTTGTCATTTTGAACCAAAAACATGTTCCAATTCTGAACATGTTTCTGAGAAATGCTTTTGATACAGTGGTGTTACGTACCTTCATTTTTTTGTCATAAAAATGTACAGGATGCTCGACAAATGAAGAGAATAATCTATCTTTAGCAATAGTTCATCTATTGACAGTGCTTTGATTAGGTCTCGTTTCAAAGGGCCTTTGAAAACGCACTTTCGTCCGTGTGAAAGAAAAATCATCACTCCGAAGGGCCAATAAGAGATCTGAACCTTACATTTATTTCAGGCATGCTCAATGTGCATTTAGTGGCCCATTCTCACGATGATGTTGGATGGCTGAAAACTCTAGACGAATACTTCTATGGTGAGAAGAACAACATTCAACTGGCAGACGTGGAGAACATTATCGATACCGTGGTCCAAGCTTTAGCTGTCAATCCCGAGAGAAGGTGAGGGGGTTCGTGTTCAGTTTGCTCACATGTATCAAGGGTTCCAAATCCGACATGTGCATCTCCAAAGGTTCATTCAAGTGGAAACGGCGTTTTTCTGGCAATGGTGGAACCTTCAGAACGACACGACCAAGACCTTAGCCCATCAGTTAGTGGAAGAAGGCCGTCTGGAATTCACTGGAGGTGGTTGGTCCATGAACGACGAGGCTGCCACTCATTACTCGAGCATTATCAGTAATATGGCGGCAGGATTCGACGAGCTCGTCTCCGAATTTGGTAGGCAAAGCTGACAAGAACAGCTCATCCTTTCATATCCATTCAGAATCACATTAAGCCTTTTGGAAATCCGTAGGAAGTTGTGGAGTGCCAAAGATTGCTTGGCAAATTGATCCCTTTGGGCATTCGAAGGAACAAGCCAATCTGTTCGCTCAAATGGGTTTTGATGGCCTCTTCTTTGCTCGAATAGATTATCGGGATCGAGCCGAGCGCAAGAAAAACAAGGAGCTTCAAGTATGACAAAGAGAGAGAGAGAGTTTTTAATGAATATTTCTAGACATGTAGTGCTTAATTGAAAACCCAGACTCAATTGAGGAGCTCCTTCTGTCCTTCACGGGTCATTAAAAAACTAAGGAAAAACAACAGGTCTTGAGTCTACAGGACATTGAGGTTCATCAATTGGGTCAGTAAACATTGTGGGATATTACAATAGCAACCGAACAATGGGCTGTCTGGCTTTTGTTATCTCATAAAACCATACACGAGCATTGTTAACCTAAAATTGCCCATTATAGACCTCATCCTTATTTAGTCATTCTCTAAGTAATGAAGGCTTGAATTTGCTTAAAAAGAAACCTCAAAGTAGATTGCATCAGGCTATGATAGTTGAAGCATTATGTTTTCAATAGATAATAATATATTTAATGAAACTCG
Organism: Tigriopus japonicus; assembly: GCA_010645155.1. Taxonomy (NCBI): domain Eukaryota; kingdom Metazoa; phylum Arthropoda; class Copepoda; order Harpacticoida; family Harpacticidae; genus Tigriopus; species Tigriopus japonicus. The sequence continues at coordinate 6,484,419 of CM021323.1, forward strand.
TGCCCTTTATGGATTCTGAAGTGGAACCACCGTTCCAGAACAATTTGTGGAGTTTGGCCTTTTTTGTTTCTCTTTTGAGCATTGTTTGTCTATTTTTGGAACACCTTTCCCAACAATGAAAAGAAAATTCTCCTTTGTATATATAGTGTATTGAAGATGGAATTAGCTTTGATTCCCATTATTCGTCTGACGTTTTAGATGGTTTGGGAGGCTTCGCCAAATGGAGAGGCTGATGAGAGTGGTTCCATCTTCACAGGTGTTTTCCCCATTCATTACAGTGCTCCTCAAGGATTCTGCTTTGGGGTTGTTGGATACTGTAAAGATCCAGGTTTTACTCCAGAGAACTCGAATGAAAAGGTACGTCCTTCTACCCCCTCCTCTACCTTCTTTATTAGGTGAAGTATAATTTCTTGCGAACTCTACTCAAAGCGTCTTGGCACCTAATTTCGTCACATAATTTGGCCCAGTGGGTGTACTTCACAAGAAGCTATAAGTTGGTCCATTTCTTTGTGCTAGGTTGTCAAATTCTTGGAACATGTAGAAGATGCTCGAGCTTTGTTCAATTCTGAACATATCATGTTCACCATGGGAGATGACTTTACTTATCAAGATGCTGTACCGTTCTTCAACGAATTAGACACTTTAATTTCACTTGTAAACAAACGTTCAGCAGAGACCGGGGTCCACGTGCTTTATTCCACGCCGTCTTGCTACTTGAAGGCACTGAACGAAGAGCAGAACCTCCTACCCACCAAAACAGACGACTTCTTTCCCTACGCGAGTGGTATGAATATTTGAAAAGCATGAATAAGAATTTGACTACATAAATCCCTCCCTACTTTAAGGAGTAAATCAGTATTGGACTGGATATTTCACCTCAAGACCAACGTTCAAGTTCCATGAGCGTCAAGCTAGTGGATTTCTTCAATCTGCTCAACAAGTTGTCGCTCTGTCCCAAAATGACTTTGATCAAGGCGAGATGAGGACCCTGGAAAGAGAGGTGGGCGTGGCTCAGCATCATGACGCCATCACTGGAACTGCCAAACAACTCGTTGATTTGGATTATCATAAGAGATTGAGGTAAGAGACATTTTTTTCCAAAAGTTCATTAGAAAAAATTGCAACTTAGCGTAGATACAAAGAGTGAGAGTGGATTCACGCCACCTAGCGAACAATTAGAGAAAAATTACGAAAATGAAATCCATCTGAACACATCTTGAAAAACACATTTTGTCTTTCAAATTATATGCCTTCATTAAATGAAATGAAGTACTACATAACGCCAGCCACTTTTCATTATGTTTTTAGTGCTGCTGAGCATGGTGCTCAAAATATCATGGGTCGTGAGCTCTTTAAGGAACTTGGTTTGATATTTGATGAACCAAACCAACAATTCATGTGTCCACAATTGAATGTTTCATCCTGCCTTGTCTTGGATCAAGAAGAGCGCCTGGTGTTTATGATTTATAATCCTAAGCCATTTTCTTCTAATGTGAATGTCAAACTTCCTGTCATGGATGTTCAAACAATTGCCATTTATGATGAAGAAGGCAATGAAATTGAATTTGAGTCCATTAAAATTCCCGAGCAAGTGAAGGAAATTCCTGGACGGATTGGTAATGCAAATTTTGAAGTCTTTTTTGAAGCCCAAGGAATTCCGGCACTAGGTAAAAAATTATTGCTAAATTGTCCGCCAGAGGTCACCCGTTATTTTGTAATCTTCCTGTCGCCCAAAAGGATATCGCTCGTTCTTTATCGATCAAAACATAACGCCAAAAACTAAACCGAAAGTTGCGATTGGTCGAACAATTTCCATAAAACAACTGCGAGATGAATTACCCGAAAATTTGGACATTTCCATGAAATACTACAACTCCAAGCAGGGAGATGATACTCCAGTGAGAAAAAAACACTATTCAAAGTTTCTTTCTTTTGAACCTATGGTGGTGACAAAAGTTCTATCCATCTGTAGGCTTCTGGAGCTTACATTTTCCGACCCGATGACGAATTCCCATTTGACCTGGATTCTGATCAAATTGAGAAGTTCAAATTGGACCAGTTGACTGAATGGAGAGTCAAGTTAAGCGGAAATTGGGCGTCATACATCATCAGGAAATTTAACAACAGGAACGAGTACGAAGTCGAGTGGTTGGTTGGACCTATTCCAAGTTTGTACAATATGACAGCTTCAGTCTGTGAAATTCACTTTTCTTAATATTGGCAATTTTTTTCAGCGGACACTGTGGACAATGGGAAAGAAGTGATCATGGTATACAAAGATACAGCTTTGCAGAACGACGGTGAATTTTGGACTGATGCAAATGGACGACAATTCATGAGACGGATTAAAAATGAGAGATTTTCATACGAACTGATTGATGGCGACGAGGAACCCGTGAGCTCCAATTACTATCCAGTCACTACTGGTGAGTTTATTTATCATTTTCATCAGACCATATCAAGTTCAGAGGAGTCTAGCTTGGGCAAAGATCTTAGTTTTTGACAGAAAGAATTTCATAAAGATGGCAGAAAGGACATTTGAAGAGTGTTGTTCTTGGAATTATTTTCGCGGCAAGTATGTCTCCATTAATTTGTGCTAGAAGCACCAATTGAGGCTTCAACACATGTATTGCAACAAAAACGTGAGAAAATGTGTGTTTTCTTGGCAATGATTCCACTTGTAACGTCAAATATCATTTTCGTCTTTCTACTTTGTGGCAGAAATGAAATTCTCAAGGCAAGCTTCTCTTTTCATCCAAAATAGTGGAACATATCACATTCATATTTTTGACGGATAGCTCTAAACTAAGTTTCTTAAAACACCAAATACTTCTTTATCTTAAAGGTATTTTCATTCAAAATGCTACTTCCTCTCTGTCTGTCATCAATGACCGAGCTCAAGGCGGATCTAGTTTAAACCCTGGCCAAATTGAACTTATGGTTCATCGGCGATGCTACAAAGATGATGGATTCGGAGTCGGTGAGGCCCTAAATGAGACCTTTGAAGGCCAACCATTGGTGGTGAGAGGCAAGCATTTCGTCAGTTTGAGCTCATCTGACCAAGAGGGTTCTTGGCGACGTCTTCGAATGAGAGAAGAGTTCCTCCGACCCATCTATCTGTTTGCACTTTTTGATGGGAATCTCCAAGATTGGCAAAATTTTGAGGGCGTCAAAAGTCAAAGTGCCTTGATCGGGGAATTGCCGGAAAATGCCAACATCTTATCGATGGAGAGACATCCTCGAGATCCAAATACGCTGATTGTTAGACTTGAAAACATTTATGGACCAGGGGAAGTCCCAAATATGGATGAACCTATCTTGGTGGACTTGGAAAACTTGTTTAAAGATATCCAAATCAATAGTGTGCAGGAACTTTCTTTGGGCGCTAATTTGCCATTGGAGGAGAGATCCAGGCTTCATTGGACCACTGTTTCGTTCAAGGCTGATCATGAGCCAGTTCATCCAATGACCCGATCGGATTTGAATGAATACAAAGTGACCTTGAACCCGTTAGAAATCCGGACTTTTAAAATGACATTCAGTCACATCTAATCATGGTTGAATAAAGATGTTTGCAAATGCATTCCGGCGCTCACTTTTTCCTTGTTGGATATTTTCATTGTTTAAATTCACTTTTCGTAGCATTTGCCTGGTTGTCACGAATTAGAGTCTCATACAAAATCGAGAATTATTCGTAGCACTGTACGTTTGTGATTAAATTGTAATGGTATTGGGAGAGGCTCAAGAAGTTAGGGCTGTACAGTACTCAGAGAAGGTATGAAAGGTATCTGATACTGTATGTTTTCAAGAGCATTCATGGGCTCTGTCCTAACCCAGGATTTGAGATCAGTTGTA
>CM021323.1:6488628-6560694 GCA_010645155.1 Tigriopus japonicus
AAAAAAAAAATAAATAAATAAATAAATTGAAGAAAACAGCTCTAGGTATGCTCAGACAGTGTTTTTAAAATTGATTGACTCGTTACAAAATTATGAATTTGTTTTCAAGAACCATCCTAAGTACGCACGCTCTATTCTCAAAAAACATTCTTACTTTGAGTGCTAATTAAAAGGACTAATATTGCTGCAATTCATTATACGACGGAAACAAAGTGTTAGATATACACCTGGATTTTTAAGGTTATTTTTACCTCAAGTTACCTTCATCGTCTCCTTTAGTCGCAATTTACCATAAAAATTCGGGGGAATCTAATTTGAAACAACCTTGTAAGGCAGGCTTAGTTATTCTTGAAGGACCGACCAAAGACCTGCCAAAAATCAACTTATTGATATAAAGGGTGTCCAGGAATTGTGTACAATGATGCACATTTTTTTGTGAATTGTGCAGAATTGTGCATGATGCACAAAGATGGTGCATCATACTTTTCCTTGCCATTCAGACCAAAAAGATGCTGCTTTAAGATTGAAAAAAATACACAATAAGGAAGTGTTTTAAAAACGCTTATCCTATTGGAAACCACAGTTTGAAATGCATGCCACAATATTTGAGAGGTTCAGAGCGTTTCAGACAAAGCAGGTCAAAAAGGTGTCTAAAATTCGTCTTGGAAGGACACTTCAATAATCATTCATCCCAAGGGACATCTAAATCTTCTGATATCAATTCAATATTGTTCAGGAGGTAAGAGGAACAATCATAGAAGAGCCTTGATCAGAAATATGTTAAAAACTCAAAGGACTTATGTGAAGTATGAACATATTTTCAACCCTATATCAGAAACGCAAAGTGAAGCCGTGAAAAAATGAAAAGCACATGCCTTCATGTCCAGTCAAATAAGTTGAAGAGCTTAATACACGAAGTTTTAGAAAGGCATTCAAGATATATGCAACTGAACCATAATTATTTCTGCAAAAGTATATTTTTCTCTAACGTGTCTATAAGCTATTGAAAATCTATTTTTTCCGATGCACCATCAATTCTTGGACACCCTGTATTTAATGTAATGAAGATGAATATAGTTCTAGAGAAAACAATCAAGGACTTTGCGTTTAATAACATTTAATTATGTTTAAACAAAAACTCTTTGCAATTGTAGTCCAAGAGGTAACAGTCGATGCGGTACATTTCAAAAATCCGTTTCCTTTGATCTGAATTCAGTTCCCGAAAATATGTTTTGGCCAACTGATTAGTGGATCCACCCGAACTGGAATGAACCACCTCACTTTGGATCACATTTTCAAGTCCAGTCTGGGTTAGCAGAAGCTTCAACTCTTGCTCCAAGTTCTCAACTTTCCCAATGAAATCATACGAAAACGAACAAAAGCCGCATTGTTTCCAATAAGGACGGATGTGAGTATCTAACTCATCCTCGGAGTCGCTCAAGTTTGTTAAGATATGATCAATGAATTCGCCAAAACTTGGAGGTTGTCTACAAACGAGAAAAAAGGGGATCTTTTTAATCAGCCCTTCACTAAAAACATAAGTACAATCAACACACGAACACCACGAGTTTCTAGAGTCTTTTCTTGATCAAATTCTCTAGCTTCTTTATCCTCGATTCTTCAGCTCTATTCACCGTTCTCGGTCCAGGTGAAAGCACGCTCGTCCCAGCATTCTGCGGAACCGTGGTCTTGAAATGGTCCATATATTGCGTTTGATCCACTTTTCGGATCCCTTTCATTTCCAACACTTTCTGGAATTCGACAATATCCACATCGGGCACCAATTTCACGTACTGTTCCACAAATCCGTCTCTGGGCTCTGAAGGAGACATGACCACCTTCAAGGTCATCTCGGCTCTTGTCATGCCCTTAATCACGATCTTGGTGTAACTAGCCGGAGCTTTTCGACTAGATACACTAGAGCCCAAAGAGGGCAAATCTAACAGTAAGGTTTTGACGGAATGGGTATCCAGGAGAAGTTGTTCGGCGCCCAAAGTACTGATTGGTTTGCATCGGAAAAGGTGTTGGATGAATCGAGGAATGAAGGCGTTCACAAACTTCACGCAGAATTGGGTGAAATACTTCTTCGAGGATGACAGATTATCACGGATAAGAGGAATGGACTGTTTCATGTGATTGGCTAAAGAGGTTACGTAGGCTGACTGATCACCCACCCCTTCAATGGAGGCCCAACTCATCTTGGTCATGGTGGTCAGGGCGGGATCACAATGGGCGTCAAGATCTTGGACGAGCAACTGAATGCAACTGTTGATCACACTATGGTAGACATCCTGTTCCGGACCCATATTGATTTGAGAACTAAGATTGGACGTGATCTTCTCCTTGAGCTTCCCTTCTAATTGTTGCGTGGTCTCGAGACAATATTCAGAGGTCACCAGGATCGTGCAAGTGAGAACTCGCTCATCGTTGGTTAGTTTGATGGCATCTCCTTCTTTAAGGAAACTTTGAAAATTTTGGATTAATCCGGTGGTGGAGAAGTCTTTCAAATCCTTGGAAATACTCGCCACCGACGCACTCAATGATGATGGAGCCGAAGAATTCGACGCTTTCGGCAATGAGGCTAACAGAACTCGAGTGGCATAATCTCGGAGGTACTTCTTAAAAACATTGGCCAAGGCCAACAAAGGCTGACGTGTGGACAATTGCGAGCATTGCATCATGCACTTCTTGTAGAACATGAACAAATCACCACAACTATGGAGAACAGCACTGCCTTCAATGGCTGCATTGGCACAACCTTTGGTTCGCTGATCTTGAGCCGCTCGATCCACGAGATCGGCTAGATTTCGGTCTTGACTCTCGATGTAAATGTCTAGATATGGCTCGAAGCATTCGCTAATTAAGCCCGCAAATGGCGAGCTCGCTCCGTTTGGATCTTGATCACCCTCATTTTGGGACTCTTTCTCCGATGTCTCTGTATGCGCAACATCCACGTAAAATGGATTCGACGGGTCATCGATCTTATTGGCGGCTATGGCTTTAGCTTCCTTGATCTCTTTGAGAACCAGGCCGATGAACCTTCGACCTAATAGGGATTCAAAGGCCACTGTTCTTTGAATGGAATGCAGCAGAAGTTTGGTGTCAATCTCATTTCTTCGCTTCATCATGAGTTTGTCCAACTGGAATTTCGTGTTTTGACAGAACTCAATGGCGATCCGCTCTGACATTTCCCAAGCAGGTGGAAACATGGGTCCTAATCTCTGCTCGAACTCGATTAAATGCTTTTTGAGCCAGGAATATCGGCTATCGATCTTGTCCAGCCACGAAGTTTCTTCAAAGTCGGTGAAAAGGAGTTGATACTCGACCAATTCTCGGTCGATCAACCACTTGATAAGGGTTTTCTTGATGGGTGGTTCCAGGACATCCACCACCAAACACGCTTCAGCGTATTTCTTGCTTGGCACAAAATTGTGTGCATTTTCATCCGATAGGGCGGATTGGAAATCGCTTACAATCTGTTGACCCAGATCTTCTCGGATGGTTTTGACCTCATCGGAGAGTTCCTTGATCTGTGGAATATCAGTATAAGACTTGAAATGATCCATAACCTCCATGAGGCCTTGGAGTAAATTAGCCACTTGTCCATATTCCCGCTTCAAAGAGAGTCCTCTTAATGTGGACACGCCACCCACCAACATGTGCAGATGGTTCAAAGTGGTGATAGCCGTGGTCAAATTACGTTTAGCCGTGTCCAGTTGCTTGATATCACGAGTGATGTCTCGAACCATGGCCTCGGATTCGCCAGCCTTTTGCTTGATTTCTCGGATTTGCGAGAACAGCAATACAATAGCCTCTTGAGCTTCTTCCAAAGCATGTGCCGCATCTTGTCCCACATGAGTTTGATTGCGAACAATCTTCCGGATATCTTCATCCACACACTGTACCTTAAACCTAGTCAAGATAGAAACAAAATCTGAACATATCTCTCTAAACTAAAATGTAGTTAATATGGTCTCAAACCTCATCTGTTCAATGACATCATCCAGATTGGTCAAGGATTGCTCCGTTGGGAACAAAGTATTGATATAATCAACCGTGGAGAAATCCGGTTGATCCAGAGGATCTTCCGAGGGTAGAAGAGAGGCCAAAGCACTCTCAACCTCGGGAGGAAAGGCTACAGGTGTGATTTTCAACCCATCCTCCGGAACCGAGACCGAAACTGGGACGACATTAACGCTCGAATTCTGAGCCTGATCTCGATGGTTTGAAGGCAAAGCTGAGGCTGGCAAGACATCCTCCAGAGATAATTCGGCCTCGTGGCCATTCCCTTGGATCGTACCGTTGATTTGCGAGGACATTTTGACTCATCCCGAACACATGTTGAGCAAATATTTAATGATGATGCATCACCTTTCCTTCCATACGTGCGTTTCGTGTGTATGTAGCGTTCGATTCAGACTTCAGCGGACTCTAGCGGAGGAAAACGGCAAAGAAATCACCCAACTTACCCTGTTTGGGACCCCAGTTGGGACCAACCCTTGTATTGCTTGATATCGGAGGCATCGAGAACTTTATCTTGGTAGGTGGAAGCCAGTCTAATCATGGGATGTCGAACGAAGGTGAAAGAAAACATCTGGGACAAGATGGTAATTTGGTCTTCACGGGTCAAAATCTTGGGAACTCTTTTGAGAATGAAGAATCAAAGGTGTTCCAAATGAGAGGTTAGGGTTGGAAAAATTAAGTGCTATACCTATAGATGTGTTTCATGAGGAGATGAAGTTCATCTTGGTTAAGATGTTCCAAGATGCTTTTGGGAACACCTGAGAAGCGGGCAAAGTTTTGAATCCAGAAGGTGGTCCCAGCTTTAGGGATCTTGCAATAGGTCACGCCCCAAGTTCGGTCCCAGATGAAATTCCGGTCCAGAGCCTTTTCACTGACTGAAAATGAATGGTTCTTCCCGAGTTCAAGACACCGTTGATTGAGGTGGTCCAATCTTGTGGAAATGGTGACATGGAGCTTCCTTTTGATATTTAACGTCCAATTTAGGTAGGTCCCATAAAATAGTAATATCACGGATATGAAAAAAGTGGCATGGAATTGCTTGGCCACAGAAACCATATTTACGAATAAAGTAGCACAGTTGTCCTAATATTCATCAAGTGGTTTGCAAAAATAGCAAGAACAAAAAGAGATGGATTGCAATTTTTCAATAAGAAGCGAGCAACCTTTATTTGAATCAACTCATTAACAGCTCATGATCTTGTCGAAATGCATACGTGAATGAATGAACCATGTCCCCGATTTCTGACACAATATTCTTGATCCCGTGATCTTTGCAATTACGATTCTGTAGATGTGGATCCACGGTGAATGAATGGAACACGTGGTCCAATTTGAGCATGAGACCTTCCATCTCCTCCATAGTGGTATCACTTCGCAAGGTGTGCTCATCTTGGTCTTGAAGAGCATCGGTTATGTTCAACCGCTCCAATTCATTGGGTTCCATGGGAACCTTGCCCGTTTTGACGAGGTATGAACTGAGATCCCCCATGGACACTTCACTGAGACTAGGCATACCACTACTGAGAACATGGGAGCTCTCGTTATATTCACTCGGATTCACATTCAGAGAACGGGCCACTCCCGAGGCATAATTTTCGATACCCGGGAGATGAGTGCCGAGAATGATGGGACTAAAGTTCCGTTCCACATTGAAAAGGTCACTTCGACGACCGGTTTTCATCACAGGTGTGCTCTCAATCAAACTGGGATCGCCCAAACTTGGTAAAATCAAGGAGGGTTTTCCGTAGGTTGAGTGAGTGGGCACGGATCCAAAGATGGAGTCCATGAGAGATTTGAGACGATTCAATTGGACTTGCATGGATACGCAATTGTCGAGGGGAGCCTTACTCAAGCTTCTTGGGCTCTGTTGCGAGCCTTTGCACTTTTCCAAGATGGCATTATTGTGTTCCTCCATGTGAAGGACAATGGAGTTGAACATTTTTTGATGTTGAGAGACGATCTGATCACCCTCTTGACGAACGACCGTGTGATCCAAATCCGGATCCACGGTCACAGACTCTCCACCTTCACAAGCCTTAGTTCTAGACGCCTTGGCCTTGTTTCGATTTCCGTGATCTGGGACGTCGATATCGGAAGATGAAGACGAATGAAACCCAGAGCTATCGTCCGAGTTCTTCTCGGACATTTTGTCCTTGGCCTCGCCATGAGGGTTTTTCAAGGGACTGGTATATCTTTGGCGCATATGAGATAGCTTCCGACGTCGCAGATTGTTCATAAGTAATTTCATCAAAGCCTTGGTGGCATCTTTCTTCGAGCTCCGATAGCAATATTCTTGCATAGGATGCTCCAACTTGTGATGTCTTGTGGTGTGCCCATAAAAGAAGCAATGCTGACATAAATCATACCGGATACACCTTAGGCATTGATATCTGAAACATGAAAATCAAGCTCAAGCGCAAGTCTTTTCAAAGTACTTCAAAACGTACGTACCTCATTCCGATGATATCCTCCATTTTACAACTATTACATCTTCGCCCGTGCCTCACGCCTTTGGCCGAAGTCAGTCTGTAGTTTGTGGGAAGCCAAACTATGATTTGCGGCTCTCTCATGAGCCAAGATGTGAACTGATCTTCAGTCACACCTTCGGAAATTCGTCCTTGAAAACATTGTAACACGGATCCCTCCACGAGATTTGGCCCAAAACTCACGGCCTCGCCGAAAAATTGGGGGAACTCACTAATGGTGTTTAACAGAGATCGAAGATTCTTTCGGCTAATGAAGTTATTGTGGTCCGAAAATTGACGGAACAGGTACATGAACTTGTCTCGAAGTCGACCTTCGCTCAAGAGAATGAAAAAGACCTTCAGGGCTTTCACCAGGACCCCACCACAACCGTTAGGATCGTAAATCAACGAGGCAAACTTGAGGGTAGCCTCCGTTAACGCTTCCAGGTCCATGGGCGCGCTATAATAGTTTCTCACTTTGCTGGTGGCAAAAAATATGTCTGAAATCACGTCCGATGCCTCGTTGCCATCCAAAACTACATCGTTCTCACTGGGTCCCAATCCGTGATGGTGGAACACGTTGCAAACCACCCCAAATTTGACATGTTCCAGTCTCAACGAGGATTGGAGCACTTCCAATTTGGAAGCCGTTCGATAGGCGGCGTATCGAATGGCGTTACATTGTTTTAATTGCGAGAAGATCTTGTTCTGTTCCACAGGGGACAACCTTAAGCCTTGAGGTTGCATACCAAAGGACAGCAAAGATCCATTCAAAGAAGGAGAAGGCGGTGTGGCCTTCATCATGGATTTGGGGCAACTGAACTCCCAACACAGGTATCAAGTCAAATTTCAAATCGAGAGGTCGTTGGAAAAGCCACTCATCCGTGTCAATCACATGAGAGAACCGCCATGACCTCCCAATATGGGCATAAATCGAACACGTCCAAGCGCCATAAAGCCTAATCTAAGGCCCTCAAAATGGCCACCCAATTCTGAATGTGGAATGATGGCCGTTGGGGGGAAAATCACACCCTTTACTGTCTCCAACGACTTTGTGATGATCGTTAGAGAAGGGCCAAGAGGAGAGTTTGCGGTCGGTCAGGTCGAGCCATCGCCTACAAACCATTGGTTGGAGTCCGATCTGGTTCGTTGGTGTCGCTACTGGATGGAACCTATGTCTACAATTCGCTCGCTCGTTTCGTTCATTGGCAGGCCGGTTCAAGTTCCAACCGTTGTTGGACCCAACCATCGGCTTGTCTCTACCAAGCCAGCACTCCACCACCTGTAGGTAAATCTCGTGCTCACGTGCCTGCTTGGTTAGATTTACAGATGAAGGAAGAAGCTTGGTGCCATCTATCCATCCTCAACGGTGCCAAAGAGCGAGAAGCCAAGCCAAGAAAGAGGAACCGGCAAACACCTTGGAAATCATCTGATGCCAGCCCGATTGTCTCTCTGGATGGTCATCCACGAACCCACGAAAGAGACTTGCTGATGAGGTCGGACGACTGAGAGAAGACGGATTTCTTCAAGTCCCAGACAGACAGACCGGTTCAAAGACAACCACGATGGCAACAACCAAAGGTCCATACCAATCTAGTAGATCTTCTTTAAAGAGCACAGCACAATTATTTCGATTTTAAATGGTTAATGTTGGTATCACTCGATCTTTGTTCTGAATTACTGCGTTGCCGACAAATATCGAACTGGTATTTATTAGTTTTGGTTTTTGTCGCAAACATTCGGATTACTTTTTAAAACCTTGGTGATAGTTTTGCTGCCAAATCAACGATTCTTTGGAGCCAAAATTATAGAGAAAGAGAGCATTGAAATTAAGGTATGAAGTCTTATTTTTTGGAATGGAGTTATAGTAAAGGAGTGATGCGTTTCCAATACTACCAACTCGAAACAAATCAGTATGATAAAGATACATTTATATTTACTAATCAATATCAAGAAAATTTAAAACGCACCAAAATATATTATTGTCAAAAGTTAACTGATAAACTGAAACCGATTCAAGGAGTCGAATTTGATTCAATGTTTGGGAAAATTTGTTCATCAATCATTCTAAAAGCCCTTCCAGCCTTGAGGGAATCAAAAAATCAAAGTTGTCGAGAAAAGTAGATGGTTCAAATTGAGTTTTTTTTGCTAACTTTGTCTATGTATGTTGAATAATGAGTTGCAGCGTTACAAAAAAAGAAGACAAGGATATTGATGGCGGTTTATCAAAGATAGTCACACTTTCCAACAACATCTTATATTTTGTGATTTTAGAGTTTCAGGCCTTTGCGTCATATAGATCTCTTTTTTTAATATCTCTTCTTTGCATGTGGAATGAGGAACTTGATCTTTCCCATGACTTGTAAATCTGACTGTCAAGCAGGGATTCGTTTCAATGAAAAAAGATCCTTCGAGCTGGGCGAAAGTTGATCCTGTGACAATTCATCGTCTTTTCGTAGTTTGCTCTCTGCCTCTCCTACTTCGTGCTTGCACTTCTCTCTACCATGGATATCCATGTTCGTACTAACTCTATACACACGTCGAGAGGTACATGCACACACAACCACCATTGTCTCTTTCTATGTGGGGAAACTACCGCGTACGAAACTTTTACTCTCTGTACAAGGTTATCTGGATAAATTTGCACAAAGCTCAAGAAAAAAAGAACACGGTTCTTAACCACCTAAAAAAACATGAACTCAACAGATATTGGCGAATTTTTCTTTTTGCAAGTATTTAACCTTTAATGAAGTATTTTTTGTCCCAAATATGAATGGAATGCACAAGAAAGACAACTTTTACCAAATCATATTTTGCAGTTACTTCCTCAAGATTGAATTATTTCTTGGTGATGCCTCTTCCAAAAAATCTCTATTGGGATAAATTTTTGAAAGAGTATAAGAGATAACATTGGAAAAACCCAAAAAGTGGTCGTGGCTCCTGCTTCAAAAGATTTACAATAAATCCTTAGAACTATTTCATACACAATGATGTAACGAACTTGAATTCTTCAATTGACAGTGCTAAATGCCAGCTTGAACCAATTGATATCGGCACTAATTCTCTTTAGATTGAGACATAGTTGCTAGATAGTGATTTTTAACACCACTCTTTGGCTGAATACCATACATTTTTCTCAACAAGATTATTTTTCCAAAAAATGCAATTTTAAAAACATAATGCTACTGCCAAGAAATATGAACATTCAGAAATATACCTGACGTTTTATTAAAGGGTTGCCTTAAAAATCACTACCTGTCAACCATGTCCAAATCTGACAACAAGTGATTTGGATTGATAGATTGAAGCTGGCATTTTGTGTATTGTCTACTAAGTGCAAAAGCATAATTGGGTCAGGCCATTTGTTTTTATCTCAATTTAAACAGTTACAGAGATGTTGCAAATGGGCATTTTTAGCTGATTTTGATGAGGTCGAAATTTGTGTGGATTTATTTAGACGACCCTGTATTTCTGAGACCAATCGACGCGGTCGAGTGTGGAACTTCACTTGAGAAACTTAGTTAAAGCGTGGAGAAAGAGCGAGGAGTTGAAATTGAAGTTCAGGGTGAAGTGGAGAGGGTGCTTGTTGTCCATGAGGTGCATTTTAGTGTTTGCTTTGGGGTTGGAAAGCAAATTCAATATGGAAACTCACATCCTCCGTCATTAAGCAATCTTCAGTGGAGTCGTTACACGATCAATCGGTGAGTGGTGCACGTTAATCATGTAACTAATTACGATTCATCACGTAACAACAACAAATTTAAGGTGATGTTTGTAAATTCGTGTGACGGTGTGACGTGGACCAATATTTTATTGGATAAAATCACTGTTCTCAAGAATCGACCTTGAAAGATCTTCTTCCACTTCAGGCAAGCAAGACATTCATTCAATTGGATAATTTTTTTCTCCCTCCCTCACATCTTCGTTGTGCAAGAGATCAAATAAGATCCCTTTTGTGATCTGAATTGAGTAAATCGCATGTTACATGAACATTACATCCTCCATGATTTCTTTCCATTGAACGTGTTTGAGAGCAGATGTTTGAAATATAAATACGGGAAAGGCCACTTTGAGTGCGCCATTTCCACGGTCTTGCTCTCTTTCTCTATCTGCGTCATTGGGAACACCAATTTATAAACCAATAAAACGCTCCTGTGGTGTAATGAGGACCCGATCCTCTCTGTCAAAAGAAAACTCAACAACCTCTCTCCATCCACTACCAAACTTCGTTACATTGAGCCTTACTTACATACTCACCTTTTACAGAGTCACTCACTCACTCACTGACGACGTTGTGCCACTTCCAGGAAATCGCTTTTGGTATCGTGACGTGTCCGTGTTTGCTAATGCAAAGGGAAGCTCTCGCAACTTGAGATTTGCGATCGAAACCTTTTTTCACAAAGTGCTCGGGGATTGATTCCACTTCCTGACTCAAGGGACCATGACCCAAAACAATGAGACAGACACGTTTCTGGAAAACAGTCAGAATCCCAAAGTGAGGATAGTGGAAAATGGAAGTGGAACCGAGGATGGGGAGTCTCACAATCGGGAGAGGAAGTCTCGATTTGCTTGCACTTGGAAGTGTGGATTGATTTCCGGTGGGGTTGTGCTCGTTCTAGTGGTGGCTATCTTGGGCATGGGATATTATCGATATGTCAGCAAATTAACCGGTAAAGCAACCTCGGAAAACAGTGCTGAATGGGAGAAGAAACTGAGTGGAAATGCAAATCTCGGAAATAACACCGACATTACCGGAATGTGAGTGTCAATCCCAAACCTTGGAGGTAGTCCTTCTTAATGATATTTGGAGGTGGCAAAAAATGTTAAATGACGTTTGCAATGTTTCAACATTTTTTGTATCTTTTAAAGTTTATTGAATTCAAGATAAAGGGGAAACGTTCTTAGTTATCGCCATACTCAAGGTCAGATTGCAATTTTCCTGTTTCCTCTTGTTTCGGCTTAACCGACCTGTCAACTTTTTTATCGTTGATTAGCTAGCTTAAATTTTTAAATCATTAAGCACTTGACACCGTCTATAACTTTTGCTGATAAAATTTGCTGCAAAAATAGTATCTCTGACACTTGCTAAAGTATTTCGTGCTCAAAGCATCAAGGCCACAATCGGTCTCTCAAATCAACCACCCAAAAAGTTTTTCCTTCTAGTGTCAAAAATTTGTCAATATCTTCTATTTTGCGAACAGTTTAAAAATGTTTTCAGTTGGTAATATTTGTTACTGTACTTCACTCGCTTAACTTTTGGATAATTTCAAGTTTAGTGATATTAACACATAATGCAATGTAACAAACAACGTAACATGAGTGAACTTGCTGAAATGTGCAACATGTCAAGAGCACAAACCAAAATAATTCCATATCAACTGAAGTTTGAATGAATTTTGACTTTTTATTTTTATGTTGTCGAAATAATGCTTCCCTGTAATGATGCAAAGATGATTTAATGATTAAACAAAGAAAACAAATGATCGTTATGAAACTTCATGCAAATCATATTTCAGGTATGAGCTCGTGAGCTTTGACGACACCTATGATAGCTATCTTTTAGCCATGGGTACGCCCTCATTTGTATTATCGTTCGTGAAAATGTCCTCAGAAGTCTTGACCATCGTTGCGCCATCCAATCTTGAAACTGGAACCTGGAAATATCACTTAAAAACGGGTACAAGAGAAAAATGATTGGCCTCTTAAGACGTAGATGGATTTGGTCTAATCATGTCAAGTTGCAGATACAAGACAAGACAGCTGGGAATTTCGATTAAACGAAGAGTTCTCGGTACCTTGGGGAAGAAACAAGGGTTTCCTGCATCAAATTTGCCACATGAACTCCCCGAGCGAACTTCAATGTGACAAAGAAGAACGGAAGCGTGGTTGGAAGATCACATCGATCAGCTCGTTTTCGGACCAAGGCTTTATTGAGGCACTTAACTTTACCTCCGCAGATGTGGCCACCAAGAAATATTACGAGAAGACCTCAAAAGCCAAGCTGAAAGCTAAAAAAGAGTGAGTATTTGTAATAATATCGGAATATGGATGATCTAGAAAAGTACTCATGGTTTGTAACATTTCAGAAAAATCGCCAAGGACCCAGATGCGCCATTTTCTAGCAATACTGACCAAGACGAGGATTTCTGGGAAGATTCGTGGTGATGATCGATGACCATGCTTAGGAGTCAAATAAAGCTGTCATAAGATTATGTCAAAATGGAAAGTAACTGTAACACCATTAAAAATCGTAAACATACGTAGTGATTGCAATCTTTAGCTAATTGGATCCGAGGATTTCCACCTAATTAGGCATATTTGTATCGGGATTGAATGGGAACACCAATACAATCCAGTTGATGCAAGATGGTTGAAGAGGTCACCGCCAATGGTACCAATTCAAAGTTACGGTCCACGTTTTGGCCTCCTCGTTGGTGGATGTGGTGTGTGATTGTTTTATTCGTTTTTATTGGGGCTGTTTTCATAGTGTTTAGTCTGCAACCATTTCGATCAACAGCTCCTGGGTAAGCCTTTGCTTAATATATAAGCGTATTACTAATATATGCCTAAGGTTATTGTAATAGGTCGGTTGTTGAGGTAGTTTGGAAATATAATAGAAGCACATGACGCGCAGTGGAAATAACTTAGAAATAACCATGCTCGATCAAGTTTCGCTACATAAGCTGTGTTTTTCAAAAGCAGTTGCGTTTTTCAATCGCAGTTTATGTAGCGAAACTTGATCGAGCATGGTTATTTCTAAGTTATTTCCACTGCGCGTCATGTGCTTCTTTTATGCTTCAAGATGTGCTTCTAGATGTGCTTCTACTGTACGTCCAAACTACCTCAACAACTGACCTAATAACGAATATAAAAAGCATCAAACAAGGCCAGGGGCCTGACTATCCCCTTTGACAAAATACGTCAATTAATGGAAAAGCAGGAGTTTTCCGTATTAAATCTAAGTGATAAGGAGGCACTCATTACCGGCATAAGTTAGTTGGGTTCATAATTCAAAAGGTTTCATTAAAAGTTTTCAAGGCTGTCTATCATACCGGCCTAATGGGCCCATCTGGCGAGGCAAATATCCATTCAAACTTGGTTTAGGGGCTTCGATTGACAAATTGAAGTGTGAAAAAACTGTTCAGTGCACATTCAAAAGACAAAAAAATGAAAGTTTCAACGCACTCACAGACAAATTATATCAAATTTTAAAATGAAAGTGTTGAATCAAATACTAAGCAATGCGAAACTTTGCTGTTTCTCACTCTCTTGTGCAAACTGCTAATCAAGATAACAAACATATGATGGAGGCCTTTAGACATTTCAGTGTGCTAATCTGTAAACCTCCTGATAAGATTTTACACTATTTTATAAAACAAGTATCATCGTTCGTCAGAAACTTTTAAACAAAAATTAGGAAATAATGGTTTGTTTTTCAACATCTAGCATTTTCTTTGCTTGGAATTTGGAGGTTTTGATGCGCTTCACGATACTCTCACGCACAATATTTTTTATTTACAAAATCTTGGATTTATCTTTTACAATCTTAATCAATTTGCCATAAGCATTAACATCATCTGTGAAGATGTAGTCAAATAAGCCCCAAGCCCTAAGCAAGACATTTAATTTTCATCACATCATTCATTCCACATGAAATTGCTCTCCAATCATAAAACGCTTAAAATGATATTTAACCATTCCAAGTCAACACAACGATAAAAAGTATTATTTTTGCAAAGACGGAGATCTTGCAGTCAAATTAATCTCATTTTAAGGCATAAATCATGATAAAATTGATGCTAAAAGCTACAACTTTATCTAATCCATTCGTTATTTATTAATAGGGCCGGGAAATAATTTTTTTTAAATATAGAATATTTTAAAAATATTTATCCGTTTTTCGTCGATTTTTTAATTTTTTTGGCTTTTTCAAGGAAAAAAATAAATATATTCTCGAAAATTTGAGTCAGAAAAAATGTTTCAGGCAAAATTGAGCATAATAAACGAACGACCAAAGCTCAATTTCAAAGCCCCCCCCACTCTTTTGTTACTTTCTTACTTATTTTCACGAACTTCCTGAGGTAGCCGTGTCATGTACCCTTTTGGGATTTTCGGCTTCCTATGAGGGCTGATTGATGAATGTTTTTAACCCAAGATGTAAAAAATGTATGAATAGTCCTATCCTGTCCTTATGAAATAAAATACTTATTTACTTACTTAATAGGGCTTACCAAAATGAATCCAAAATACAAAACCCTTTACAAAAAAGCACCATCTATTGAGGCAAATTGAAAATTGTATATTTGAATCAATTCTAATATGAGTCCAAAAAGGGCCAAATGCATCAAATTCACCAATAACGAATTTGGAAAATCGGTGCACACAGACAAAGATATCAAATAATAGCCGTTTCTAAAAAAAAATTCCTAAAAATCCGGCTGTTTTCCAAATATTTTGGCCTTTTGAAGAAAATATGTATTGGATATTTTGGCCTTTTGAAGAAAATATGTATTGGATATTTTGGCCTTTTGAAGAAAATATGTATTGGATATTTTGGCATTTTGAAGAAAATATGTATAGGATATTTTGTCACTTTTTTGGAAATATTTTTCCGGGCCCTACTTATTAATAATAGATCATTATTTTGATATCAACCCACGCCTCAAATGTCTTTGAAAGCTGGAAATAACCTCTCCAGCACCAAATCAACATCGTGACACGACAGGTTTTTCCAAGTATTTCAATGTTATCAATAGATCCTAGTCTTGAATATATTTAGGCCATATGGGCACTGCCTACCGATTTTGTCAAAGATTTTAAATTTACAATTTCCTTTAAATGACTAATTTATAAACTTCTATCTCGTCCATTTTTATACGAAGTCAGCAAAGTGATTTTGACATTTTTTTCGAACGTCCATTTTCATGTTAGAACTGTGCTGAGAGTTGCTCATTTACACAAAAAACACGAATCCGCTTGAACTTGTCTCTAAACATAAGGTTGGATGAAATCTACAATGTATCAAAGTTGTTAATTTGTTGCTAAATTAAAGAGAAATAAGATTAAACATCAAGAAAGCGGTCAAAATCTGGACTATTGGTGAATGCAAAAGACCATTTAATTAGGTTCCTCTTAAACGATGTGTAAAATAGCTTGGGCCTTGAATGAACAAAGATTAAGAAAGTAAGGGCAATGGTATCGGCCAAACATCAGTTAGTGGCAAGCAAGCAACGCTGAGACTTTTTTAGTAAATCCACTATATCAAAGATATTGATTTCATCGTTTGTTTTACATGTAAAATTTGCATAATAGAGCCCATATAGCAAATTATGCAAACTTCCCTCGTACTGTATGTTTCTAATGCAGGAATTACATCAATGAGGATCTATCATTTCTCAACTGATAGCTTTTTAATTATTTGTTATCTTTGTTTATGGCAAAATGTTTAGGAAAGTGATGTAGTTGCCAAAGTCAAAATATATAAAATAAAGATTTATTAAGACAGCTATTGAGAAATGTATCGAAGTTTGATGTTGATTTACCCTCGACCAAAAATACATTTCATTAAGTATGAATCTAAAATTGCAAGTTTGCATATTCGAAATGACCTGGATCATAAAAAAAACGTTCATAAGAAATGTAGAGTGTATGTTGGTAAATACTTAGCTTGCCGCATGAACTTGTGCAGTAGTAAGTATGCTTACGTGTCAATTTCAAACCGACTTAATCAAACGCTGCTTCATAAACATTCAGGGCGTGATTCGTTAGATGATGAAAGAACATCTCTTTAGTCGATCTGACGGGTCGTGTTTTTGGAATAAAGACAGTTTACTTATCTAAGAATGTAATTTAAAAGTTCTTACTGGACTAGATTCAAACTTTGAAAGATAAGATTGCATTCAAGATATCTGGGTCGGAATACGTTTTTCATTCATTAAAATGATAAACAAGCGTGGCTCAATCTGAATGCTTTTAAGTCTCTATACTGATAACTCTTTCCTTTGAACATGATTAGCATGATTCTTTTGAAACTTCTGTTGAGCACAATTCTGTTGAGACACTTTAGTAGGGCTAAATATCTGAAGTTTAAATGAGTCAAAACAAAATTTTAGTCGAAAAACATTACACAAATATCAATGAAAATACAGTGTGTCCCATAAAAAATGCGAAAGGTTTCAAGATTTTTTTAGGGCAGCTTTAATCACTTTTTTACTGTTTTAAGCCTGGTGTGTAATCGTTTGACTGTATACTTTGAGATGATGTAAATAAAATAGGGGTAAAACAGTGTTGTTGAATATTTATTATTTTCCAGGATATTCGTAGAGCAGGACGACCAAAGGAGTTGGAAACAACATGATGCAGAACAGAAAGATATTTCCAATTGCTCCAAAGCAACTTGTTTCATTCATGGACGGTAAGAATATTTTAAAAAATCCTACAGGTGTCCATCACCAATTAAGAAAAATAAATCATTAAGCACGACTTATTTAATTTTTAGATTTCAACTTCAAAGTGTAGATGCTGGCTTTTACGATTTCCTGTCCGATCTGGGCGTACCCTGGTTTGCCATCAGTATCTTGAAACGAATGTCTGAGACTATGGATCTTCTGCCACCACAAAATTTAACACATGGAACATGGCGATGGACCATTGATAGAGGTAAGTGACCACTCGTCAACTCATAACTCATGAAGCCCTTCTATCACCTAATCATAATCCAGGTGTGCAGCCAGTCTTGCTAAATTTTCGGATGGGAGAGCCCTTTCAAGTAGCCTTAGGATCATTTCTGACGTTGACCAGGAACTGTTCCCTTCCTTCAAAGAGCGTGATCGTGTGTGAGGATTCCAATGAATCGGGCGAATTGCTGGCTACAAGTACCAATCGATTTACGTTGGAAGGACTCACCAATGCAATTTTTATGGAGAGTCGAAATATCACTGCGGTAAAATATTACCAACGTATGGTAAAGAGTTGAATTGATGTGCGGTTTGAATTATAAAATTGATTAATTTAAAAATCACTTTACCGCCTTGTGGTTTCTTTGTTATATATTTTCTTCGAGACCACCTCAAATTTATGGTGCCGGTAGAGTCACAATTTTTTCTTTAATTCATAGTCCGGCAAGTTGGTGAACTTAGCCCAAAATCACCCTAAAATAAAACTACCGAGTGTTTCAAAAGAAACAGAATATCTAATCCTATCGTTTACAAATCGTGACTGAAACCGTATGTGAACCTCACCTTTCATGGAAATGACTTGGATTGAGGAGCCAGAAAAAATAATTTTACCCAATTTAAGCGACGACGATTTTTCCCGCTAGGGGTCATTTCTGAAAACTGCTGTGACTCTGACTTTTTCTCCTTCCCGGAATTTGGCTAAAATCGAAAATAAGGCAACATAATAAAGGAAATAAAACCATTTGTATCTTAAGAATTATTATCCGCCACATCATTTTGAGTTTCAAACATTTTTGTGAAATTGACCACTTCTGAGTTACGGACATAGTCCATCCTGTTCCATTTCTTATGGATCACCCGATAAAGTTACCCTTTCTAACAAACTTTTCGCTCTGTCTATCGATGTATGACTGTTCTTGGCTCTCATTTTGCCAACAATCTCGTAACAGTTTAGAAGGAAATATGTTCAAAACTCAAATATTAGTCAACTCAATTGATAACTTATCAGTTACTGTCGTGGAAGACAAATGTTAAGGTCGACTAGTCTGAATACTTTTTTGCACAATTTACAACTATTTTGAAGTATTCATTATGGCTAATAATAACCGACATAATAACCAATACGATAACCCCCAAGGAAAAAGCAAATCCTGTTGCAATTGGCGGTGCTTTTGTATCACTTGCTGTCTGTTTGTGCTGATTGTGATTGGTATCGGTGTTGGGATCTATTTTGTTCTCAATGGCATGGGATATTTCAATGAAAACAAGCCCATCGTAGACAATGGTGAATGGGACCAAAAGCTGACACAAGGCTTCGGAAAGTCAGATACTTCTTTTGGTTTTAAAGACATATCCGGCGAGTGAGTGTGGTTTTGCAATTTCTTGAGAGTTCATTGTTACGTTTCTTTTCAATTCAACATAGATATCAGCTAGTTAGCTTCAATGAGGAGTTTAAATCTTTCCTAACGGCCATGGGAATCCCTCCTTTCGTTTTGCCAATTATTTTGAGTGTCACGGAAACCCTAAACATCACAGCCTCTCCGGAAGGCAAATGGTCAATAACAAGAGACATGGGCAAGTAAATTTTCCTAAATAAATATACGTTTTTGTTCGTCAAGGCATGCTTCAAGCACATTACAAGAACTGGTTTAAAGGATATGTTAACCTGATCTAGGCATTCCTTCACTGAATTTTTGTATTTTTTGTAGAATCAAGCTAAACGCTGAAACCAGAAGTTTGCTTGAATAATGCTTCTACGTACACGTAACAGATTGTATTTGAAACGAACGCGGACGTTTTCAAGTCATTTGTCATTTTAGGTTTTATGAAGAAAACTAACGATTTCAAACTGGAAGAAGAATTTACAGTGGAGTGGGGCAGAAATGATGGCATAATGCACAGTACTTGTAACTTTAAAATAGACGAACACACATTGGTCTGCGATTCGGAAGAAAAGGTCAAAGGTTGGCATTTTGAAGATAAGATGATCTTTTCCAAGCTGGGCATGATAAACGAAAAGTATTTCAAAGAGGAGGATATTCGGGCCAAAAAATATTATGAGAAAGTGGGCGTGCCTCACGGAAAATTTTCGAGGTATGTTCTGCATGCAGTTACCAAGATTTTCAATGTGATTGTTGTTTCTGATGGCTTGATAAAACATGTTCTAGCTCTGTTGGTGAGGGAATGCACCAAATCAAGGAACAGCCAGATGAGGATTCACCATTTTCAAGTAATGAGGATTCGCCATTTTCATTGGATGATGATCCACCATTTTTTGATGACGAGGATGGACTATTTTCGGATGATGAAGATGATTAATCCTTTCTTAGACAATACTTTGGCAATATTTTTCTTTAGCTTACTCTAAAGAAAGTGGCTCGAGGCTAGAAATATATGATATTCCTTTTAAAGGTAAAGAAAAGACTTGGGAGTTTATGATCTATTAAAGGACAAAAAACACGAAAACTCTTTTCAAAGCAGTAGTTATTTGTGTAGAAACGTCAACAAAGTTCTAAAAGCACTAAACGCACTTTTTGATACATTTGGTTTCGTTTCCTAATGTCCTCTCTTGGTGAAATCAATCAATCCCTGAGGCGTTTCTAACCTCGTTGGACAAACCTATCAAATGTTTCCTGTCTCAGCAAAATTTTAACTCTTGAGGTTCCTTCAGACAGGTATCCAACACTTGCACATTTTCAGACTAGTTCAAATTGTTGGCTCAACCAACTTCATTTTAAGATGTCTTGGTTTTGACGGAGGATCCACTCCCGTTTGAGAACTTCTGTTCTAGAGGATGGAAAAATGCACACAATTTCTCATTTTCAAATTAAAGGCCATCGGCGGTCCATTAAAGAGGGACACTCTCTTCGGAGTGGAACGAGGATTTATGTTCTTAGAGCATCGTAAAAAATGAAAGTTTACTTCCCGTCCTCGAAAACAATAGCGACAGTAAAGGGTTTCATTCAAAGGAGTGGGTGGTCGCGCAAATAACACTGGTGGTAAATGAGTTAAATTAATCAATTCACTTGACATTAAACTTATTGTGATTTCAAAACCTTGAAATTGACAAGTAGTTCAGATTTAATCCCAATGAAGCGTGGTCTTTGATATCAGAAAAGGTCATAGGTTGGTCGATTCCTTTTGACACAACATGCTCTCTTGCACAAGTAAAAATGCCTAACCTTGTAAGTTAGTAAGAAACTAACCACATAATTTGCCATTTTAAAGATACCTTGCAAACTTAAATGAACAAACATGGTTTCTCATTTCGATCACATGTTTTTGCTTTTTTTTAAATTAAGGAGTCAGTACGTACAAAACATAACGTACATAATGGGTGTTCCGTATTCCTGTTCATTGAAGAAGTGTTCCCTGGACATCCTAGGTTTGAGTGCTACTGTAGGCACCTAAAAAATTAAAATGCTTGTTGTTGAGCCTCTTTGGAAAATATGTTGATCAAAGCATTCCATACGAGATGAACATGTTCATATTGATGTTCTGAAAAAAGTGATGCTGGAACCTGTTCCCTAGTACCAAGCTGTTTATGTTGCATGACATTTAACGGAGGCTAAAAGTACCTCAAATAGCACCGGCTTTCCCTTCAGTTCGGAATAAGAACAGGAGAGTCCCAAGATGTTGGAATTTAGCCAAGATGCGAATTGTAAACTCATCCTCGAGGCTGTAAGTGACACTTCAGCCGATTTTGCAACACAATATGATCGAATCAATATTTCGCGACCAACTAACTTTACGAAGTACCCATTGCTCCAAAGACGTTCTGGCCACGTTCAACCGTCTCCGAAATGAGAATCTCTTCACTGACACAACTCTCAAAGTTGGAGATCTGGTCCTTCGGGTCCATAGAATCATCTTATGTGCCTGTTCTCCCTACTTTGACAAGATGCTCACTTCAAACTTCCGAGAACAAAGTTATGAAGTGATTGAATTGCCCCATTTGAGCTCAGAGGCGGTCGACAAGCTCATCACCTTTTTTTACACTGGATTCCTTAAAGTGGATCACGAAAGCGTCTACGACGTATTCGCCTGTGCCGATATCCTGCTCTTGGATGAGACCAAGAAGTGTCTGGTGCGATTTCTGCAGCAAACTCTCAATTTGGAGAACGCTGTGGCTGTTTGCCATATCGGAAAGATCTACTCGATTCTAGAACTTAGTCAAAGCGCAGAGCGGTTTTTGGCGCGAAATTTCAACGACCTCTTGGCAACGGAAAGTTTCACAGATCTGACGTACGAAGAACTGACGTCAATTTTGAGGGACCACTCGCCATATGTGGAATCTGAGGATATGCTCTTAAATGCCTTGATTAATTGGTCCATGATTAACCTGAGAGAGGATCTCATAATGTCCTTGGTGTCTTGCGTGAACATGGAAGCCGTCAGTGAAGAGTGTCTCAACCATTTAGCTTTAACCGGGCAAACGGAATTGGTGGCAGATCTGAGGAACTCCAATCTGAACCCTGCCATTTCACAACCGCTTCTCCGTCGAAAACAGCGGGTCAATTCTTTGATATTGGCAATAGCATTCGATAGTAAGCTTCTGGAATGCCTGGACTTGGAACATTTTGATCAGGGATGGCATGTCCTCACTGAGGTTCCGAACATGCGGTATGGTTTTAGTGGGGCGGGTATTTCAACTTTCGGTGATAAAGTCCTCATCACGGGCGGGGTGGGGAAAAAGGGCATACTAAAGGCAGTGAACCGGTTCGTCGTGTATGACTTAAGGTCAAATTCCTGGTCGGATGGGCCCACTCTAAAAGAGCCCAGGAAATGTCACCTCCAGGGGGTCACACAAGGGTCGTTGATGATCGCCGGAGGTACCGACGAACAGCAAGCCGTTCTCACCGCGCAGTACTTAGATCTAAAGCAAGATCCGGCCCAATGGTCTTGGCTGGAACTCCCTGCCCTACCTTCTTGGCACAATGGCACAAGTCTCATAGAATTTGGACAACATCTTATAGCCATTTCTAATTATGGCAGTGACAGCGATCGCATGTTTAATTTACGATCCAAGATCTGGAGCAATCTACCCTTGGAGACGGCCGATTCTTGTCGAATGACCCGTGATCGCCCAGGATGCACTAAGTTTGGCGATATCCTAATTTTGGCTGGTGGAAGTTCAGGTCGAGATCTGTGCAAAGAGGTGGAAAGTTATAGTTTGGAAACGGCATCGTGGGAGAAACATTCCAAATTGAACATTGGTCGGGAGTGTCCTGGAATGGCGGTCATTCAAGGGCGAATGTTTGCCATTGGCGGAAAAGGTAGCAATGGAACGGTGGAAGAATACAGTCCCGAAGCTGGAACTTGGCACGTTGTGCCCGATATGAAAGTGAAGTTTCAAAACGGAGAATACTTTTGTGCAATCATTTCGTGATTAGATGTTTATTTAACATAATCCTTTTTTTCTGTCGTCCTTGACAGCATTATTCAACCGTGAACATCTGTTCACGATCTGCAAGTGTGAGCTTGACGTGCAAACTTCTGATGTCATTGCTTGGACGGGTCACCTTCATACAACCGTTTAAGACCTGGCCCTTTTTAACCACCATTTTTTCCTTTAAATAGAACAAGGTTTGCTTCCAATGAGTGGGTGTGCCATGGGGACCTGTGGTGAACATGACGGGTTCATCGTCCAAATCGAAAAAGGAATCAAAGTAACCCGCTACTGCGGTCAATTCACAATCGCGCAAGATCTTCATTTCGAAATTAGATTCAAATTCCGTATCCACCACTTCACAGGTTGCTAGATCAAGTTCGTGAATAAGGGCTGGTTCGGAGGCGACGAATTCGTTCTTCACCACTTCAACCGACCCTTCCACGACCACTGGGTCTTTCATGCAACTCATCTTAAATCCATACACATCTCGCCAATATTCCACGGTCTCACTATATCGCTGAGAATCGGATACTCCCACTAAATGCATTGTACATCGATTGGGCATCACTTTGCCGCCTTTCCGAAGATACTTGTTCCGAGCCATGATTACGGAATCGAGCATCCCTTCAAAGAGTAAAAAGTATCCCATCCATTCCGATACTATGACGTCGAATTGAGCGTCACCCAACGAAGCTTCTTCCAGTTTGCCCTTGATCAATCGGATCTGTTGGTCCAAGCCATTCTCGTGGACAATCTCCATGGCTTGATGTACGATATCCGACATATCTACTCCGATAACACTTTTGGCTCCGGCTCGAGCGCAAAACATGGACAAGATTCCGGTGCCACACCCCAAATCGAGCACATCCTTGTCTTGAATATTAGAGCGAGCATTTTTCTCAATGGCATCGCGATAAGCTTCAGTGCGAATTCGATCGGATAACATTTCGTGATGGATGCCAAAATGAGCGTAGCTTCCGGCATAAGAATCGTCGTGGGTTCGTTGGTCCGAATGGGCGTGATCGGGGGCGGGAAGGTCCCCTTGAACCAAAGTCTGGGCCATGACTTTCATCTTGTCCATGGCTTGGAGCATTTCTTGCACGCGTTCTTCTTTTTCTCGCAAGGCCAAGGCCAGGGTTTCGTGGGCCTTGAGAAATTGGCACCAATCCTGCGGTTTAAACGAGACAACATCTGAGGTGCATTGGACGGGTTGAGGCACGGAGGATTCGAGTCGAGTTTGAGCTTGAAAATCACCGACTAATCCGGGCATAGACTCATCTTCATCTTCTACGTCTTCGAAGTCCATCATGAGCAACGGATCATCCTTGAGGACCTAGACGAGGACGCGTTTGCATTAAATTATGGATAAATAGAGAACCAATCTTCGTATTTAAGGGGAGAATTTCGGTGAAAGGCACCTAACCAAATAAGGGATACCCTAACCCGACTTGAAAATTCAATTGAATACGAGTAATAAATCATTTTTATTCCTCTGTGAAGTCGGATTACAACGATGCTTCCAAATCAAGACTCGTGAATAGAATGAATTCGTGAGCGGAATAAAAACTGTTGGATAATCCGTTTAAAGAGATATCATTAAAATTAATGCAAATCAAACTGATTTCACGGACATCAAAAAAACCGGTTGGGCTAGCAATCAATAAGAATATAAACTACTTAAAAGTTGACTTAAATGTTTCAGATACAAAAAAGCTTTGCTTGAGCCAAGAAGCACTGGAATCATGGAGTGAGAGGCTAGCAATGAGAATAATGATTTCCAGTAGGAACAATTCAATTACGTTCTTCTGCAAATGAGACCTTCCATATGTTCACAAAAATACGTATTTCAATTTTCAGCTCAATCGAACGTCGGAGTCAAAAGTTATGCTCACTCAAAGTTCAGTGCAAATTCTGCCGAGAAAGAATGAACTAGCCCTTTTGTGGTAATCGTTTTACTACAAAAGGGCGAGTTCATTCATTCTATGCTCAATTCAGTACATAAGTTTGAGAAGGCATAACTTTTCACTCGGACATTCGATTGGGCTGAAATTTGAAATACGTGTTATTCTCAATGCAAGCCAGGTCTCACTTGCAGAAGAACGCAAATGGTTCGTTTCTGCTGGAAATCATAATTCTCATTGCTAGCCTCCCACTCCATGATTTCCGTGCTTCTTGCTTGAGCCTTTAAGAATGATGGCGCTACAGTACATGTTATGAAGAGCAAAATCACATCTGTCTGTGTATCTGTTACAACGAAAACTTTTAAATATCGGTCAAAATGAAGTCCTTTTACAAACAGTCAAGATCATCTCTAAGCCAGGTCCGTACGTCTTACACGCTGATGTAATGATTTTGAACCTAAATGTCTTACGGGCTTCATGAAGCGTTCTTGCCGCCAAGGTCGATCGGAAATGCGGTTCCGCAATTCCAAAACCGAAGGACGCTCGGCACGAATGAAATTGAGGCATTGAATCACTTCCAAAGGCGAATCCGTCAATTTCAATTCACGAACCCAGTCCTAAAAAGAGATAACTTTTTTTAACCAACGATAAGCCATCCAGGATTAAGTAGGAATCGATAGAACTGGACCGACCTTGAGATCGAATTGATGGTTCTCTTTCATGTAATTCAAACAAGCTTCAGTTGAAGGCGACACATGATCGGAAAACAAATCGACACAAGGTTGACGACCGAATGTCTCGTCCAGACCTTCCAATTCATCCCATTGATCGCTGTCACCGCCCGAATCGCTCATTTCGACCGAGATTTCCAAGGATTATTTGGATGGATCACTCTTTTTTCCCACGTGTTTGGACGAACTTTCGAGATGTTGCGTGCGTTCAAGTTTTGTTGACATATTCCGATGTGACGAGAAAAGCTCGTTTTTGGGGGACGTGGCAGATCTTGTAATTCAAATTGTCATTTAGGATGATGTAAAACCAATTGAAACACGTTTGTAAATGTACAAAATTGTTTTAAAATATGTTGGCTCTTCAAAATGATTGGCCTTTGCTTTTCAGTTGGGCTCAATTTTCATATTGCGAAATTCGGTGCCTGAAAAATAATCTCTGGATATGCTGCTTTGAATTACCGTTCAAAAACACTATTTGAAATATGCACCGTGTTCCTTCTGTGAAAAAGTCTAGATTTTAGAGACTTAAGCGTGGTTTGCGGTCTTTTTTTCGAAAGCCATCACGAATCGAAATCGTTCATCGCGTCACCCTGCCATTGACCTCTGCTGAAGAATTTCTGAATGGAACTTGATGGGTCAATGTGACGAGTGAGTCAATTAGCGATCAATTTCAATTTTTCGAGTTTGCCATTTAATCTCTCAAAAATGTACACAACCCGTAAATCGTATTCACAATAGATCAATTTTGTATTTTGTTGTCCATCACATGAAAATCGCAAAATCTAGCATGAAAGTATCTTAAAAGCCTTCTTGTCACATTCGATCTTCGCTTAAGCGGCCGTCACGCTGTTCTTCCTTTGTTTACTTTTCCCACATGGATTGAAAACACGAAGAAAAAGCATTGCTCGTTGAATGATTGCACAACACACTTTGGGAGTTCCGACTAGTTTTCCAACTTTGAGATTGGATTGACATTCCTTCATAGCGGCGGTTGTCAAGGTAGTGAATCATGGCCTCGTCGGGCTCGTCGTCGGATTCCTCCTCGGATTCCTCGCAAATGGACGATCCTTCGTTGGATCCCCGACTTTTGGCTCGGACTCAACGCGATCCCGAGACTGAGGCCCACTTGGAGGCCTTTCAGGCCGCCATCAAGGCCTGGGAAGAGGCTAAAAGTCAACCGCCCTTTGATCCCACCAATCATATATTGAAAATGGTGACGCTTTTTGAGAAGGTGAGGCGATCCAAACTCGCGAAATGGGAATGAATGCCAGATGGCCTTGATGTTTGCTTGTATTCTAGGCTAGTGCCAGTTATTTTGCCCGAGATCCGGACCCGTTTGAAGTGCGACATCCATCGCGAGTCATTCCGGAATGCGCTTTGGGCCAATTGCTCAAGATCTATTTCAAGAAAGAGAGCTTGGTTCAGGATTTGCTCAACAGTTACATGCGCGACAACTATTGGACACGAACTGGACAGGTAAGTTCAGTTCCCTAATCAAGAATAAAAAAGGAATAACACCCATGTAGTAATCAATCAAAGTGAGCTGAGATTGAAATTGGGAGACATATGAATGAGCTAGGTTGAAGTATCATGTCGAGTCAGCGGTAGTATTTTTCTAAGATTCAGTTGTGGTTACTATTATGAAAGGAGGCATTATTGTGTTGCATGTTGTGATTGACGGCAATAAGTATTTCACATCTACCAATGCCCTTAAATGGAATACATTCAGCTTTGACTGCGCTAACTTCTGTAGGTAAATACCGCACGGTCAAAATCGGATGTAAAAAAGTCGATAAAAGATAAACCCTCGGAAATAAGAACACTGCAGATGCTGACATTTGCATGACATAACATAGTAGTCTCAATATCCAACATGGCCCGTTCTCATTCTTAGAGTACCGTATTTTGCACGTGTTACAGACTAAGGACGCGTTCGAGTTAAATGTCGCCGCTTGTCGTCTTATCATTGCCATCACGCCCGGTTTGGAATTGAGCGTTTTGTCCAATACCGACGGTCTCATGAGTCAATTGTTCCGCTGGGTGGACAAAGCCGCCGAACCCTTGCTTTCGTATGCTACAGTGGTGTTGGCCAGTGCCATGGAAATCACCGCCGTAGCCACCGAACCCGACAATCGCGAGAAGAGCTTCAAACTCGTACCTACTTTGGTCAAGCGATTACGAACGCTTATTCAGGAGTCTCAGAGCGCTCAAGAATCCTTTAAGCGGCCTTTCGTTCACTTGGGTAATCATTTAGGAGCCCAACCTCTCGGTCGTGGAGTCAAGCGTAAAAGTACGGATACGGTGGAATGCGAGACTGAGAAATCACTACCAGGATTGGCCAGTCCGTCCTCGCATCAAAACGGAGATTGGTCCAACAGTTCTTGGACGGAGGTCGAATCCCAGATTTTGGGTCAGTTCTCGTTCCATCCCTTGGACTCGACGGGAAAAATGGTGGCTATTTTGAGGTTTTTGACGCCTTTGGCCGAGTATCAGGAGTTTTTGGCTCATATCCATGAGCTCAATGGTGTACAGGATATCTTCAATTGGTGTCTCAATATGAGGGACACGAAGAATGCGCGATTGGCCTTTGAGGCCTTGAAGTTCCTCACTGCCCTTTTTTGCCATAAGAAATTCGTGACCGAATGGGTGAACAAGGATCATATTCAACAACTCTTGAGCATTCCGCGTCCTTCTATCGCATCCACAGCCGTTAGCCAGTGTCTGTTCTATCTCTCTTGTGATGACGACTCCATGGAGAAAGTCTGTCTCATGCCCGAGCATCTCCAAATTCGATTGGTCAAGTAAGATGTGTCTTTTTGACCTCGTCAACCAAATCCTTGTCTTAAACCTTATAGTTTATGTTTCTAGGTATGTTTTGTGGTTGATGGAGTGCTCACACGACACGGGTCGTCAGTTTGGAGTCATGTTCTTTGGAATGTCGGCGGCCTTTCGGAAGCTTTTGGAACTTTATGACAAGGAAGGCGGTCAACGGAAAGTATTTAACACCATCAGTACCTTACGTGTTCTCAATCCTGACGATCACGACATGTTGATGCTGACGGATGATGAAGAGTACACACAAAGACAAAAGCTTCGACACGCCATGGTGGCCTTGAAAAAATATTTCGAGGCCCATCTCGCCCTAAAATGGGAACAATTAAAGAGGTAAGCACAATTCTTTATTTTAGTCGCGGCATCTTTTCAACATTTGAGTGGTCTCTTGGTGCAGATCTATGGGTTACGATCCCGCACAATCACCCCAACCTGCCATTGTATCATACAAACCGATTCGTTTGACCTCTGATCAGGTCTTTGAGCGCGTCAGTAGTCTCATGAAGCACATGCCCTTTCGATCTCGTTGGGGTCCCGTGGATGAGTTCATTAATCTGGATGGCGTTTCTACGTGTTTGCAAGTGAGTAAAATATAAAAAAGCTAGTCCATGTTTGAATATAATTGACGGTTTGTTCTGTTAGATCATCGCCATGGCTTATGATTGGACATTCACGGGTCGGTCTGAGATGGTGAGATGTGCCTTGGATGTCTTGTCTATATGTTGTGTGGTTCCGAAAGTTCAGCTCCAATTATGCGAAAGGATCGAGCTTTACGATGAAACCAAGACCGTGGGGATCAACATCATTTTAGGAGCTGCTGAGGGTGATATTGTTCAGGCAAGTTCTTGATGGTTCACTTTCATTGATTTAACCTAATGTGGCGAGGACTCAGGACCAACGTCAAAGGAGATTTCGACTGGTTGGTAGTATAATTCTCGCAGAGCAAAGCCCATCAAATGGTCTCATCACTTTTGTGCTCATCCGTCCTCTTGAATGAATTTCTTGAATCGTAGCGGATGATCTAACTGACGACGGCCAAACAATTCCAACTTTGTTTTTGCATCATGAGCCAGATATAAACAATTGACTATATTCTAATGCCTTTTCATGTGTAGGATTCGGCGGATGTAAGGAAATCCGCTTTAACGCTGATCATCAATTGCGTTTGTGCTCCAATCAATCGTCCTGGAGTTCAAAGCCGACATGCTGCAATCAACAACTCTTCCGTGACCACAACCCCAGGCTCAACCCGGAGAAAAACGACCGGAAAAAGCTCCGAGGACTTGATCAATAAGGTCTGGGATTGCTGTCGTTCCAACAATGGAATCATGGCTCTCTTGGAGTTGCTTAGTATCAAGACTCCGATCACAGACGCCGATGCCATTCGTGCTTTAGCTTGTAAGGCTCTCGTAGGTTTAGCCAGATCCGATGCCGCTAAACAGATCATGTCCAAATTGCCCATCTTCACTAACGGCCAACTCCAACAATTGGTCAGAGAACCGATTCTGCAAGATAAACGAACAGAGCACTACAAATTCCAACAATACGCTCACGAACTCATGGAAATCGTGAGCACAGGCGAAGGTAAAACGATAATCACTTGAATATACGCTCTTTTTTAACTGACCAGAGCATTCCGCGTTTCAGGTCAAGTGCATCGATTAGCTCAGGGAAATGATTTCTCAGTGGAAATGCTCCACAGAGCCTCGGTGGTGGCTCAAACCAAGATCCGATTCTCCAAGAAACAATTGCTCCAACTCATCCAGGAGTATCTCGCTTCCGAGGGATTGTCAGATTCGGCCTCCGTTCTTCAACGCGAAGCCAATATCGCCGTATTAAATGCGCCTAGCAACCGATCTCTCATGCATCGATCTGTCAACAACACGCCCAACCCGATGATCACGCCTAGTACTCCTCATCGACCCATAACAAGCACTTCCAGTTTAAATCGAGGCATGACTTCTCCCACTGCCTCAACCTCTGTCGTGAATCGTTCATTATCCGATTGTCCAGGAACGCCCTCTAGTCCACCCACGTCAAGTTTGAAGGCATTAGAATCGAGTGCTATGAGCACGCCCAACATTCCTATCCGGATAAATCGCAATCGTGGGGGACGTCATGATACGCCCATGGGGACGCCTGCTTCATCTTCGAAAAACATTCAGAGAGCTTGTGAACCTTTTTCGTTGCCCAATGCCAGTGAGTTCAACCAGGTACGTGGCCCATTTCAAACGAAGATGAAATACCCACGCTTGATTACTTTACTTTTATTATAGGGCACATCGGATAAGAAAGTGACCTTAGTTTCCATCGTTAGTGATTATCTGTTCAGTCAGCATTCGTTATGTAAAAACCCCATGACCACGTGTCCCGAGTTTGATCTGCTAATCCCGCACAAATGTCCAGATCCGAGACCCAAAAATGCCGCGCCCATGAATTTCTCTCTGCGAAATTCGCGAAGAGAGGTGTGGCCTCCATGTGGCGGTCCCGAAGGCGCTAAATTGGATCGTCAGCTCATTTATAGTCGTTTTAAGCCGAGCAAGAGCTTCAAATTAGAGCCACGAGATGAGAATACCTCGACCACGTTTTCAAGCTGTGCATTTTTGCCTGACGATAGCTTTCTTTTGGCTGGAACATCAACTGGAGATGTGAAGATGTTCAATATGGCAACGGGAAGCGAAGAAGGATCATTTTCTTGCCATCAAACCATTCTCTTTCACCTTCAAGTGAGTATGATTAAGCCTAAGGCACACTTAGGCCGATAATGTTTTAAAATATTGGTGAAATTTATTTTGCCCTCCAATTTTCAATAGCTCCTTCGAACATAATTCTCGAGGGACACAATCAGACATTTGTTAATTTAAACGAGAATATTGGCTCAATAGATTTCGTCAATATTTTAGGCACTGACAATCATGAAACCACCATAGGAATGGTTGAAAAGAAAAATTCAGAAATTATTTTTAAGCATGATTCACCGGACATTATACGTGGGTCATTCAGACAAGAGGGAGACTGGGCCTGTAACTCGTCAATAAATGCACTTTTTAGCTATTTGAATAAAAGTTGAAATCAAGATTTATCTCTTTTGAGCAGATGTTATTATATGTGTTATGTTGTTAGGCAACTCTGTTCAAGTTTATGATTTAATTAGACAAGGTATGTTGGGCGACCCCTGTATACATAGAAAATAAGCGTCAAAAGCGAGCAACAAGTCAAAAATCAATTACACTGCATAACCAAAACGTTTCAAATAAAAAGCTTCCACATTTTTGCCCCAATTGTTCATCAAATATCGTCATGGGTGGTTGAACAACGACTTAACTTTACAACAACATGGATTTTGACGTGTTTCTTTCTCTTGAAGTCGATTTTGAAAAACGTGAAGGGGTCGCCCAACATACCTTGT
Organism: Tigriopus japonicus; assembly: GCA_010645155.1. Taxonomy (NCBI): domain Eukaryota; kingdom Metazoa; phylum Arthropoda; class Copepoda; order Harpacticoida; family Harpacticidae; genus Tigriopus; species Tigriopus japonicus. Next base: position 6,520,058 of record CM021323.1, read on the forward strand.
CTAATTAAATCATAAACTTGAACAGAGTTGCCTAACAACATAACACATATAATAACATCTGCTCACAAGAGATAAATCTTGATTTCAACTTTTATTCAAATAGCTAAAAAGTGCACTGATTGGCGAGTTACAGGCCCAGTCTCCCTCTTGTCTGAATGACCCACGTATCAATTTTTAGCCCGTGACCTAATTAAGAGAACTCGATTATATTTGCGGCATTGTCTTTTCACCTCCAAACTGGTTTCAAATGTCTTTGGAACTTAAAAATGGCTTATCTTGCTCAATTGAGCGCCGTGTAAAATTTACTTTTTGAATGACTTTTTAACTCATGTTGTTTCTTTTTAGCCTAATCGTGAAGGCAAACTGCTGCTGACTTCTTCTGCATGGCGGATTCCATATTCGGGACTTTGGTCATTGGGAGAGTTCTTTGAGAATAAAATGCACTTCAACCACGACGAATATGTTGAGTTCTCTAATGTTCATCAAGATAAGGTAAGATATTGCTAATTTTCTTAATTTGCATATTGCATATTTTTTGCTAAAATCTTTGTTTAGCCGGATTAGGAGTTATTTTTTTTATCTATCAGGTTATTGGTACCAAAGGTGAAAAGGCCAAAATCTACGATATCAACACTCAAAAAGTCATCCTAGAATTGAATCCTGCCATATCAAACAACTATTCCATGAATCGTGCCACTTTTGATCCTTTTGACGATCTTATTCTCAATGATGGAGTTCTGTTTGATTCCCGGTAAGATCTGCAGCCTCAATTTGGCTACCTACCCAAAACTACTCTCACTATTTCTTACCGACAGGAGTGGAAAAGAGATTAGGAAATTGGACAAGCTCAACCAGACTCTTTCCGGAGTTTTCCATCCCAATGGATTAGAGATCATATCCAACACTGAAGTTTGGGATTTGAGAACCTTTCACCTTCTCAAGACTGTGCCAGGTCTGGATCAGTGCACGGTGAAGTTCTCCAATTCCGGAAACATCATCTATGCCGTAACCATGCAAGAGGAAGAGCCCGACGGCGAAGAGAAGTTCGAATCCGCATTCCGGACATTTGACGCCTCCGATTATTCCAGCATTGGTAAACTGATTGTCTATGTGAGCTTGCTGCGTGATTGAACGAGAGATTCTAAATTCCATCTTGGTTCCAGCTACGATTGAAACTCGTAGGGCCGTGGTTGATTTGGCCACATCCCATTTTGACCTTCAATTGGCCGTGGTGGAGAACTCGAATATTCCCACCCATGAGGAATCCGTGGTGAGATTGTATGATGTGGGCCAAATCAGATCCGAGGAGGACGAAGCCGAGGATGATGATAACGACGGGGATGAAGGCGAGGAGGATGACAGCGACGATGGCGAGGGTAAGCGAGCGCCACTTCTTTCGGAATGGCATGGAGTTGAAATGTGAATTGATATTGAATTACAGGGTTGGGTATAATTGCTGCTCGTGCAAGATTTCGATCATAAATTGACATTCTTATAAAAGTACTAATACTCATCAGCGGGATGTGCTTTCAAATGAAATCCAACTGATCATTCAAGTTTATAATAGAACTGGGAATCTTCGCAAGTCAACTCCAAAGTTCACATTATTTTTCGAAGGAGACCCAGTTGATTCAGTGGGAATTGACCAACATTTTTATTTTCAAGGCCACATCTGACTAATAAAATTAGAGCCAGTTACTGGAACCCACATATATGCTTGAGCCCAAAAACAGTTCATTAATCTTATTATAAAATTTGTTGGTTAGTAATCATTTTACCACCGAAAGTACCCAGACAAAAATTATTGTCTACCCTGTTTAATGTGCAATAAGGTCAAGAGAAGCAATCTTTCTCCGTTACATCTCACCTCTTGGGGAGGTGTTCAAATTCAAGTTTCAATAATATAATCAATCTCAAAAATTTCAACAACGCTTTTCCTTACACGGCAAAAGCTGGATGTATAAGCGCAACTTATTCAGTTGACTTTGTCAGGTATAACTTTGCAATGCAAGAAAATTTTGTTTGCCTAGATTTAGGCACTTTGACAAGGCTTTTAGATTTAAGTTATTGCTGATGGCCAGTATTCTTATATCCAGCTTTGGCTGTATTTGTCGTTGTCCCTGTATCTATACAGAGATCGATCTTTGCGTCTAAAAACTAGCCTCTGTATTCTATCTTTTCCCGTTTTCTTTTTGCATGTTAGTTTACGAGTGTAGATTCTAATTTTGATTTCCTCTTTTTCTCTGTCTCTCTCCTCCCTCCGTGCTTTTTTTCGTCCCCTGTTCGACTGACTTTGTGGCCATGAAGGAGGATTCAACTTCTTTACAGACGACGACGAGGATGATTACGACGATGACGAGGATGACGACGAGGATGACGATGATGAAGAAATGATCATGCTGGATGAAGATGATGACGGCGACGGAGATGAGGATAATGCAGGCTCTGAGGCTGGACCTCAAGAACCGCCTATAGAAGAGCAGGAAGTTGCCAACGGAGAAGGAGGTTGACAATCTGGATAGTCAAATCTTTCCGATGATTTAACTGAAATGATCTTTTTCTTTAGGAGATTTGGAGAATAACGAGGAGGTTGGGTCGGATGATGATGGATCTTGGGAGGATGTGGATGAGGAAGTAAGCATAGGTTGATCCACCCAGGAATGTTATCGCATTAACTTAATGGACAAACACATGAAGGCTTTCCCCGAAATTGAAATATGAACACTATTCTATACATACCAAATCCAAAGATATTAAATCTAGTGTTTTTGAGCCGAATGAAGAAAATTTATTGAAATGACTGAGCTTGAAGAAGAGCACTTTTGAAAAGTTGGCAGTGACGATGGGAGAAAGTCGCGATTTATCCTTGGCGGGGAGGAAGCTCCAAGCGGGATCCAACTGGGGGAACATCGCCAATGTATCCAGTAGCAGGAGGAGCGGGCGGAAGTGGAGCGTTGTACAGCGTATCCGGAGTTACTGGAGGACGAGTAGTTGTGGTTGTTGTGGTTGTTGTGGTTGTTGTTGTGGTGGTGGTAGTAGTAGTTGTTGTAGTAGAAGTGGTCGGACTTGGTGTGGTGGTAATAGCAGGTCCAGTTGTGGTTGTTGTAGTTGTGGTAGTGGTGGTAGTGGTAGTAGTTGTTGTAGTAGTGGTAGTGGTGGTGGTGGTTGTTGTTGTTGTGGTAGTTTGGGCATCGGATAAGGAACTCTGGTCTGTTTCGGGAGTTGGAGGTCTAGGAGGTGGTAATCTGGGACGGAAAGTCGAATTTAAATGAGGAACAATCGTACTTGACTCATTACTTACTAAATTGTTTCAAATGTTCAGCAGATAGGTTTACCTTGTTTTGTGGTAAATGAGGAGACTTAAAACTGACTGGTTAGTGTATGTTTGTTTAACGAGTTCATGCTCATGCTTTGACAAATTAAAGTACTTGACAAGTCTAAGGACCTTTGACAACTAGATGAAGAGTTTGGTTTCACACTTTTGGCTTTAATCTAATCCTCAAATCATCCTGCAAGTAGGTTATGGTTATTTGAATGAAGAAAATAAAATGTCTTGGTGTCCATGGAGTCGAATACCTTTGTTTCATTTGTATCAAAAGTTATTATTGGTGGAATAATGCGTAGTTTTAAATGTCTGATTCATCACACCTTGTTTTATAAAGTTGTGCGATAAATTAATGCAATGTAACAGTAATGATGCCTCGTTTGGTTTAATGCCCTCAAACGGGATAACAAGATGAAGTGGGAGCAAAAAAGTGGTGTTGTACGTTACGATTATTTACAAGTTTTTACAGAGCCGTTTCTTGAGTCTTCCTTGAATTGATTGAGAAAATGAAATGAGGATAAAACTTGAAACGGCTGGATCAAAAGTAACTTAACATGACCATAATCGATCCATGGGTAACTTCGTAGTCTTTTGTGAAGTTGGGTAAAAACCAGTCTGTCGGTCTGTATGCAAGAAATGATGGTCACAAGAAAGTGTCAACGGGTTTCTGAACTTATCAGACAGAATGAGAAAGTCGGAAGAACGTCCAAGAAAAAAAGCATTTTAGGTCGTTGGGGGTCAATTCCGAGGTATGTGGAGAAAAGAGGTCATAAATCACCGGGGTCAATGATCCTGGAAGTCGTTGTCTTAGCTTCTATAAGAATAGAGATGTGATTGAGTACAGTGTGTTTAAGAGTTGTCAGAGGGCGCCTCTGCTGTCGTTTGTTCCTCGCCAGAGGGTGGCAAGTCCGTAGAGGTTTCATCTGGGTCTCCATTTGAGTCGTTGTCGTCAGTGTTACTGGGTGTTGAGGAAGGATTAAAATTGCCTAACCCGGATTCCTCAGTGGGTGTGTAGCACCACTTCTTGATCACTGGCTTGTTGATCTTCCTGGGATTGCGTCGAGCACGAGCGCACACCTCCTTGGGAATGTCCACACAATTCTCCTTAGGTTTCAATCTACACAAAAGTTGCAATAGGTACAAACATTAGGACATTCAAACAAATAAAGCCGAGTTGCATTTGCGCTAAACTTACACTGGGATCAACTTGGTGACATGTTTGCAAACCTTTTGAGGGGTGAGATCGCAATTCTCCTTGGGAATTTCTTGAACAATCTGCAAGAAAAGATTTTTGTCTTCAATCCTTTCTATTAACTTGTTTTCTTCAAACCGAACGCACAGTTTTCATCTCCTCGCGACACTCTTCAGGTCCTGCCTCAATAGGGCAAGGTCCCGGTCCACAAACCTCTCGCGGAATTTTACGACACTAGACGGAAGACGGAGTTATTGCGTCAAATGAGTGATTCAAGTGTCGAACATATAAATGGTGATACCTGAGTTTCCGGCGTGTACTTCTTGACGCTCTTATTCTCCAATTCGCACACTTGCTTAGGCCATTTGTCGCATTGTTGTTCTGTTGTGTATCCCACGGTCACATCCCGACATTTTTCCACTTGCATGATTCGACAGGCGGGAACATCCTCCTCGATTTCGTGCTCGTGATAAGAGGTTTCGCACTCCGATTCGTACACGGTTTCACACACGTCAGGACCTAAACGCAATCATTTTTTTCTTTCATAGTTGATTATTTTATGATCATGTCGAACGAAAACCAGGATTTGGGTTCTGATAGATGAATTTCTGGCGTGAAAGCAAAGCAAAGTAAACTCTTCTTTCTTTTACGCTTCCTCTTGTTAAAAGCAAGAATATCAATCAAACGGGTCTTTATAATAATATATATTTATATATATTATTTATATATTTTTTGCATATTTATACGCCCTGACATGACCATGAGTCGCAATAAAACTTATTATTATTAATAATAGCGCGGATCAAAAGAGAGTGTGTATTAAATAGAGCCAATCAAAATAGCACCACTTCAAAATAGTGCCAAATCAAAATAGAGTCAAATAATAAGAGAGCTTGACATTTTAGAGCCAATCATAATAGTGTGAATTTATAAACCTTCTTTCAACTATGTAATTCTTGAGGCTAGGATGAATAATGAAGCTTTTAAATGTTCGAAAGGCTATTTTTGGGAAAATTGTTCCATAAATCTTAAAGAACTTTTCCTTCATAAAGGATGTATATCATATCAGGCATTGTGCCAACTGACTCAATCATCTCATCAATGCCTAGGCTCATCTGTGCCCAGGGGCACCAACAGGAAAATGTGAAAATTTTCAATTTCTGTTCACTAATACTTTGTGATTTTAAACTGTAAATTCAAAACCGAAAATTGTAGTGTTCATGATAGTTTTACAGGGTCTACCTACATGTTGGCTGCCGACCCTGTTGTCGGGATTTTTCACCACAAAAGGAGCTTTGTGAAAAAGACCTTTTCCTTGCCCTTTGGGTTTTTGTGAACTCATTGTTATGGAAGTGTGTTGATACGTCATGTATAAATAAATTTCTCCTCAGTTAAAATCATTGACTTCCATTAATACTAGACGGTGTGTAAGCCTAAAAATGTGTCTCCGGTCGCCAACTGTTGAGCGGACAAAAGTGCGGGAACATTTGAAATGAGTGACCAGGCAAATGACAACTATGAATTTGATGAATCAAAGGTGGAATTGAGTAATGGTTTTGGGTCATTTTTTGTCATTGCTAGTGGTCACTTTCTCGGAAGAACCAAAGACGTCACTAGGTGACCATACTTTTGATTTGAATACTTCAACTTGGCACTTTTTTGCCAATATATTGAATAAGTCATTGGTAGGAAGAACATAAATTTAAGCTTTTGCATTATGTAGGGTTAATCCAATGCATATATGGACAAAAACTAACTTGTGGCTTCAAGAACGATTTACAAAAAGTTGGTCTTGATGCACACGTTTGGTCACACTAACTGTCCGCTCAACAGTTGTGATGGCGACATTTTCCTCATAAATTCAACGCGTTCCGCCCCACTTGCCAAAACAGCCCGACTAAAGGTTGCACGCTATCTAGTGATTATAATTGATCTAAGGTTAAAATTGAGGAATTGAACGAACCCTATTTTCGCTCTAATTCAATACACTCTCTTTTGACCTGGCTCTAATTTGATTCGCTCTCTTATGAAGCGGCTCTATTTTGAGCCGGCGCTATTTTGTACACGCTCTCTTTTGATCCCCTCTAATTTCAGAGGATCCCCAATCAAGCTGCCTTTTGTTAATCTAAGTATCTGGTATTTGATTACCAAGAAGTTCACGTAAAGCAAAATAAATATTGGCCATCCGATCGTAAAAATTCAATTGAATACAGGAAGGTTGATCAATGTTCTTGCTCTATCGAACGTAAATGAAACAAAGTCACCTTTGAATTACTTTAGCGACAGAATTTCACCTTAGATTTGTATGTTTTATTGGAGCAGTTGTCGAAAAGAAATTGATAAAGCAGCTTTTGCCATAGTAACCTTGTTTGAAATCCTTTCAGTTTAGCACTCTACTTGATAAATTGAATGAACGAAAGGAAATCTCTCTCCATACCTGGCTTGTCACAATTTCGGACAAGTTTCTCGTTGCAAATCCTAACGGGCTCATCGAAAGCCACGTTCTTGTATTCAATGTAGCAGTTCTTGATGAAGTTCTCGTCACATTCCTCCTCTTGTTGGGGTTCATAATCGGTTGTGTAGGTGGTATGACATCTCTGATCATAGCTATGGTGACATTCGATCTCTTCATCGTAAACCAACTCCTCAACCATCATGACCTAAAAGAGTCAGAGCCTCACTTGATGAATAAGAAGATCTTTCTCTAAATGGGAAATGGTTGAAAACGCATGTGTCTTCAGGTTGTGAGAACTTCAAACCATCAGTCCCAAACTTTTTTTGTGGCCGAGTGACCCTCAATGTCAAAGAAAAATAAGCATCCATCACGTATTTTGGAGGGGCAAAAAACTAACTTCAATTACCCTTGAATTGCCCTCTGAATCTTCGTCCTCAAGCCTCGTTAAACCAATCAACACAAAGGCAATCAAGAGTTAATGAGTTAATTCGAGGAATGCGAATTAGCTCCAAACTGGATATCTAGATCAACTAAAGCACTTGATTTTTTTCTTCTTCTTCTTTGTTTATGGTTGATTTTATAATGGCGAATAGCGAACAACAGATCGTGAATTGAATTTAATTGCCGAAAGATCCATTGTAAAATGTTTCGGTGCAACAAAAAGTCAGTCGTTGAACGCCTTCCATCAAAGTACATTGGTAAGAAACCCCATTACGGGCAATTTTTGTTCATGCAAAACATGACATGGTAAGGACATTGTCGCATCAATAAAAGAGTTTGTTGGATGCCCACATTCACCTCAGAACAAATCATTTGCACGCTCAACAAATCATGGTTGTAAACGAGAAAAATGGGCCCTCTTAACAACTCATGTTCACCCTTGAAAGCACGTATCAAGAATATTGATCGAGACTTTGGTGAACCTGTCTTAAATTCTTTCAAGCCCCTCTAATGACTACGATTAGGAGGTCAATAGAGTCTAAAATATCATTGCTAATGTGGGAGACCACAAACGTAGAATTGTTCATGTCCATCTATAATGGGAGTATAATTCAACATTTTAAATATTTGTAACCTACGATGTTTCAAAATTAAGGCGGCATGCGTTGCACTTTATTTTGATAACTACATACAAGCATTATTTGAGGCAGTAAATCCGTTGTACCACAAAAGGGCGAGTTCGTTCACTCTATGCTCTCTTCAGTACATAAGTTTAAGAAGGCATAACTAAACACTCTGGCATTCGATTGAGCTAAAAATTGAAAAAATATGGAGTCTACTTAATCCAGCATTGTCTCACTTGCAGAAGAAATTAATTGATTCGTTCACACTCGAAATTATAATCTCATTGCTAGCCATCTACTCCAGAGAATTCACTACCTCTTAATTCAGGACATTCAAGTACAATGAGAATTTAAGCTAGATATATTTTCATTACCTTTTCGATGCATCTTTCGCCGGCAGCAGCAATCTCGCCAATTTCCAACGAGTTCTCTTGACTCGGTTGATTAGCCACTCCTTGTCTCGACACTTGGGCATCATTTTCATGCGCATGCTCCTCGTGCTCTGCAAGTAATAGAACACACATAAAATAAGACCCGCTTTCTTTGGAAACAACTCCTCTAGTCTTACTCTGATGGGACTCGTCATGCTCGTGGTGATGGGCGTGCTCGTGATGGGCGTGAAGGTCAACATCGTCTCTCAAATTGGCTTTGAAAGGGAAGGTATTGACCAAGGTCCGACCCTCTCTGGGAAGGGCGGGCACAAAAGGAAACCCTAAAATCGAGAGGGGCGGGGCACCGTTGGGAATGGCCTCAAGTGACGTCACCGATAGACAAACCTATTTGAGGAGAAGAAATATTTAATAGTAAATAGGATGAGAATGAAAAGAGGAAGTACAGGCAGGTCATCCGTTTTGACGGGAATGATCAATCACATTTTCCCAATGCGTGAAGTTGAGTTAGCGTTTTGACAAAAGACTTACATCGCCCTTGAGATCTTGAAAGATATTGATTGCTCATGACCACCCAGATGATGAGGGCCTCCTTCAACTTGTTGGGGAATAAGTGCTTTCAACTTAGATACGGTTTTGCTGCCCTATGAATGAGTTTTTTTTAAATACGGCAAAAAATCCTTGTATAGATAGAGAGGGTAACAGGTGAGGATGAGCCAGGTTTTCTGAAGCTTTTGTTGGACGCCCCCTAAATAACCAGAAGTGGCTATGATAATCATCCTTTGACTCGTACGACGCGCTTGCTTCATCACATTACTGCCTATAAATTCAGGTAGGGTCTGTAAAATCGTACGTAGGTGGTTTGGTGTAGTTCAACGTAGGCTCATCTTCTTTCGTTCGTACGTATGTTGACTAGGTTCGTTCATTTGTCGTCGAGCCTCCCTCCAAAAACTTGACGACCATCTTTGAAAGATGTTCATGGTCAAGGTGAACAAACAGGGCTTGAGGCTCTTGAAATGATCAAGAACGCTCACTCATCTAGCTTGACCTAGGATGAGATCGCTATGATGAGATCCGAACAAATTGTCCTGAGGATTGACGACTTCAAAGCAATGGGATCGATTGGATGAGCCCAAGAACAGTCTGGAGATGTCAATCTACTTGTCAAATGACTTGTCTAAAACAAACGATTTTTTTCCGAAAAAGTGATAACACCAGAATCTTTTTCAGGACTCTTTCGTTTTAGTTGTTCACTTCCGATAGTTGAAGTTGAGATTCATATCTAGGTTTTCTTTGTTGCTTAATCGAGTCTGGCGAAATCCTGTGTATTTTTGTTTAAATATAGTCCATTCAAAATAAGCTATAGTTCTGCTGCAGCAGGAAAATTTGGCCGTCAGCAAAATATTTAGGGCTGGAAGTTATTGCACTGTATAGTACATGCTTGAGTAATGGATTACAAATTAATTTCCGATCTATGATTTGTATCCATAAAACTCATATTCATCTAGAAAACAATGGATAAGTTTGAATCCTTTTACGTTATTTATAAGAAATTCTCCCTTTGGCAATCTGAAACACTAAGGAATATTTTTAGAAGTAGATTTGAAATTTCTCCAATCAAGTTTTGTTCAATATGTGCGATTTCATTTAAACCACCTCTTTGTTTGTCTTTAAATAAAATTTCAAGAAGAAAAATGATCTCAAACTATATAATTTGAAATATAAATATTGCCGAAGGAATCACGAGTAAATTGTTTTCTCTGTTTCGAAAGTACAAAAGAGCAGGGATGGCTTCTTTCAAATTGCTGTCCAATTTTGGACAACAGCAAAACCTTCAAAAAAGAGACCCCTTAGGCGGCACCAACAGCAACCCACAACATGAATTATTAGAAAGATTGTCAATGAGAACCCTTGGTAATAAAAACATAAAAAATGATCACAAACCTCCATCTAGTCAGCTATAAATCAGTGCGTGCGTCCAATCATCAACGAGAGACTTCGGAGAGCTCCAACCCTCTTGTGTACGTATTCCCGACATTCCTATCTTCAAGTGGCTATCAAGCTCTTTCTTTCTTTTTGGCTTTTTCCATCCAACTTGCCCGAGTTTCAAGGTTCTAAGTTGGTTGACGCCACAACCATCTTGGCAATGACGGTGAAGTCCCCTTCGACCTCTTGAAACTCCAACAACCATCATGGTTTGAACAGCCGACAGAGCGGATACAACAGGCAATAATTACGTGTATCATGGACGTAGGTATATAATCTGGTCATTGACTCTTCTATTCGGAGCTTGAGAAATTCTCCAGACTGAGTCATGTCCCATATCCGAAATTTGTATTGGTGGGGCGTGTGAAGACTCGGAATCGGCCTAGTTCTGAGAATGAGCCTCGTGAAGAATCGTGTTCAAGTCTCGACATGGAATCATTTATTTATGGTGTTATTATTCGATCAATTTGCGGCGGAGTTAGGGAGTTCTTAATAATGCATAGGATGACGTCCAATTTTAGATGACCGAGAAGCGGTCTTTGATAATTCAGAGGCTTTGCAGAGATGGATGGCATTTCATCAAATATCAAGACTTCCCTTGATACGTGACAGTGTGACAGCAGTCAAATTTAGAGGACAATCACTGTCAAATTAGGTCGAAACACGACAGAACTCAATCTGCGTAGGGATTCGCTCAACTTCAGTTGATGAGTCAGTCGTCTTGATGTGAAAAAGAGTACAATTGTCATTACAAATGTTTGTTAATGCCCGGGATGTTGCTTTTTAGAAGGGAGGGGGATGAAACGTGAGGTTGAAAAAGAGGAGAAAATTGACGAAACTCACATTGAGACGCCCGAAATTGGAAGTCCCGTTGCCAAGACTCTGCTTTATAGCCGGATAATTTCCGACTTCCTGACCGCAATTCGATGTAAAATGGTTTGGCTACACCCGAATTGCATACATTTTCTCTCCTATCGTATTTGTTAGATTTTCGTGTCGTATAAATTGGCCATTTTCAGTCGTTTTTACCCTATCGTTATAGCTTCTGAAGGTATTAGCAAAATTTCAATGGTAATGAAAGCTCTAATCTTAACTTATTGTTGGGGCAATCTGCATAAGTAAAACAGAAGAGAATCCAAATCCGATCGATCTTAGTTTTACGTTTTATGTGGACGATAAGATTTAAGTTCCCGTCACCTGCAGAACAAAGGAAAATGACGAAGAGTTCCCCTTGAGATTTTCGGTTATTCAGGGACAATATCGTTAGAAAAGGAATATGGTCGTCAAAAAGTGTCGAATAACTTTGAACAACCTTGGCCCAAAATTGGGTGAATGCCAAAATATTCAGCCATCTTATGGGATGCAACTGTTTAATGATATAATCTGAGCTCTTATTAGGACAGCAAGTCGGAATAAATCCTTCCTGCTTCTTTAGTATTATGCATACAATTCTTAAAAATGGTTTAAAACCATTTTTGACTTTATAAATCTATGGGATAATAAACTTATCCCATTCTACGGAATGCTTTTCTTTTTATAAAGCAGGAAAACAATCTTATTCCAATTACTTATTTTTATTTGAAACCAAGGCCGAATAGTTCAGACTAAATGCGAGGCAAAGTGTTGCAGGTTTTACTTTTGGCAACCACTCCAAGGCACAAGATAGATCCTTCTTAAAGGCAAATGAAATATACTCTCAAGAATATTTTTGATGCTTTTATTATAGTTGATCTACCAAAGATTCAAAAAGTTGGTGTGGCAGATAGGGACAACTCTTGAATGAAGAAGTGTTGATCAGGAATGATTTATCAAAAAATGATCAGCTTAGTCTGAAAAACCATTAGGGGCTCAGCTCTTGTATATTCATTAAAATCTGTTTATGGCATTAAGTTAAACAGTACTCTATAGATTTAAGTTTGAAATTAAATAGCTGCTGTAGACTTGGGAGAAAAACATTGCAGTAATTTGGCCTTTTGCTAAAAAAAGCAAGCACCACAAAATTTACAAGACTTTAAAAAAAATCTTCTTAGCACTATTGAACAAACTGAGTTCAACACTGTGGACAGATTCCTCCCAAATATCTGTGTCGAACAAACTTACCATCAGAATTCCTGCGATGGCCTTCATGGTGAGAGGCCGCTTTTGACTTCCTGGTTGGGTTTAAATGGCACTTGAACAAAAGACTCTCCTCTTTGGCTCAATTGTCTTTTTACTAATTATTGATCTGGAATTTCAAAAAGTCGCCTAGCCCCCAATAAACTGCTTTCTTCTTCTGTTCGAAAGTAGAGAGAAAGAAAGAGTAGTAATTGTGGCCACTGCGACAACTCAAACACGACTGAAACTCTCAGAGATCCATTGGGACCACGTTAAGTCAGGTTCGGTCACAAGAACCATGACACACACACACACGCATGCAATCACCTTGGAGTGTTTACTAGCTAGCATTTGCAAGAAGTGGTACCACCACATGCTGCTGTTGCCCATGATGTTCGTTCAAATCACCGCAAGGTAAAGAGGATCCATCCTCAACAGGGTGATCCATCGGTCACCTCAACTCGCTACCCTCGAAAGACGAGCTCAACCATAGACGAAGAAAGAAGCTTCCTGTAGCGCTGTTTGTGCATACATACATACATGGATGCCCGAGGAAAGTAGGTTCTTACGTCCATGAAGATTCATTCCCCAATCCGTCCGTCCGTCCGTCCGTCGGTTCGTCCATTTCTGGGTAGGTGGGTTGGGGGCTTCTCCTGTCATTCTCGGTTGAGCTCTTGGCTTTTGACGTCCAAATGGAGGCACATCCTCACGTACATACGTACAGAGATTTAAGCAACGCAATAGCAACACAACCACCGGTGTTTGACGCCAGGTTTTCGAACCTTCGGGGCAAACCATGGGTACGAGATGGGCACTGACCCGCTCGTTCTTGGGCAAATTAACGGTAAATTATGATATTAAGAGAGATTAATGAGTTGCGGCCGGGGGAGCATGCATATCCAAAAGCTTTTTTAGATGAGTTTCTCCACCGAGAAAGCCACCGATCCATCTAATGAGGGGAGTGAGAGATACCGGGAGATTGAGACAAACACCCTAAGGGGTCGATGGGAATGTTGGCTGCATATCGCTCAGTGACATTGAGATGTGCAAGACTTGACAGTCAAAGAGAAACCAAGAGTAATCATCTCGCAAAACAATGGTAAGATGAATGTGCTCTCCACCGAATTACAGTTAGATTCCTTTCTCCATGCATCCCGAATCGACTGGAAAGCCACAGAGACAGATAGGGCGGAACACCGGCCAATTACATGCTAAAACAGATTCCACTTATGGCATCCAAAAAAAGGTTGGGTGAGGAGCCGCATATTTGATGTCAGTCATCTTTGGTGACAGTTGACAAGTCAACCAGAACTCGTAATTGACGATCAAAGGTTCGTCTCTGAGAAATTGATAGCCCACGGAGAGAAGTTGTTATTGGCTTTCGGTAATGGATTGGGCGGAGAACGATGCCGTTGGAGTTTGATGGTTGCAACAGTGCAAACACACCCACATTCTATCTCTATCTGGAGTATGGGATGGTGGAAAGAAAACCATAAACCTGCCTCTTAGGGCCTCATCCATCGGTTGGCTCGCGGCTTTCTCGGCTATCTCAATTACTCTTGGGCCTGATGTGAATCGTAAATTACGGGGAAGACGAAGGAAGATGAGAGGCGGGATCGGGTTTTTTTCTTTTTCAATGAACTCTCAGATCACAAGCGAAAGAGACGAAAAGAAAACGAGAGAGACAAGGGGTCGTTGTTTGATACGATATCAGAGACAGTTTTAGACGAGACATGCCTTGTAATCTTCGTCACTTGATTACTCGCGTTTAGTATATGGCCGAGGACAAATTTGTTGGAAGATGATTTATTGCGCGTGCGAAAAGTAGTTACAAAATAATAAAGCCGAGGTAGTATGTTTTACTTTACTTTAAATCTTGATGTTTAACTACAAACAGCCGAAGGATTTTGCTAACTTTTGGTCATACGATTGGATCAAGGAAAAATTGCAGCCATTTCTCAAATTTAAAAATACTTTTATCTATATTCATGACCGAACAATGGAATACATAAATGTATACTAGGGAAGAAATAAATGTTTAACTTAATCTTTGGTTTTGAATTCTGTTTGAAATGACTCACTAATTTTCCAAATTCAAGGGATTGGCAACAAAGTCATCTGTGCTATTGCTGGCAAAGAAAACTGCTGCTTTTAGTTTTCACACTTTGCATGTATAAAGTAATGGAAAGCGTGATAAACAAATACATTACAAAACATAACACATTCAAATTTTGCAGTACCTACTGCAAAATTCCTACTCAGTGAGAAACGGAATGAAGGATTAGGGGAACGTTTTACTGCTGCCCAAAAAAGCTCCCTAAACCATATTCTGTTGCATTTTTTCTAATATGAGACTGGTTGAAATAAAATGTAGGTATAAAAGACGACAGGCTTCTCTAGCCATCTCTTTGACTTTGATGAACCAGAATAATGCGTTGTTGCGTGAGATAAGTTCTACTCCAGATGGGGACTCAATGTGGCATCCAACTTACTTTTAATGGCCCCTCAGTAGTGAATCCACTTTTTAGCTGCCTTTTTACTGACCACGAAATTTTGATAAAAGCCCTACTTAAAAAGATCCAGCTCTTTAGAATCGATCAACGATTCATTACTACATAAAGCCAGGCGAAATGCTTCAAATTGAGTCGCACATTACTTCAAATGCATTTCATGGGCTTGACTGATAACAAATGAGAGTTATGCTTTCTAGGCTTTGTGCATTGAAAGAAAATTCGAGGCGAGAATAGGCATTCTTTCAAACAGAACGAGTTCTTTTCGCATTCGATCCGAAAGAAAAAGCCTCATCATGCAACTCCTTGGCTCTCTCATCTTGGTGTTTCTAGGCCTATGTTTTGCTCCGTAGGATGTCATGTTATACCCCATGTATCGAATGGGTCAAAGACCTGGTTAACTTACAGTGTTATCGGCGTTTGCATAGTACAGGGATTTGAAAAGTGTTCAAGATCTTCGGAAACGATGCGCCTTGCCGAATTTATTCTTTACATTAAGGAACTCACATTTCCCCGTTGGATGGAGTTTGAATCCCTGCCAACAAAATCCATTGAAACTTGGCCATATTTGGTCACATGCTACTATGGCTGGATTAATTAGGCAGAAGTCATCGTCGTACCAATCAACCAATAATCGTTTTGACTTCCTCCTACCTAAAATGACAAACTATCTTGTTTGAAGTTTGAGTCGTGGATTCTCCAGAGCTATAAAACGAGAAGTCTGGACGATTTCCATATCACTTTTTGCTCAAGATCAAGAATTTGCTAAGATGTGGATAAACAAGATGACCTTCAGGATTAGACTTTTAATATTTATGATCCACAACTTGCGTGGGTACAAAGCAACTAGTGGTTACAAGACGAAGAATGAAGAAGAAACACATAATCGTTATTTACCAAATCCATTTTGAGCTTGGGGAAATATAAAAAGAGTTCATATTGAAAGGCCTTTATAAATCAATAGACTCGTTTTTACGGAGCTCTTTTTCATGAGGTCGTTCTTTGAGTGTGACGCGGAAAAAAGGCGGAAAATATTGAAGTAATTAATCATTCAAGTGGTATTCATGCACAAAAAAGTGTCCACAATCTCAAGAATGTTGTACTTTGAATTGTTGGTCATTTACTGTCGAGTTTGATCATGGTGAATGAACATCTTTAAGTGTTATCTCAAAGGTTACAAGCAATAAAAAGTTTCTCCGAGTTCTTTCGAAGGCTTCCAGGTCATTTTTTCTTATCAATGAACTTCATGGTTAAGATGGTAATCTTCCCATTTCCAAGTAGACTTTAATTAATTAACCAATATTTCAATGTTTTTACCTTCACTTGAAGAAAAAAAGTCATAAATCAACATGTCGGTTTCTTTATTACGATTATGGAGCACCTAACTCATTGTTTATGGGCAATCGGACAGGAAACTACTCTTTCCATGAGGCCCTTTCAATGAACCTCTTCAACACAATAAAAAGGTATTGTCTTCCCAGGAAGAAACGGTCTCTGTCAGACTTTCCTTTAGGTCAGCCCAAATTTCACAGATCAATGAACTTGATTCATGGCCAGCAAGCAACGCCATAACGACAATCATCTATCTCTCAGTTGTTGTACCTATGTAGTATGTGCCGAATGTAGCTAGTGGTCTTTTAACCCAATGGTGGTTGTGATATGCAGGTCCATCTAAAACAACACCGCAATGCTACATACTACCTACATACGTACTAGATCGTCTTTAAAGCAGACCCTTTGGTGAGTTTGGAAGACAGATTTTGCTGTACATATGGTACAAAGTCGTGCTCGTGGATGACCAACCATTTATGGTTGTGGAATTTTGTTTCCTCCTCTTATTGTGAGTCCGTGTTGCATTGGAAAAAGCTCATGTAGTCAAGTCTGAATAAATTATTTTCCAAATGGTTCACTCTGAAGAAATCGTGCCCTCTGTTTTTCATAAAAGAGTGTTTGAACATGTTTTTCCCGGTTTTGAGAGATTGAAGGGATGCTTTGGTTTCAAAACAAGATGAATCTTTGATGGCTCAAACCAAGTGGAAACCATTGTTTTCGTTCTTTTGACTCAGTTTTAGCCATCGGTTCCAATATGACGGTCCAACATGACTCTCGAAAGAGGTTTCCCTGCCTCCTGGCCTTGTTCCAGATCATAATCGTTTTAGGCTTTGCTTTTCTGGCCGAATATGACCCGGAATCTGCCCAACCAGGAACATCTGACAATGCCAAACTCAGTGAACTTGATCAACAATACCCAAGTAAACCAGTTGTTTAATTCTGTTCTTCTTCATGGCTGCTGTTTTTGTTGTTATTTCGGTCATCGATCTCGGTCAGGATGTCAATTTTGTCCACTGTGCTCTTTCAGTGGCCGTGGATATTCAAATGATGCTTTTCGTGGGATTCGGATTCCTCATGACATTCCTGAAGCATTCCGGCTATTCTGCGTTGGTTCTAACCATGACCATAATTGTGACATCGGTGGAATGGTTCATTCTTCTTTTAGGCCTGACCAGACTCAACCAACAACAAACCACTTTTGGGATTGCGTGGTCAGAGTAAGAAGTTTCAGACACTCGGGAACGAGAAACAAAAACACGTGGAATCCTTTCTCACCTCTTAATTAGTTAGTTGTAGCGAAGGTAGAAACACATCCCTACAATCCGATTGAGATCATCCCAATCCAGTTTAATTGTGAAGGCCAATGGAAAGTTAAGAGTTTCTTAGTATTTGATCACATTTTTGACCATGTTCTGTGTAATACCAGAAATGGTTCGTTTGAATTCTTACATATTTCAGTGTGGTTGACGGATCGTTGGCTTCAGCCACCATTTTGATTTCCTTTGGAGCAGTCATTGGTAAAATATCTCCTCTTCAATGTTTGGTGATGGTAATTCTTGAAACCCCACTCTATTTGGCCAATCTTCACATTGGTTATTCAATGTTTCATGCCCTTGATGCAGGTAACAGAACCCGTCAATGTCAATAAGAAGAGTAAGGTAAATAAATTGACCGTCTCTGAAACTGTTCGCAGGTGGAACCATTTTTATTCACGCCTTTGGTGCCTATTTTGGTTTGGGAATAAGTTTTGCGCTTCGAGCTCAAGATGTGAAGGCCTCGTTGCAACGACAGACGAGTTCAATCATGTCTGACCACTTTTCATTTCTTGGAACGATGATTCTATGGGTTTACTGGCCCAGTTTCAACGCTTACGTTCTCCATGGAGATGAGAAACAAAGGGCATACATTAACACATATCTTTCCATGTGCTCTTCGACGATCACCACGCTTATTGCTTCATCTGTTTGCGGAGAGTAAGGGGTGTTTGAATGAGTGAATCAAGGGCATCTAGAATTTGCTGGACTGCTCACACCCGACCAACATCGAGTAGATTGACAACACAGAAAATCAGGAAAAGCCCCGTTTTTCCCTTTTTCCTGCGTACTAAATCAACTAGATCTTGGTCGCCGTGTTCAATCCAGTAAACTCTAGACATCCTTGATTTAAAAAATGAATGGAGATGCCCATTATTAGCAAAATTAGATGATTTTCATTTAAGCTTGGTTGAGTTTGCACAGGTTCATCTTCATGGGACAGCCACTAGGAATCAACGCGAATCATGTTCAGGATGCGTTCACAGTTTAAATCTAAACTCAAAGTTTTTAACAAGTTGCCAAATTTTATTCAAATTGAAAATGGCTGTAAAACTGTTTTTCCGTTGGCATCGTCGGTTCATATCCAAGTTCGAGCTACCCAAACATACTCTTTATATTCATGTTAAAATTCATGCCCAAAATTTTAAAAAACATCAAGTTTTATAGAGCCTGAAGTAATGCTCATTATCTTCTTCGGTCAAACTTTTCTGCTGAAGTCTAAGGTCAATTTTAATGGCCACCCCGTTTGATCCATTTTCTTTAAACGCTGGGAAAACCACACTAAAATCTAGCGTGCCAAAATGCAACAGCTTACTAGTTATCTCAAAACTAAGATCGAAAAAAATGAATCAAAAGTGAATGAAATTTGAACCTATGATTATTTTTGAGCCATATATTTAAGACTAGTGACTTCAGGAACTTATCACGGAGTAGTCGGAAAAATCAGTTTTCGGTTTTTTTTCCAATTAAGAGAGAAGAGATTTACTCCGAGTGACGTGCAAAATGCTTCTTTGGCTGGAGGTGTGATTGTGGGAGCTGTGGCCAATATGATGTTAACTCCATTTGGAGCCCTCATTGCAGGAGGTCTGGCTGGGCTTTTATCTACCTTTGGCTACCAAGTTCTGCAAGTTCGTAGTATTATCAAAGCTAAGATGTTTCATCCATTGAGTTTTAGATTGGTTTTTGTTTCAGGATAAAGTGTCGAACATGGGCATTCACGATACTTGTGGAGTGCATAATCTTCATGGGCTACCTGGTCTATTTGGCGGGCTTTTGTCGGTTCTTTTAGCGGGAATCGCAACCAAAACCAAGTATAATGAAGGGTGAGAGGTCTTATTACTTAATATCGAAAACCTGCTCGTAAAATGAAAGGTTCGTTGCCTTCTTTTATTAGCCTTTATGACGTGTTCCCACCATTGGCGCCATCAAATATGTCTTCAGAAATGTTCTTGGAGCTACAAATCCATGACGACTCATTGAAAGAAGGATTGGGTCGGACTTCTTGGGAGCAAGGGCTTTTTCAGGGTATTTCGCTTATGGTCACACTGATTATCGCGGGTTTTGGGGGTATTTTAACCGGATATGCCATGCCTTTTTTAATGGGAATATTTCGGACGAGGATTTGTTCGACGATGAAATCTTCTTTGATATGCCCGACAAGGATGAATACGTTCAAGCCTTTATGAAACGGTCCAATTCGGTAAGGTGACACTTTTTCAAAGGCTTGCCTTTAATGAAATCCATCAATTTATTCCAGACTGGAGTGATCTCGCCCCAAATTTTGGTGAATGGGAAAAACCCACCACCTCAAACCGATCTTAGAATCATTGGGCCTCAAACTGATCACCATGACACCCCAATGTTTACTGACTTGGATGAGCCACGAAACCGATTAAATCGCTCAAATCGCTCATCCTCTGAATCAACGGTGGTGACTTTTGTTCCCTTAGAGAGAGGAATATCTAACTTCAATTCAAGGCCTAATTCAAGTTTAGGGTTGAAAACGCAAGAAGAAGAAAACGTCAATGAATGGACTAGAGATGGTCGACGAAATACCACGCCTTGTTAAATGAGAATTCAATCCAATCTACTTTTCCATTTGCTCTCCCAAATTTATCACCTCGTCAAACACACGACCAAATCAAGAACTTGTTAGCACTTTCAGTCAGGCGAGCAAATAAGTGCCAACTTATCAATCCGGTTTAGTAGCACCCTGGTCCAATGCATCTTTTTGCCAATCTATGCAAAGCCTCACGCAAAATGACAGGAAGTCATAATATTATGAGATTGGATTCAATTTCGATTCGAAAGAAATCAGAATCATATCAGTTAGCTACTCTCCAATCCACCTTCATAAGTACCTCTCTGGTTTTGAAAGTTGGCTGACTGAGCCAAGAAAATTGATGAACTCATTGTTTGCAAAAGAATGAAACGTCAGAATGTGGATGGACAAGCCTCACACAGTCTACATACTACACGTACTCCATTGGATGGCTGGGTTGAGATTGGGAGGAGATATCGTGGGTTGTGCGGGTGTCCCTTGGAGCCGTCATTTGCAAAGGGTTCACCAACCTCTGTTGGTTGGATCTGATGAAAAACTACGGGAGACATCATTTTTTCCTCGTCAATCCGTCGAGAAAACATTTTGCTTTTTGCTTTTCGAACTGGATGGAGAGAAGACACAAGAACCCACCTTTCTAGGTTCTTGTTGTTTCCAAACGTCAATCACTGTTGATATCACATTCCACTTTGGTTTATTTACTGTACAAAAAAGTAGACAAAACGTGGTCCTGCACACGCAATTTGGGATCAGTTTCCATCACTTTGAGAAGAACGGAATTTCCAATGGTTTCCACACCCCAAAAAAATAGGGCAACCTTTTTTGAAGACATTGAGAAATCATGTATAGAATTACAAGTCAGAGTTATGAACAGATATGAAATGAAGTCAAAGACCTTTTTTAGATTGAGAGGTTGAGAGATTCGGGGAATAAACTTGTGTCGCGGTTTGGGACCTTAGATACTTTGTTTAGGGTCCATTTTGTGGATTAGCGTAGTTTTATGCAATGAAAGAGGTTCAAAATTCGATTTTGTTTCCTGGAATTTGTCAAAGATGCTTTTAAACGTAAATTTATACCCACAAACAGAGAATCATTCTGACACCAGTCTTGATATTGCAAAGGGTAGAAAATTGGTTGGGTGATGCTTGAAACTTCAAAAAAAAATGCAGAGTTGTCAATTTACAAAAACATACACGTATTTAAAATTGGAGTTACTGAATAGCACTCCTAATATTACTCCACTGATCTTAGAATGTTACCTGCCGTTTATCCGATCTTTCACTGAAAAGGGAAATAAATTTAAGTGGGGAAAAAATCATCAATGAATGGCCATCAAAAAAGTACACATTGCGGTAGCAAAAACATTTTTTTAGGTGGGGGTGACACTGTTTTGTTTACAGGGATCCATTCCCTGTAAACAAATAAATCATAAATAGGGTTCATACAATTGACATTTTTACGAAATGTGTCTGCTAACTATTAAAACTTGCTAAAAAAATCACACTTTACATCATTTTTCCTTCTTTGCCTTCTCAACAAATCCTTAGAACCTTAGGAATGACGCAAAACATGGAACAACAAAGAAAGATCGCAACAGCACTCATTTAGTTCATCCAGATAATTGCTCATTTGTTTTCCATCTGGCATCAGATTTTACGGCATAGATAAGAGGAGCTCATTCGTTGATGACCAAAACAAGAGAGAAATGCAGTGTCAAACCAATGCCTTTTTCGTTCTCGGTGCCCTCTTGGCATTTATCTAATTAAAAATGAATTGGAAAACACCAAAAGATCTTTTTTTTTTCTTGACTTTTCTCACACTAAAAAAACACTGTTTTTAAACAATCAGGAATAAAAAAAAGCACTTCCCAATTGACTTTCCGGAACAACACAAGCTGCAAACTAAAATTTGATTGGGAATGATTGAGGAAACAAACATGGACAAAGCTGGCCACATTTGATATTTAAGCAATCAAAACTCCCGGTTTTGGAATCAAAATGGTAAAAGTTCTCATGAAAAATCAGTTAATGATAGCTACGAGCAATTGCATTCGAGTGGAAATGAGTGGCATGCTCCCTCAGGAAACGTTTCATGCCACATTTTCCAAATCCAATCGCTCTTGCGTCGATTCGGTTCATCTCGTTCTTCTTCGTTTTTCGTCTCACTACCTCTCGTACAACTCGCTTCACCCTGACTTGGCAAACTTAGACAAATATCATCTTCTACCTGCCTTCACATCCTCAACTACCAACTCTCTTTCAAAGATGAAGAGGATCCTTTGGAGCGAGCCCAAAGTGATCTCTCCCTCTCTTTTTCGTTTGCACAAGCACAGATTCAACTGGACTTTTGAGCAAATTGGACACCTCTCCAAAGACGCAGGTCTTTCAGACGTTGGATTGAGTCGGCGTGAGGGACGACCAAACCCTTTGGTGGACAGACGACAACCACAACAACCATGTGAAGCCAGAGTGAGTCAGGTACGTACCTTCACCTACATTGCTCGACTTGCAAGTCCGAAATGGTTCTTGTTTTAGATGATGAACATGGTGTTTCAGTGATGTCAGCCTGGTTTGTGGCTTGTCCGTTGAAGGTTTGATAGTGTGGTCAGCGAGACAAGACAACGACGAAAAAGAAGGCGGAAAAAAGATAATGGTTATGATGATGATATGCTTGATGAAGTGGTAATCATCTCAGGTGTTGCCTTCTATGCACATGAATGTGCCAAAATGTAGCGGTTCTTCGATGGTCTGTCTAAGCGAAGAAACCATTTCGAAGTCAGTCATCCGAGTGGGAGGGAGGAAACAGAGCTCTTCCACATTCCTTCCAAATGTGTTGGAGACACCTTGTCGAAAGTGATAATGAACGTGTAAAAGTCAGAACAGAACACCATCATGAATCCCATCCCTGAAGAGTCCATTTCCAGTGTGGGATCAAGATCCGGTGGCGGAGCTTGGCGACACAATGTCAAAAGTGAATCATCTTCGCCTTCACCAAGTTCGTCATCGTCCAGATCATCAACGTCGGTGGGATCTGGTTCCGGATATGAGTCCGACTGGGAGAGGGAAGTATCCGAGGATGGAAGTGTGTTCTTTGTGGTTCCTAGCTTGCCCCAAGAGACTCCTCAAGTTCCAGAGAAGGACCCTGATACGACGTGGCCAAAAGATTCCGTGGATAAATCGGTGAAGAAAACGGGAAAGTTGTCTCGCCTTGTTCGTAGACGAGAGAGTAAACGAGATCGCTCTGCGTTCCCAAATCAAGAGGGCCCAAAAATGGTCGCCAATCATGCTCAGCTGCAACACGAGTCTAGTGATAATGATAGCACAACCTATTATGGACAACTCAAAACCTTCGAATCGGTGTTTGAGGGATCCAATCCGGTGGAAATGCACGAGGTCACTCTTCGGATCAAAGGTCGGAAATCTGTTCAACCTGGTCAAAGTCTAATGGAAAATATGATGGGCATCATCCCAGTCAGACATGGATCAGAACCTCAACATTTGAATAATGTCGTGGTGGCTGGATACATCACAGATGGGCCTGCCATTAAGATAAGCGATAAACTGCAAATTGGCGACATCATTCGCCTGGTCGATGGTCAGCAAATCAATCTCTCCACCATAGAGCAAATGCTCTCCACTTATAGTTCCTCGACCAAGATCAAGATGACCATACAAAGACCAACTCGAATCTTTCCGACGGATAATTCGAGTTCTTTAGACGACTCCAGTACGGAAAATTACCAAACACCCACGAACATTTCCAACCTTTTCGATGGAAACGCTCCATCGCCCGGTGAAGTTGAGGGAATCTTGAAAAAACTGCCATTTGTTGGACTTTATCTAACTCGAACAGGAATCACCGAATCGTCACCAGAAATGGCCGATGTGTTGTTCCAGTTTCCTTTGAACTCAATCGGGGAACATTCCGCTCGTCTCATCAAAGCCCGTGGGATGTTCGTCACTTTGTGCCAAGCTTTACCCGACATCACAAGCTCCAAACCAATAGTCTCCACGGTTGTTCTCGAAGATCAGTTAGTCCACATTGGATTCGCTGAGGAACGGGAAGATACCCTTCTTTTGGCATTCCCTGCCAGTAAATGTTCCTCGAAGATCGTTTGTCAGATTGTCAGAGATGTCGTGCGACTCCTTCGCCTTCGATATCAAACTCTTTCCAATGCATTTCATCCCAAAAACCACACCGAGATCACTCAATTCTTCGCTGTCCTCTTCTTGGACGAGCTACTGAACCTCAGTTCGCTTAATCGGGCCTCTTTTGACCTTTCAACCGTATTCAGGGCTCATGAGGCCAAGTTTGATCAGAACCTTCCGGCCTCACAATGGTTATACTTGCCAGAAGAAATCAAATTCCAGGTGGATGATGCCATGAACCAATTCGAGTCTAGTGATTTCCAAGATTTCAATGACGATTTCTATGACCTTCCACGGGAGTTTAATATACTGGGTTCGTGCCTTTTTCATAGAGGACACCTTCTCGCTTCTCATTTGCCTCGTGATGACATGGTGGACATCCTTCTTTGGTGTCGGTTCAAGAAACTTCTTGGGTTGACCCAGTTGAGTCGGGTGCACCAAATTGTCTCATGGCATGAGGTTTTCGTCACTCGGCAGAGTTTTAAAACCACCAAATTGCTTGGGTAAGCCAAGATACATCCTAACCGATTTCCATCTTTTTCAAACAAGTTTTGTTCCAGGCCACTTGATTACGACGAATCCATGGATCGAACTTTCTTATTGGTCGTGGGTCTTGGTCATCAGCTCCTTGGGGCTATTTTTTCTATCGGTGGATGCTCAGGAGACCCTGTGGGACCAGTAAAACCTGATCCATTCTATGTGGATCAAGCCATGAATACTTTGGATCATTTAGAGGAAATGGGCATTCCAATGGTTTGTGATAGATGGCTGACCTTGCCGGCCAATCCAGAAATAGTTGATGTGGACCATCTTTATGAAAAGGCCATCACGTCGAAAAGGCTTGATGCCCATGCTTTGAGTGGTGCCTCAACAAGTGCCAAACATCTTCCAGACAAGGGTAAATTTCCATGAACTTTATTGTCTATTGCGAAATTGCTCAAGGTAGATTTCGTTTACTTTTTTAGGCATAGTTTTGCGTAAAACCCGGAGTGTGGACTATTCATTGGCCGGCTCACCGACAGAGTCGGATGAACTTAGTTTGAATCGAAGTGAAAACAGTGAACAAAGCGAGGAACTTCAAACTGAGTTCCGAGAGGATTCAAAAGCAAGCGTAAGACAGAAAGAAGTGGTCTTTAGTCCTTTGTCATATTTGTTTCGTAATGGGCAATATGTTTTAGGACGCACCAAAGTCTGAGGAGAACAGCTCGGTTTGGGAGCTACACAGAAGCGGTCAACGATCACATAAAAATTTCTCAGGAGACCTTCCTCAAGGTAAGCATTCAATGAAGAGGAAAAAAATGTCACTTTGGCTTCAAAAATTCTTCTCCCAAAATTTCAGATGCGTCTTTAAACGACTCGACTGGCTCAGATGAATTTGTCCGTTATCAAGTCTCTCAACTAACAATTAGTCCTGAAAACACTCTATTTCATTACATTCACCTTGAAGTTGGACAAGGTGTGTTCCTAGCCCCTTTATCCCCTCCAAAATCTCCACTCCATTCAGCCCTGATCGAAAACTTTCGCGCGACATGCCAAATCATCCATTCTACGTTTCAAGTGAGCTTGAAATCTCGCGAAATGGTTCGAACCTTGAAAACATCGCCCAAACCTTGGCTCAATCGCTCCTTGGTCGCTGTGAAAGAACAAGCTCTTCTGTTCCATTGGACACCGGAACCAGTTATGGAAAACAAACCGTCAACCAAGAACATGCCCGTGTTGTCATATTGGGTATGCGGAAGACTGTTCTTAGGAGCAAATCCGAGAGAATGCTACATTTGCTACCACGAGTCTGCTCCTCAAGATATGATTGAGTTGGCATTTCGCTTAGCACATGGTATTCATGTTTAATAATCAAAACAATTCGACTGTGATATCCTCTGGTTACAAAAGCATTGATGGACCACTAAAATTGAAAATGCAATTATTGTGCTTCTGCGACGCCCAATTAAACATTGGTCGCTATATTTTATTTTTAGTTCTTAACGTACCACTCAAAGATTGGGTACATTATTATTAGAGACACAAGTAGAAGTCGCTTTTAGAATAGTACAGTTTATTAATAACTATCTACTCGGGTTTATCTTTTGATCACAGAGGATAAGGCATTTGGGATAAAAACGAGAGACTTTAACTCAAAATTACTTCTAAGATTTTTATTGAGGTTAACATGGCCAGAAATTCTAAGAAAGGAAAAGGGAACTGAAGCAAAGCAAGAAGAGATTCTTAGATTTAAAAAATGGTCTTTTATTTGACCACAAAATAAAACTAAGTCTGGAACACTTCTTCAAAAACTTCCAACATAAAACCGCCGCGTCCAAAAAATAAGCGTGGGAAGGTTCCAACCAAAGAAGGAGAAAGGAAATCGAAAATCGATTCTGCTCCTGTTAGTACTAGTAGTACTTCAGGAAATAACACAACACATGACGCAACATTGAAGCAAAAAACAACAACTCAAAACGAAATGTTTACACCATTGAGGCTTCAGTCTTAGGTTCAAAATTGTTTGATCACCTAGCACCATGCCGTTAAAACTTGCTACTTTTAATGTCCATTGTTGGGCCGATGCTCGCCATGTGGATAATGTGGACAGGGTGGTTGAGCTCGTTCAGGTAAGGACACAATACTAATCAAGGTATGGATTCATTAATTTCGACAAAAATATTCATAATTACTAATATTTGCAGAAATACGATCCAGACATTTTGTGCTTGCAAGAATGTACAAAAGCAGAGGTGTCCAGATTTATTCAAAAGTTACCGGAGAACTATTTTTGCAGTCATATTTTCTCCTGTTCTTGTCACATTTTTGGCAAGTTTCGAATTGAACAAAATGCCAAACAAACCAACTTGAAAAAACAGGGAGCTCGTTTTGTGACGGGAAAAATAACATTACCATTCCTTCAAGATCCTATTTACATCACTAATGTGCATCTCGGTATGTTTAAGTTCCGGGTTTTTGATACATGGCTCATGCAATCAGTGCCAAAGCTGTTTTCAGATCATCGAAAAGAGCCAAAACGTTTGGAACAATTGGAGTTTATTCGTAAAAATGTCCTAAATACAATCACGGACTCCAACTACCATCTCATGTGCGGCGACTTCAATGCTCTGACCAAGGAAGATTACTCAGTGGAAGAATTCGAACAAGTTACCTTAGTCAGATCTCGAAACTCATGGGAGACACCCAAAATGGATCTGACCAAAAAGGTGAGAGTTATAAACATTAAAGTGTTTTATAAAATGAGAATGATGTTTGTGAAAATGATTGGAAATCTAGGTGAAGGAGTTGGAATTCACGGATGCGTGGGAGAAAGCCGGAAAACCCCGACCCTTAAAGACTTGTCGGTTTAACACAAGGATCGACTATGTTTATTTGACTAAGCCGTTGGAAAAGTGTCTCAAAAAATTGGACGTTTGTCATGTGGACGACTCGGCTTCTGATCATAACATGGTTGTTGCTTATCTAATTTTTAAATAAATCAAAGTTAAGACATAGAATCGATCTCTTTCAATCTGGAGCCAAAGGGAGATCAAGACATAAAAAGCGAAGCAATCACTTCTCTGTTTTTTTTTCTGAGTTCTGTAAAGAGGCTTAGGCAGCATAGAGTTATCGGTATATAACTTTTTCCTTGGACCTAGACTGAGTATTTTCGATACAAACTTAAAAAAGCCATTTAAACCATTGTGGAGGTACATAAAAGAAGGAAGGTTGTTCAGCAAATTCCAGAACTGTCGGTTTTTCGTTTGAGGGCAAACGACCTTAGAGGAGTGAACGTGTATGTATTTTGAAGAATACAGAGGAGAATTATGTTGCTCGTAATTCGAATTAAGTTGACACAAGAGTGTATTCATTGCCTTATCGCTAAATGTTCTTGTAAATTACTATCTCTCACCTTTTAGGGAATTATTGTTCTCTTGCCAACAAGTTTTATCTTGGTACAAGAAACAATGAATAAAAAACATTGATACATACCCCCAATTTAGTGTAACGGCTGGAGTAAGAAGTCTGATTTAGCATGTCTGAGGAGCCTCCAAAAAATGTTTTCAAGGCTTTCCTTTTTATTAATCATTGTTTAAATAATCTGATTAAGCTAATTATATTGATAATTCTTGTACTTCAAGGATAGTTTTTGAGCGGGCTTGTCTTTGCAAATTTGAAAGTGTTCGAAGTTTAGTGATGAATTCCACGGCCTGTCCGATTTTCTTTGTGGCTTGTTTAGGGACCTTGGCTTTCAGGTAACGTTGCAACATGTGCAGAAACTTGGTCTGAATATCGCACACTTTTTTGTAATCTTGGAGGTTCTTCATGTTCGGATCAAAGATAATGAGATAACCCATCAGGGTTTGCATAATAGGATCACAAGGCCCATGGGGAAACAAACGATTCCATTCTTGTATTTCGGTCATGAGACTTGATTCCAAGCTCTTACTTTCGTCATCAGCCGACAAGAGACAAAGGCTAGTTGTAGTGTTTGGTGTAATGTTGTCCTCTGGATGATCAGAAAGGGTAAAATTGCTCAACATTGCGACGACATTCTGGCAAGATTCATCTTGGCTGGCTCGTTCTTTTAATCGATCACGATACAGGCGTGAATACTTTGCAACATCTTGAGCATTTAAGTATTGAACGCAACGGCACAAGGTAAAAATTAAATCGTTGTTTTCGTTCACCAATTGCTCTTGATCCGCTTGGCACAAGTCATTCATGTCAGGATGGGTGAACCAAAACCTTTTGAATGATAACTCCATGTTAACCATTTGCCCATAAAATTCAGATTTTGTCATGAAAGGATTATTTTCCACTGAAAAGTCCAAGAGGAACACAGAAATAATTGAGGCAAAGTAAACTGGGTGCCTTGCGTAGAAGTCGGTGATGACATGGCACCAGTTCTCCCAAGCATGATTATAGAATCCTCGAACATAGCACTCTTCTTCCAAGGTCCATTTGAGTTGGATGGATCGCTGAATTGCACTTGTTGGAACAATCAGTTTTCCTTTAGGTTTTGCTTTTGAACCCTTCGAAGGGCCGGATGGCTTATCCTCGGTGGTCACCCAAGCGATTCTCATCCCACTTTGAAGGCATTTTTGGAAACGGCAGAATCTGCAACTTTTCCAAGATTTGGAGTTGATGACACATTGTTCCTCCTTGGAACATTTAAACTCGGAGTAAGACTTTCCAAGGACAGCTCGCCTGAAAAAGGCTCGACAACTAACACAAACTTGTCCCCCATAGTAACAGTGTTTTCCTGCGGCATTTCCACACACTAAGCATATCAATTGGGTCTTGATTGCCTCTGGCTCAACACTACTGGACACTTGTTTGAAGGACACGTCACTTTTGCACATTTCAGAATCATCACTGATTTGAGGGCTCTTAGATACAACATTGGATTCGTGGAGGAAGCTTTCTAAATCGGAATTGAAGCTTGATTGGGAATCATCGGACACAAAGTTGATGATATCTGTTAGATCTAACACTGGGTCACCTGGTTGGAAGAGCTCCCATGATACTTCCTTAAATATTTCGGTAACTATTGGATCCTCACCATGGTCCAATATAGACTTCAAATCGTTTCTGCACTCCATGGCGTTTAGTTGAAAAATAATACAAATACACAGCTAATTCTCAGCTAGCCTATCTTGTGGAGGGCTCTGTCACTTCTACGTTAGTTGCACAATGTTCGATCTCAAAACGTACTCTGTACTAGAGCGCTATAATAAAAGAGTACGCGCATGTGCCATTTTGGTCCCAAGACGTCGGTTCCATTGTACTGTGGTTCTTGGGTTCGACCTGTTTGAGGCAACTTTACCTATGCACTATTTACTACCAAATTGACGCCCATGATCTCAGCTTACCTTTGAAAGCATAATGTTTGATCTTAATAGCCTTTGAAGGCCAAGGCTGGCCAAAACCGTGGGTGCCGGAAAATAACCTTCTCGTTCTCCTTAAACCTCGATGCGCGTTCAAGTCCAGTGCTGCTATGAATTGACTCGGTAATGTCAGCTCTTGATGAATCTCCACGCTGATTTGCATTGAGTTTCTTACTTTTTAGGGAAACTTAATCTAACTAGACACGAAATTGATTGGTGAAGACTTAGAACGTCACTTGAAGCCATTTGAGCGTTTTCCTTGCGCACAATATTGCATTGTCATGTGAAATGACTTTTTTGTTGAACAATTATCTGGCAGCCCTGGCAAAGTTGCGCATTCGTGGCAGTCGTCAGGCTGACAGTGCTACAGACTGTTGTGCCTAACTTTGTAAAAAGTTTTGATATTTTGTACTCATAATATATATGACAGAAGCTATTTAAGCAAGTTTTTGCAATCACCTATCAATTTTTGACTTTGTCACTAAATATTACATGAAACTAAAAATAGTTGAAATGATACTTCTATCCCATGAGCTTCTTTAGTTTCATGTAATAATTAGTGACAAAGTCAAAAATTGAAAGGTGAATTGCAAAAACTTACTTAAATGTCACATATATTATGAATACAAAATATCAAAACTTTTTACAAAGTTAGGCATAACAGTCTGTAGCACTGTCAGACTGACGACTGCCACGAATGCGCAACTTCGCCAGGGCTGCCAGATAATTGTTCAACAAAAAAGTCATTTCAGATGGCAATGCAATACGTAGTGTGCACATGGCTTCAATTGACGTTCTAAGTATTCACCAATCAATTTCGAATCTAGTTAGATTAAGTTTTCCTAAAAAGTAAGAAACTCAATGCAAATCAGCGTGGAGATTCATCAAGAGCTGACATTACCGAGTCAATTCACAGCAGCACTGGGCTTGAATGCGCATCGAGGTTTAAGGAGAACGAGAAGGTTATCTTCCGGCACCCAAGGTTTTGGCCTGTCTTGGCCTTCAAAGGCTATTGAGGTCAAACATTATGCTTTCAAAGGTAAGCTGAGATCATGAGCGTCAATTTGGTAGTAAATAGTGCATAGGTAAAGTTGCCTCAAACAGGTCGAACCCAAGATCCACAGTACAATGGAACCGACGTCTTGGGACCAAAATGGCACATGCGCGTACTCTTTTATTATAGCGCTCTACTCTGTACAAAGTAGGGGCTCACACCAGGGTGGGGAATTTCGGGCAACGATTGGGAGTTCTGGACAACTAAAACATATGTCTAAATTGGAAAATAGATTTTTAAAAATGATCATAAAATATACCAGAAGGAAGTTGCAAACTGATATTAAGGCATTTGATAGTGGATTTGCATGTAACATTTGATAATAGTGCCATTGGCTTACATTTTTTTTGGATTAAATTTATTGATGTCTTGCGTGGCAGTTTTGCTGCGCGGTACTTAAATTCAGTGTTCAGTTCAAGAATTCTTGATCATTTGGGATACTTTTAGAGTTAAGGGGACAAAAGTTTTCTCAATATAAATCATGATCGAGTCTTTATCAGGCTCGATTCTAATTGGATAACCTTGTCCAAACCTGAATTTGAAGATTCGAAAAGTACACTGTGACCTTGTCGAAGAGCAGAACTCCCTGGGCCTACTTGAGTCGAGTACATGATCCTTCTCGAAAGTAGAATTAACAGGTGAAAATACCATGCATAATTGATGTCTAAACTGAATTTAGCTGCATTAGCACAGAATCCAATTCCTTTTTGATGGAAAAAATGCCAAAGTAAAACCCAAAATTTTTAGTTGTAAAAAGCAACAGATAAGTTAAATGATATAATTGTAATAGGCTGATAGAGCCTCTGATGGGGGCTGTTCACACTGTGGGGATATTGTCGCTCCACTGAACAAGTAATAGTTTTTACCTCACCCTCGGGAATGACCGCAGGTTCGCCCATTTTAAGCTTTAAAAACCCGTGACTACTGAATGTAAATTAATACCACAGGCCCCTAGGACTCGGCAAGCCCGGGATTCGAACCGGGAATGTGGTGGTTAGTTGGCGAATGCTCAATCCTTACGCTACAACTCCCTGCCTCCAACAGGTCTGTATAAATAATATAAATCTAAAGCATTGACAGTTTTTTTTTCTTTTCAATAAGAAGAAGCCATTGTGTTTCAAATGATATTAATTACAATATCTCGTAATATCAAAAACTTTCAATATCCGAAAATGCTGTAAATGTAAACGTATTGAAATTGAAGTATTTGAAGGCAAATTTAGGCTAATAAACTTCTTTATCTGGCTAATTCTTCTAAGTGATGCATGCTGTTATGCTTGAAAAGTCCATTTCAGTTCTCAACTCGGTCTACCTCACGCAATGAGACTAGCTTCACATTTTCTTCATCGACTTTATTTGAAAACAAACTACTACAAATTGTGTTTTTATGACAATTTTAGCAGTCTACACTACCATCAGGAGATCTTCCCAGCGTAAAGACGCCTGAACCTGCATGTTATCAATGGGCCACAACGTTCAGCACCCTAAAGTAATAAAATGTCAATAAAACTACTAAGTATTTTAATCTTATAAGTCAATCAGGCCAATTCCACGTTTGACAAGGTTTGAAGAATGAATCTAGTTTGAAATCCTCACTTCGTGTTTAAAAGAACCGCTCTTTTGAGCTATCTGAAAAGCAACCTCGGGAAACCTTTAAGGCCATTGTGTAAAAGATGGGCACAAACACTCAAAGCCTGTCTATTGGTACCTATAATGTTCATATGTGGACTGACGGAAATTGTCATGACAATGTCGAGAAGGTTCAGGATTTGATAACGGTAAGACGGAAATGAAATTCCATCTGAATGAATTTAAACTCTATCGCACCGGTTTTGATTTCAGATTAATTCCCCGGACATTTTGTGCCTTCAGGAGAGTACAAAGCCTGAGCATGACCAATTCCGCCGTAAAATGGAGTCAGTGTATCCTCATAGTATTAGCCAATTCAACACTGCCATATTTAGCAAGTTCCCCATTGAAAGGGCCCTCGAGCGTTTTAAGGACAATTATGTAATAGGCAAGGTGGTGGTTCCCAATTTGGACACGCCCGTCTATATCACATGCCTTCATCTGAGTGAGCTATATTCCATTACAAACTTTTCGGGCCAATAGTATCCGATACCAACTAAACTCATTGACATTTCAAGACTTTAGGTCGGAGCCAATCCGTTTGTCACAAATTAATCACATTCATAAAGTCTGTGAACCCTTTTTGAAACAGCAAATACCTCTCATTTGGACCGGTGATTTTAATGCCCTTAGCCGAGAAGAATACACAGATTCTCACTGGGAAGAGCTATCCGAAATCCGGCGCAAAAATTGCTGGGAATCGCCACACATAGATGTCACCAATAAGGTAGAAACTTATTTTCTCTCTCAAACAGATATTTTGAACTAAAACTTAACCTCATGTATAAAAACTATTTAATTTCTAGGTCAAATCCATTGGATTCGAAGACTTGTGGATGAAAGCGGGTCAGCCTAAACCTTTAGGGACGTGCAGATTTGACACCCGGATTGATTACGTCTATGCCTCGCCAGCGTGGATGACTCGGTTCCGATTGGTCTTCGTGGAACACGTTGATAGCCAAGCTAGTGACCACAAGTTGGTGATGGCGAGATTCACGTTTTAAGGCCATCAAATCCAACCTTTTCACTTACCTTTTTAAGGACCTTGATTTTGGCATTTCCGGAACTTTAAACTGTAGGGTGACGATAATCAGTATTTTAAAGCTTAGTGTGGTCTGTTGTGTTTGAAGTTGTATTGCTTTATTTGTGTAAAAAATCATCTTTCATCAAATATAGAAGTCACAAACGAATTGTTGATGATGTTTTTCCCTAAAACACAACCTAAACATATCTGAAATCTACAACTTTTGACTTAAACTTTATTGGATGTGTCACCCTGACTTTGGAATGTCTAAATTCAAAAAAGCAAAGAAAACATGATGTGACGTTCAAGATAACTAAATCCCAGGAAATCCTTCCAAATTCGTAAGAATCTCAAAGTCTGGCCCCACAAAAAATCTCCACAAATCAATGTTCTCGTTTTGGGATCACGGATTTTAGATTGTCTCACCTCAAAATGGATACTTGGAAAACGCCTCAAGTTTCTCGGGTTCGACCGATTGTGCGTCTTCTCAATTTGGACGGATCTTCGCCTTACGCGCCTTTAGAGGAGGGACCACTCGGCACGCCCAGTCCCATGGTATTTGAAGGAGGAGATTCCTGTAAATCTGGAGGCATGGAGTACAAAATGGAGCTTTTACAAACGCAAGTGCAATCTTTAACTCGTGAGTATCGACGAAAGACTTGTTCAGAAATTTTCAATGCATGTTCTATAAAGATATGGTTAATGTTTCAGAGCTATTAGAAACACGCTTGGGACCCTCTGATCCGTCAGGATTGATGATGGAAACTGAGAGATTATCCCGAGAAAATGCTGAGCTGAAGAGAAGTATTCGTGAATCTGACGATCGATTGACCAAATTACAAGAGAGTGTCGTTCAATTGCAAGAGGAATATCAGCTTGAATCGGAAGAGCTTTTGGGCCAAGTGTCTGAACTCACGACCGCTCTACAAGAGGAAAAGTTGGAAAGATTGAAAGTCCAGCAAGCGCAAGATAAATTAATTCGAGGAAAACAGGTACGTGTATTAGGAATATTGGGATCCAAAAAAAAAATCAAGTACTTGTTACTTTGTTCAGGGCCTAGAAGCGTATTTAAACACCCTTCCGTCCCAAGAGGAGCATGAGTCTCTGAAAGCCACATTGAAAGCTCAAGAAGATTTGTGCCAAACACTCAAAGGACAACTGAGTAAAGCCCAATTGGATACGGCATCGCTGAGGCAATCATTGGCAGGGACTACAAATACCATATCAGCCTTGGAGAGAAAAGTAAGTCAAACTTTTAGATTGAATCATGAAGTACAATCATAATTATAAAATGATTCGTTTCAGATAGAGGAAAGTGAAGTGTTGGTGAAAGATCTGGAAGAAAAAGTGAAGAAGTCGGACGAAAGGCGAAAAAGTGCCACCAATATGGATCAATCTCAATATGAAAAGACATTGGAGGAGTTGGACGACTTGAAGTCCGAAAATATGAATCTCAAGCGATACGTAAAGATTCTCCAGAACCGTCACAAACGCGAATTAACTGCAGTACAAACATCTCTAGCCGAGATGAGTAAGAATTTTGAAGCCAAAACCAAAGAATCTGTGTCATTTGCTGACAAGTTCAGAGATGAAACCAAAACTGCCAAGTATTTAAGAGAGTGTCTGACCAATACCAAGGCCAAAGTAATTGCCTTGGAAGCAAAAAGTGAAGCACTGGCATCGGAACTAGATTCTACGAAGGCAAAAGAATCTTATGCCAAAGAGCAAAATCGCTTAACAAAAGTGATACATCGGGAAATTTTTGATTGTGTCAAAGATCTCCGCATTTTGGGCTCTGTAACTAATCAAATCTTGGACGGAGATGATCCAAATGTGTCCATTTTATTGGGGATTAAAGATATAGATCGAAGTTCGACTGTGGAAAGGAATTCAGACTTAACCAGTGCTCAATCTGTGGACTTTCTTCGTTCCGAAATCAGTGCATTAAAGGAAGTGAGGCGAGAAATTCAAGAAATTCGAGGGAAAATTTCGGATAAGTATGCCGAAAATATTGGTTCCAACATGACAAGTTGTATCACACAATAGCAACAGCATTTTAAGAATGAAATTTATTGTTTCTCATCGTGTCCCGAAAATACCAGTCTTTCTTGAAATATACACATTTGATCATGAAGGTACCTTCTCTTAGACCTTGGATGACCCAAAAAACTGAATTGAGGTAAAATAGGCCGTTCACGTCAGTCATACTAGACACTTAAAATGAAGAGAAGATGGTCGCGATGGCAACTGCAGATGTTGCTAAGGATCGATCATTGCTCAAACCAGTGGTTGTCACTCATAAAAAGCTCAGAGAGAAATAATTCAATTACCGCAGACCTCTTTCAGTCTCTTTTCTCTGGTTGTTTTGGGACTTTAGTTTATTAGTATTCACATTTTCCTGATCATGTGGCGGAGTTCAACGTTCTTTGTTCTGGTTGCTCACCATGCAATAAGTTTGATCCAAGGCAAGCTTTTAATAATTTCACAATGAGCCTTACCAAATTAACAATATGCAGTTTTTTGGTAGGTTCGGAACTGAACATGGATCTTCTGAACGAGATGGAAAGAAATCCTTTGTCCAAGAATCCGTTTTTCGCCACTATCATAGGTGGTCAATTCAAGGATGAGGGTCAAGAAGGGATCGAACCCGGTAAAAGTAATTTCCGTTTCCATCCCCTAACAACTTTTTTTACTGTCATGTTTGGTCAACAGCCTCTAGTGGCTATTTTTGCAAGATGCTGGGAAATCTGGAGTGCTCGGACTATTCCATGCAATGTGAAGGTCGAGGAGTGATTGACTGCACTGGTCAATGTCCTGGAGGTGAGCTTCAAATACAATAGTGCTTTTTGAGCAAATTCCTCCACATCAATGGTCTGATCCTAGATATATCTGTCTTGGATGATATGTTCCAAAAGCTGGAAAGTGCAGAGTTCATGGCAGATTATCCATTGATGGCAGAGATGATGAACAAAACGCGAGAAAACCAAGGCAAAGAATCTGGCGGTGCTCTCAAAGACGTTCTTGTTAACTGCGGCTTCACAAAATATCTAGCTTTACTCGGTATGTATTAAGACTAAATTTGCAGAATAGCCTCTCAAACATTAAATATTCAATAGCCTTAAAAGATGGACCAGGATTTGGAGAGGCCACAAATAACTCAGTGGGTGTTGTGGATGAGGATGCCGTCTCCGGATTTGGTGACTATAATTACGACTACGAGAGTGAAGAAGAAACCGTGGATTCCCAAACCATGGACGATAGTGGTCTCTTGAGTAATGGCTATTTTAACATGGCTAATAAGTAAACAAAAATATATATACAACTTTCAGAATATTCTGAACCCGAGGCAGAGGCTGAATTTGACGATGTAACTCAATCGGAAGACAAAGATTTCGTTCAATCTAGTAGAATTTTGCAGGTAATTAAACAATAAATTGTAGTACTATCAATATTCGAGTTGGAGCTTCGAAACAATTCAAGGATCAATTATTTGTTGAGGAGGAGGACTTGTTTCCAATGTCTTCGTCAACGACAACATCAGAAAACGAGGTACTTTTATGTGATTTTACACATACTGTTTATCATTCAATAACTTGCGACGGTTTTCAATCCTAGATATTAAAACGAAATTCGCCCAAAAGACGCACAGCTTTCTCAGAAGCGGATGAAATGGCTGAAAAAGCAGTTTCACGCTTTGGTAGAATGATTTCCCAAGATCGATCTTCCCGACATAAAAAAGTAATGCCAATTTGAAACCGTTTTCATCCTGAAAAAGTTAAGAAGAAACGATCACATAGTATTTTTTTGCCACAGAAAGATATAGATCAAGATTTTAATGGAGCCATGAAAGAAATGGACACGTTGGAGGATGAGCTTGAAGAGTTCCGTGGTCTCTTAAAAATAGCGTTGGATGACATGGTATCTCCTGGAAGACGAGACAAAAGACACTTGAAACAAGAAGACACCGTCCAAAAAATGAAGCAAATCTTGGTTGGAATGGATGTTCAAACCCGACGTTACACCAGATCGCGTATTTCATCCCTTAATTAACCGTATCTTTGGATCAATTATCCAATCTTTGGGAAATCTCTCTTCCAGTCATGGAAAACGATACCGGAGAACCCGAACCCGAGACTACCAAATGCATCGTCCGGAATCTTACTTGTGTCCGTTTTCCAACCCTCCAAGAATGCTCAGGGATTGCAGTGGGAGGATGTGTTAGTAAGTGGATCACATTCTATTTAAAAAGCTTTTGATCTTAACATATATATTTTATTAACTAGCCCGATCCCAAGCCTTGGCCATCTTATTCGCTCCAAGAGTCATCATCGTGATCGTGGCCGTCATCTTGATCCTCATCGTTGCAATTGGAGGAGTAGCTTACTATTTGTACAAGAGGTATTTAAGGACCTTTTTAGTCAGCTTCGCATCGGTTTTAAACATGTTAATGGATCTTAGAAAAAGGATGAACTTGGTGGAACCTATCGAAATCAATGGAAACAACCGACCCGAGGGCAGGGATCATTCGACAGACGCCAAGCATAAACTGGTCAAGCAGGTTCCATTCAATCAGAGCAACCCTGAAGTTAATTTGGAACCTGAACAAGAACGGGATATTCAAACCCAAGCTTGAGGCGGTGACAATTTTATGTATGAAGTTAAAGTTGTCGTTATTTCGCCATAGATTTATCGAAAGAAAATATAATACTTGATGTGCGTTGATATTCTTTGGTGAAAGGCGATGTTTCTGTTAGTTGGGAATGTCTTGATACGAATAACCAGGAACTTGCAGGCCCGCCATAACGAAAAGGAAGGTCACATAACTTCCTGGAGTAAAGGCTATGAAGCCCAGGATAGCTAGAGGCCAAAACCTCTCGGCACGAAAGTCTACTTGTTCCTGGAACAAACACAATTTACAAAATTTGAATGTCGTTAAACTACGTCTTTGTTGCGATAAGACCAACCTCTATGCCTTGGTCGTTTTTACGCATAATATATTCGACTGGATACCCGCTCCAGCCGTGATACAAATCCAAGGTTAAGATACAAAATGCTACAAGGCCGCAGATCAAAAGAAACGCCCCCAAAGCCACCGCCTTCCAAGGGATTTCAACGGGGATATTGGACTCAAATTGAGAAGCATCGAAATCTGGATTGGTCGTTTTTCGGCCACGGGAACCGGAACGCCCATATGATGGCGAGGATAAAAGGCCATCAGACTCTGATGGGCTGGACCCAGCCTTTCGTTGACGAAGATCCATGGTTATATCTTGGTCATCTTGTTCATGATCGAGACTTAGTTCGCTTGCTTAATGCTCTTGTAGGTTGCGTGGTTTCCATAGCGCGTTTTCTTTAGAACTTGCGTGGTAAACATTCAAATCTCCGGTAATTTAAAGGCATTTAGCAGGTTTATGCGTTTCCATCACTTGGCTTCAGTTTGAAAATTTTGTAATAGGGCTACTTAATGTGATGGAAGGGGGAAAAGTTTTATAAATTGAGACATTTTTGATAGTTTTGTGGTGAAATATTTATAGGGGCGCACTCTAGCAGCTGAAAAATGCAGCTCATCACAAAAACTTTAGAAAGGGCGAGGCCCAGAGAGGACTTTGCTGTTCTTGTCTGCGAGGGAGCGATTTTTTCCCAAACAAAAAATCAGGCACAGCAGCAATCCCGGCCAGTACGACCAATAACAGAAAATTGCCACAAATAATAAATTCCAAAATTGTTATTTACAAGACTTCTCATCGATTTTGATGCTTACAGTTTGCAATGAAGAACTGACCACTATTTTTTGGTTTATAATAACTATATGCCCAAAAAATGGACGATTGTGTAGTTGGATATTATTCTACGAACGTTATTTATACTTACATCAAATTGAGGGAAAAAATCAGTGGTGCAGATTGAAGGATTTTAAAACGTATTAAATTAGCGCATGGTTCGCTTAACGATAGATTTTGGTTCAATGCATTGCATTATTAAATGACTTGGACTTGCGTATTTTTGGGATTACTTGTCCACAGAGGAGCAGTAACAAAAGTACAGAAATGTGTTCCTTTTTCAAAAAAGTAACTGTAATTGTAATCGATATGTGGCTTACATGTGGCTGGATCTATCGCACTTTCAAGTCCAGAGATAGTATTACGATGCTAACTCTATACAAGTCGATTGTTCAGCCACATCTTGAATGTGCCTCACCCATTTGGGCTCCAATCAGTTCAGCAAGTTTGCAAAAGGTCGAGCAGGTTCAAAGATGTTTTACTAAGAACATCACAGGAATGAGAGAGCTCTCGTATTGGGAGAGGCTCAAGAAGTTAGGGCTGTACAGTACTCAGAGAAGGTATGAAAGGTATCTGATACTGTATGTCTTTAAGAGCGTTCATGGGCTCTGTCCTAGCCCCGGATTTGAGATTAGTTGTAGCAATCGTAGAGGTTTTACGTGCGTTCTGAGAGCACCTCCAAATCCAAGGGAATCTAGGCTTGTTCAAACAATGAAGTCCTCATCTCTTCTTTATCGGGCTCCTTCATGGTTCAATTTGTTGCCCATTAATCTTCGTCGGGAATATGTAGGAGCTGATCCTCTAACAGCATTTAAGGCAGGATTGGACAATTTTTTTAATACTATTCCTGACCAACCCACTATTCAAGGGTTGTACAGATCTGCCAACAGTAACTCATTGGTAGATCAAATT